>CM040245.1:86383335-86769255 GCA_022545495.1 Chrysanthemum lavandulifolium | reverse complement strand
TTCGGGGTCAAGGAAACTTCCTTTTCTTGAGCAAGTTTTATAACACCCTAGGCGATGAACCTAATCGTTGTAGTGTAGTAATTAGGGTAAGCCACGGGTATTGATATCGTTCTCAGGGAATAGGAATGCTAGTGAGAAGTTACTACGCTAAGGTTGAGGTTGAGGAAGATTATTTTTATCTTTTATGTTTTTAGAAAATGAAAAGGTACGAATCTCGGTATTGGTTGGGGGTTGGTATTGCTACCGATTACTCTACTATTATCTAATTATCTAAGCTAAGGTTGTGATAGTCTATGTCTAATTGATGTGTACTGTATGATAGTTTAAAGATGTGTTTACTTAGGTTTTACTACTCCTTAATTATCTCCTATTGATGGTTGATTTGTCACGTCCTTATTCCTAGTTGCGTTGTGATTCTAAGGCTATAGGGCGTGCTTATTTCCTAACTCTTTGAAATTACCAAGGGTCTTGTTTACAAACCTCTAGTGATTTATAGACGCCTACTCTACGGTTGTCCTTGAATACTTTATCCTACAATTACCTAGATAATTATATTCTAAAGTTCACAAAGAAATGTCAAGCATTAAGTACACAACGAATAATCTAGCGCACTCTAGATCATTAGTCAACTAAGATAAGTATCAACCAATCAATATTCAATAATTAAGTTTCATATTCCTAAGCAAACACACAAATAAATTAGCCGGACATGGAGAACATGCAAGCATACACACAAATAATCAAAGACATAATTAAATTAATGAAGTAAATACTTATCTTGATGTATAATAGGTTTAGAACCCTAAAATACCGCACAAGAAAGCCTTGGTTCGGTTTAGGTTTTACCCAAAAGACTACACACAAAACCGAAAATTCGGATTCTATATATAAGATTACATCCGCGACGGCGTCACCTTATGTTTCGTGACGCCGCCGTGTCGCCGCCATTGGGGTTTCGTCTTGGCCACGTAAACCTTCGACGGCGCCACCATATGACCGTGACGCCCGCCCCTTCTTCCCGCCGCCGCCTTGGGCTGATCTAGGCCGTCCGTAACGACGGCCTACTCCTTTAGAACTCGACGTCGTCCTTGAAAACATGCAATTTCGCCCGACCCGTCAGTAAATTCCTTCCCGACGGCGTCGCAGATATCTGATGACGCCGTCGCTTTATGTTTCAATGACTTTGAGTGTCTCGATTCGACTTTGGCCATTTCTTCAGATATTCGCGCCTTTTCGTCAAATAAGCATCATTCCGACATTTTGCCTTCAAGAGACCTAAAAGTGAAAAGGAACGATATTAAGCAATAACGGATACATAAGTGATCGAATAAGGCTTAAATGACCCTTAAAAGGTACCTTTTAAAACCTTATCGGTTTAACTACCCACTAGACACGCATAGTTCCAAATCTTATTGCCAAACCTTGTGGAAATAGTATTTGGTGTGTCATTAGAAGGTTGTGCTTTGTTACATCGGTGTGTATGAAGCAATTGATGTAATTGAGTCAATTATTTTAAGATGGACCATGGTGAAGTAGATCGAGCTCGTTCATAAAAACAATCATATAAAAATAACAATTCATCTAAAAATGGCAAATAAAAAGTTTAATATGGATCAAATAGGAAGTAGATCCAGCTCGCTCATAAAACCAATCATCTAAAAATAATAATTCATCTAAAAATGCCAAATAAAAAATTTAATATGGACCATATAGAAAGTAGATCCGATTACGCTCATAAAAACAATCATCTAAAAATGCCAAATAAAAGTTTAATATGGACCATATAGAAGTAGATCGATTACGCTTATAAAAAACAATCATCTAAAAGTAACAATTCATCTAAAAATGTCAAATAAAGTTTAATATGGACCATATAGGAAGTAGATCCAGTCCTGCTCATAAAAAACAATCATCTAAAAAACAACAATTCATCTAAAAAATGCCAAATAAAAAGTTTAATATGGCCCATATACGAAGTAGATCTAGTCCTGGTCATAAAAAATAATCATCTAAAAATAACAATTCATCTAAAAAATGGCAAAATGAAAACTTTAATATGGACCATATAGTAAGTAGAAAACTCACATCTCTCTCGGGTGTATATATGAAATATAACAAATCGGAAATGGAAGATAAACACTCATTAACCGGTCCTAGTACATAGATTACCATAGGCTTGAGAATAGATCAAACCTCAAGTCGCTTTGGCGTAAGCACCTAGGAAAGACTATCAAAGAGGTCTTTAAAGGGTTGTAACGTTAGGCTTACGGTGAGGAAATAAGGGTTTGGTGGGATAGGCTATATAGTGGTGGATAGTCAAAAATCTCTATGTTGCAAGTATACGAAGAATGGCGTTGCTAAGCCAAGACTCGACACTCTAAAACTCTAGGCAACGAAAATAAACAAACATAATTTAAAAGATAGATGTAGGATGGTAGCCCGTGTTTTTTTTTTTTTTTTTTTTTGTTTTTTTTTTTTTTTTTTTGTGCATACACTTTTACTCTACCATCCTCTACAAGACATCAAAATGATAGGGTTTATAGACATCCCTACACTTGAGTTTTATTACTCTAACACTAATTTGACCCGAATTGAAAAGATCAAAACACTTGAGTACATTATTATGCAAACAAAGGAATTTGAGTTTAACGTTCTCTTTCCTATGTTTCATAAACTTTAACTTTCCCATGAATCCCAATCATCCCAAAAGCGTATACAAGGGATATGACTCGACTTAGCAACTCATGCAAGCAACGGATAATTGAACTAAGGGTTTTGGGTGATAATATAAATTTGCACTAAAAGTGAGTGCAATAAAGGTAGGCTAAAGCGATTTGGGTGTATATTTGGGGTGGGGTGTAAACAATGTTTCATTGATATTCGGAAAAACCGAAACATCACGAGAACCGCGAAAAGGATAGGCTCGAGGGTTAACTAGGGGTATCGTGTACTAAAGATGAGTACAACGCAAAGGGTGGGGAATTACTCAACCGATATGGAAGAAGTAATTATATTACTGTATCAAACAAGGGTTTATCCTAATGCCTCTTATCATTTAGTTATTCCTAACTACACAAGTGTAGCCTCACTTGCGATCTCGGAATGCATCACAAAACAAGTTCTAGAATCTAATATACTACCGGTTCACACTCTAAGCATTAAAGATGAATGCTTTAATTCCTACTAATCTAAGGGCGATCCTCACATTTTGGGTGGAATTTAGGTGGTAAGGGTTTTTGTGCTAGTCATGCAACTTCCTATCCATGAGGCGCTTTTGTTAAGACTAATGGCCCACTTATACGTCATGAAAAATTTTAAATTTGGCTAAAATTACCCTAACCTACATTTTCTCATGGTTTATTACACAAATACACTTGGACAAAGCAAATAGTCAAGGATAAGCATAGTTTCAAAGTTCCCGCTTTATTTTCCTCCTACACTTAAACCGAACATTGTCCCCAATGTTCCCGAAAGTATCAAAGTTATGATAATGAAGGTAATTAAAAGCGAAGAAACTAATACTCCCCGATTAGCTCGGTGGGATCCGTAAAAGTGGTGGTTAAATCTTTTCCAAGAAGAGTTTTGCGTGAAAGGCTCCTTCCGAACTTGTGTAACTTCTTCTTGACAAACTAAACCCGCACACTAGAAGAAAACAAACGAAACCTTCGCGTAAAATCGTGATAATAATATACATAAGACTCGATTTAAACTAGGATATAATGCTTGTGGAATGGATGTTTACGTAATTTGTTTTGAAAGTTAAGATCGGAAAATTCCAAAATTTTACAAGTAGCTCGTAAAACGAGAAAAAGTGGTGAAGTTTTATTCCTTCTCGACGCTGTCGGTTGCAATCTCGCGTCAAAGTTATCCCGACAAAAGCGGTGCGATTTTACGGAAAAATTCGGAAAATTTACATCTTTAGAACTGGAAAAACTTACGCAAAAACATCCATTATGACTCGATACAAGCATTTGACTCGAACAAACAAACATATATATCTTTTAGTTAATTGTTATTCTCATGTTCACGTTTCTTATGAAACGTGTGTAATCCTCCCTACACTTATCCTTTATGTAAAATACCTTTATATGTAATTAAGGCGAGGTTAAAAACAAAATAAAGCATTTTACAAATTTAAACATGAGGACAAACAATTAATAAAAGATATATGACACTAACAAGCAAACAATTAAGCATGGGTTGCCTCCCACAAGCGCTTTTCTTTATTTAAGAGTCTTGTAGCTAGACTCGTAGTCCTACTCCTACGCACCGATATAAGTAAGTCTATCCTCAACAATGTCGAGGGATCAAACTTATCATTTAAGTTCCTAGTAGTAATGCGTTCGGTTAAATATGCCTTTTCAAACATCTCACCATCGGGATCATAGATTTGTATCCTAATGTGCCACCTTCCATTACCATCGCTAGGTGTTCTATTCCAATTCCACATGTGTTCGGATTTCTCAACTATCCATTTATTCATGACAAGGTTAACGGCAAGCATCCTAGGAACTCGGTCATCTTCCTAAATACTAAGGCGTCCTCGAACGGGTTCACTTCTATATCCCTAGCCAATTCTTGTTCTTGGAAAGTTGCTACACTAGCAAAGGCCTTATCTAGGTAAAAAGGTCTTTGGGGCCTATGATGTTCTTCTCAATCCAAGGTCCATATCGAAGGCTCTCTATCCAACCTAATCTCTTGTGGGATTCCTCATCCTTAGTACGAATGCCTTTTGACATCGTAAACCGACCTAGCACTCCCTCTCCTACCACTATTTTGGACATCTTACAATCGATGATGGCACTAGCGGTAGCTAAAATCCTCTTCCAACTAGTAATGGGCATGTCGGTCCTTATTCATGTCTAGCACATGAAAGTCGGCCAAAGAGTCAACTCTCTACATGTACTACCATGTCCTTTATTATTCCAACCGGACGTGCTATACTACCGTCCGCTAATCCTAAGATAGTTTCGTTGGTTCAATTTTACCTAGGTTGAGGCTTCATGAAGGACAACGAACGAGATTGATGCATGATCCCAATCGGCTAAAGCATCGAGTGGCTTGGAAGTTCCAAGTCTACGGAAGAGTGAATAGCGGGATCATCTAACTTAGGTAATTTGTTTCGCACAAAGCGGACCCATGTTTCCCAAGCCTAAGTTCTAACTCATATTTTTCCTTTAAAGCATTATAATAAGGTGCATGAGCTAAGACTTCAAGAATTGGTTTCTCTTGATAGAGTTCCTTGTACTCCTCCTCTAAACTAGGTTTGGATTCTTGGCTAACGGGTTTCTCAGGAGTAGGCTTTACCAAAGGTGCCGGGCCTTGGTATTTCTTAGATGACTTGGAACCCTTTTTGATAGCATTTACCGAGTGAACCGTTGGGTGAGAGGGGCATGAATGTGTGTTCTCCCATGATGAACTAGAACATGAAGTCGATGCAATCGAATTCACTTTTGGGTTCTTTATGGTATCACTTGGAGTGCTCAATTTCCGCTCATTGAAGGCTTTTAAGAGGGCATCAAGCTTGGTTGTCATCTCGCCTGCTTTTTGCTTAAACTCGACTTCAAGCTTATTTAATCGAGTTTCTTGGGATGACAAAATCTAGATGCAATTGCTTCAATATTAGTGGGGTTCCCGGTATTAGAAGAATTGAATCATTAGGCGAACTAGATGAGCTTTGGGTGTGCTGAGTTTTGGTTCCACTTAAGATTAGGGTGATTTCTCCATGAGGGTTGTATGAGTTTCCTAAGTTGTTTTGTTCGGGTTTGAAAGTGTACCACTTATCTCCCGCCTCCGCCGGCACGTATGAGGCGAGTCCGCAAAGCTTGTTCGGAGAGCCTTGAGCAATCACGAGTGTCATGGGGACCCTTGCATAACTCACAAGGTAGAGTGATTTGATTCACTTGTCGTGAAGACTTAGGATTTTGTAGGAACTCATGAGGAATTTGACTTGATCTTCAAGTTCAATCATCCCACGGTCGGGAGGAGGCAAGGAGATTGCCTTGACGGTTTGGGAAGTTCACGGGGTCATCCCAACTTTCGTTGTCATAGAGGGCAAGGTCCTCTATTATTTCCCATGATTCTTCAGCGGTGAGATCACTAAGTTTTCCACCGCCGCTTGGTCAATGGATCGCTTAGTGGGAAAGTTGACATGATCATAAAAGATTTGGACTTGGAGCCAAAGATCAATGCCGTGATGAGGAACTTTATGAAGTAAGTCCTTGAATCGGGTCCATGCTTCAGAGAGATTCACCTTGACGTTGTTGGAACATCAAGATGTCATTCCTAAGCTTAGTGGTTCTCCCGGTGGAAAAATTGAGCAAGGAAGCGAAGTAAGATCATCCCAACTTGAGATGGAGCCGGGAAGTCGCTCAAGCCAATTACTAGCTTGGTCCCGTAGAGAATTGGAAGAGACGCAAGCGCGTGGTCTCCCGAGTAGTAGCATCAAGGTCGATGGAATCGACAATTTTGAGGAAATCCTCGATCTTGATTTGGATCTTGAACGAAGTCCATGGAATGCACATCCGCTTTGCACCAACCGGATGGTGTCGGATCGCAGGCCGTAGTTTGGGCTTGGTCGGGAAGCTCAATGGTGTTCCCATAACCTAGGTGGTTTGGTCTCGAGTACTCACCAAGAGCACGGGCTCTTGGCGGGTCGTTTGGTGGTGGGTTGATGAGTGGTGGTTGGTTGTCACCTTCCATGGTGAAAAGTGATGGGTGTTCTGAACAAAGGTCACGAAGAAGGGGATAGACAAAGAAAGCTAAAAAATGAGAAAAATTTACTTGATAGGAATCAAGCAAAGAAACCTAAACGAGGTGGACTACTAACTAGCTATTCTATTCCCCGTGGCGCCAAAAACTTGATAACGCCTACACGCGTGGTTCGGGGTCAAGGAAACTTCCTTTTCTTGAGCAAGTTTTATAACACCCTAGGCGTGAACCTAATCGTTGTAGTGTAGTAATTAGGGTGTTTCACGGGTATTGATATCGTTCTCTGGGGAATAGGAATGCTAGTGAGAAGTTACTACGCTAAGGTTGAGGTTGAGGAAGATTATTTTTTATCTTTTATGTTTTTAGAAAATGAAAAGGTACGAATCTCGGGTATTGGTCTGGGGTTGGTATTGCTACCGATTACTCTACTATTATCTAATTATCTAAGCTAAGGTTGTGATAGTCTATGTCTAATTGATGTGTACTGTATGATAGTTTAAAGATGTGTTTACTTAGGTTTTACTACTCCTTAATTATCTCCTATTGATGGTTGATTTGTCACGTCCTTATTCCTAGTTGCGTTGTGATTCTAAGGCTATGGCGTGCTTATTTCCTAACTCTTTGAAATTACCAAAGGGTCTTGTTTACAAATCCTCTAGTGATTTATAGATCGCCTACTCTACGGTTGTCCTTGAATACTTTATCCTACAATTACCTAGATAATTATATTCTAAAGTTCACAAAGAAATGTCAAGCATTAAGTACACAACGAATAATCTAGCGACTCTAGATCATTAGTCAACTAAGATAAGTATCAACCAATCAATATTCAATAATTAAGTTTCATATTCCCAAGCAAACACACAAATAAATTAATGGGACATGGAGAACATGCAAGCATACACACAAATAATCAAAGACATAATTAAATTAATGAAGTAAATACTTATCTTGATGTATAATAGGGTTTAGAACCTAAAATACTGCACAAGAAAGCCTTGGTTCGGTTTTAGGTTTTTACTCCAAAAGACTACACAAAACCGAAAATTCGGATTCTATATAAGATTACATCTGCGACGCGCGCACCTTATGTTTCGTGGCCGCCGTGTCGCCGCTATTAGGGTTTCGTCTTGGCCACGTAAACCTTCGACGCGCCACCTTATGATCGCCGACGCCCTCCCTCCGCCGTCTTGGGTCGCATCTAGGCCGTCCCGAGTAACGACGGCCACTCCTTTAGAACTCGACGCCGTCCCTTGAAAACATGCAATTTCGCCTCGACCCGTCAAATTCCTTCCGGCGGCGTCGCGCAGATATGCAGATGACGCCGTCGCCTTATGTTTCAATGACTTTGAGTGTCTCGATTCGACTTTGGCCATTTTCTTCAGATATTCGCGCCTTTTCGTCCAAATAAGCATCATTCCAGCATTTTGCCTTCAAGAGACCTAAAAAGTGAAAAGGAACGATATTAAGCAATAACGGATACATAAGTGATCGAATAAGGGCTTAAATGACCCCTTAAAAAGGTACCTTTTAAAACCTTATCAGTTTAACTACCCACTAGACACGCATAGTTCCAAATCTTATTGCCAAACCTTGTGGAAATAGTATTTGGTGTGTCATTAGAAGGTTGTGCTTTGTTACATCAGTGTGTATGAAGCAATTGATGTAACGGAGCTGAATTGTTATTTTTAAGATGGACCATACAGGAAGTAGATCCGGTTGCTCATAAAAACAATCATATAAAAATAACAATTCATCTAAAAATGGCAAATAAAAAGTTTAATATGGATCAAATAGGAAGTAGATCTGATTACGCTTCATAAAACCAATCATCTAAAAATAATAATTCATCTAAAATGCCAAATAAAAATTTAATATGGACCATATAGAAAGTAGATCCAGTTCTGCTCATAAAAAACAATCATCTAAAAAATGCCAAATAAAAAGTTTAATATGGACCATATAGAAGTAGATCCAGTTCTGCTTATAAAAAAACAATCATCTAAAAAGTAACAATTCATCTAAAAAATGTCAAATAAAGTTTAATATGGACCATATAGGAAGTAGATCCAGTCCTGCTCATAAAAAACAATCATCTAAAAAACAACAATTCATCTAAAAAATGCCAAATAAAAAGTTTAATATGGCCCATATACGAAGTAGATCTAGTCCTGGTCATAAAAAATAATCATCTAAAAATAACAATTCATCTAAAAAATGGCATAATTAAAACTTTAATATGGACCATATAGTAAGTAGATACAGTCCTGCTCATCAAAAACAATCATCTAAAAAATAACAATCCATCTAAAAAATGGCAAATAAAAAATGTAATATGGACCAAATAGGAAGTAGATCCATTTCTGCTCATAAAAACAATCATCTAAAAATAACAATTCATTTAAAAATGCCAAATAAAAGTTTAATATGAACCATATAGAAGTAGATCCAAGATCGCTCATAAAAACAATCATCTAAAAATAACAATTCATCTAAAAAATGCCAAATAAAAAGTTTAATATGAACCATATAATAAGTAGATCAAATTCTGCTCATAAAAAACAATCATCTAAAAAATAACAATTTATCTAAAAAATGGCAAATAAAAAATTTAATATGAAATATATGGGAAATAGATTCAATCCTGCTTATAAAAAATAATCATTTAAAAAATAACAATTTATCTAAAAACTGTCAAATAAAAAGTTTAATATGGACCATATAGGAACTAGATCAAGTCCTGCTCATAAAAAACAATCATCTAAAAAATAACAATTCGTCTAAAAAATGGCAAATAAAAAATTTAATATGGACTATACATATAGTAGATCCAGTTCTGCTCATAAAAAACAATCATCTAAAAAATAACAATTAATTTAAAAAATGCTAAATAAAAAGTTTAATATGGACCATATAGGAAGTATATCCAGTCCTGCTCATCAAAAACAATCATCTAAAAATAACAATTCATCTAAACAATCGCAAATAAAAAGTTTAATATGAACCATATAGGAAGTACATCAAGTCCTGCTCATAAAAAACAATCATCTAAAAATAACAATTTATATAAAAATGGCAAATAAAAAGTTTTATATGGACCATGTAGGAAGTAGATCGAGTTCTATTCATAAAAAATAATTATCTAAAAAATAACAATTTATCTAAAAAATGCAAAAAAAAAAAAAAAGATTAATATGGAACATATAGGAAGAGATCAGGTTCGCTTATAAAAACAATCAACTAAAATGTCAAATAAAAAGTTTAATATGGACCATATAATAAGTAGATCCAGTTCTGCTTATAAAAACAACCATCTAAAAAATAACAATTTATCTAAAAAATGGCAAATAAAAAATTTAATATGGACCATATGGGAAATAGATTCAATCTTGCTTATAAAAAACAATCATTTAAAAAATAACAATTTATCTAAAAAAATGTCAAATAAAAAGTTTAATATAGACTATATAGGAAGTAGATCAAGTCCTGCTCATAAAAAACAACCATCTAAAAAATAACAATTCTTCTAAAAAATGGCAAATAAAAAATTTAATATGAACTATACATATAGTAGCTCCGATTCATTTCATCAAAACAATCATCTAAAAATAACAATTCATTTAAAAATGTTAAATAAAAAGTTTAATATGGACCATATAGGAAGTACATCAAGTCCTGCTCATAAAAAACAATTATCTAAAAATAACAATTCATCTAAACAATCGCAAATAAAAAGTTTAATATGAACCATATAGGAAGTACATCAAGTCCTGCTCATAAAAAACAATCATCTAAAAATAACAATTTATCTAAAAAATGGCAAATAAAAAGTTTAATATGGACCATATAGGATGTAGATCCAGGCCTATTCATAAAAACAATTATCTAAAAAATAACAATTTATCTAAAAATGCAAAAAAAAAAAAAAAAAAAAAAAAAAAAAATGGACCATATAAAAGTTGATCCAGTTCTGCTTATAAAAAAAATCATCTAAAAATGCCAAATAAAAAGTTTAATATGGACCATATAGGAATTAGATCCAGTTCTGCTCATAAAAAACATTCATCTAATAAATATCAATTCATCTAAAAAATGCCAAATAAAATTTTTAATATGAACCATATAGGAGTAGATCCAGTTCTGCTAATCAAAAAACACTTATCTAAAAAATAACAATTCATCTAAAAAATGTCAAATAAAATATTTAATATGGACCATATAGGAAGTAAATCCAGTCCTGCTCATCAAAAAACAATCATATAAAAAATAATAATTCATATAAAAAATGTCAAATAAAAAGATTAATATGGACCATATAGGAAATAGATCCAGATCTGCTTATAAAAAAACAATCACCTAAAAAATAAAAATTCATCTAAAAAATGTCAAATAAAAAGTTTCTTATGGACCATATAGGAAGTAGATCCAGTCCTGCTCATAAAAAAAACAATCATTTAAAAAATAACAATTCATCTAAAAAATGTCAAATAAAAAGTTTAATATGGATTATATAGATAATAGATCCAGTTCTGCTTATCAAAAAATAAGCATCTCAAAAATAACAATTCATCTAAAAAATGGCAAATAAAAATTTAATATGGACCATATAGAAGTAGATCAAGTTAAAAAAAAAAAAAAAAAAAAAAAAAATTCATCTAAAAAGTGCCAAATAAAAAATTTAATATGAACCATGTAGGAATTAGATCCAGTTCTGCTTATCAAAAACAATAATCTAAAAAATGCCAAATAAAAAATTTAATAACGACCATAAAGAAGTTGTTTCAGTTCTGCTCATTAAAACAATCATCTAAAAAATAACAATTCATCTAAAAATGCCAAATAAAAAATTTAATAAGACCATATAGGAAGTAGATCCAGTTCTGCTCATCAAAAAACAATCATTTAAAAAATAACAATTCATCTAAAAAATGTCAAATAAAATGTATAATATAGAGCATATAGGAAGTAGATACAGTCCTGCTCATTAAAAAAATCATATAAAAAATAACAATTCATATAAAAAATGTCAAACAAAATGTTTAATATGGTCAATATAGAAGTAGATTCAGTTCTGCTCATCAAAAAACAATTATCTAACAAATAACAATTTATCTAAAAAATGTCAAATAAAATGTTTAATATGGACCATATAGGAAATAGATCCAGTCCTAATCATCAAAAACAATCATATAAAAAATAACAATTCATCTAAAAAATGTCAAATAAAAAGTTTAATATGGACAATATAAAAAGTAGATCCAGTCCTGCTCATCAAAAAACAATCATTTAAAAAATAATAATTCATCTAACAATTGTCAAATAAAAAGTTTAATATGGACCATATAAGAAGTAGAACCAGTTCTGCTCATCAAAAAACAATAATCTAAAAAATAACAATTTATCTAAAAAATGCCAAATAAAAAGTTTAATATGTACCATATAAGAAGTATACCCAGTCTTGCTTATAAAAAACAATTATCTAAAAAATGCAAAATAAAAAGTTTAATATTGACCATATAGGAAGTAGATCCAGTCCTGTTCATTAAAAACAATTATCTAAAAAATAACAATTCATATAAAAAATTCCAAATAAAAAGTTTAATATTTACCATATAAGAAGTAGATCAAGTCCTGCTAATAAAAAAACAATCATTTAAAAAATAACAATTCATCTAAAAAATGTTATATAAAAAGTTTAATATGGACCATATAGGAAGTAGATCCAGTTCTATTTATAAAAAACAATCATCTAAAAAATAACAATTTATCAAAAAAAATGAAAAAAAAAATATTTAATATGGACCATATAGGAAGTAGATCCGCTCGCTTATAAAAACAATCATTTAAAAAATAACAATTTATCTAAAAATGACAAATAAAAGTTTAATATGACAATATAGTAAGTAGATCCAAATCGCATTTATCAAAAACAATCTTCTAACTAATAATAATTCATCTAAAAAATGCCAAATAAATTTTTTAATATGGACCATATAGGAAGTAGATCCAGTTTTGCTTATAAAAAAATAATTATCTAAAAAATAACAGTTAATCTAACAAATGTCAAATAAAATGTTTAATATGGATAATATAGGAAGTAGATCCACTCCTGCTCATAAAAAATTATCATATAAAAAATAGCAATTCATATACAAAATGTCAAATAAAAAGTTTAATATGGACCATATAAGAAGTAGATCCAGTTCTGCTTATCAAAAAACAATCATTTAAAAAATAAAAATTCATCAAAAAAATGTCAAATAAAATGTTTAATATGAACCATATAGGAAGAAGATCTAGTCCTGTTCATCAAAAAACAATCATATAAAAAATAACAATTCATCTAAAAAATGTCAAATAAAAAGTTTAATATGGACCATATAGGAAGTAGATCCAGTCCTGCTTATCAAAAAATAATCATTTAAAAAATTATAATTCATCTAACAATTGTCAAATAAAAAGTTTAATATGGACCATATAGAAAGTAGATCCAATTTTGCTTATAAAAAAACTATCATGTAAAAAATAACAATTTATTTAAAAAATGGAAAATAAAAAGTTTAATATGAACCAAATAGGAAGTATATCGAGTCCTACTCATAAAAAACAATCATCTAAAAAATGTCAAATAAAATGTTTAATATGGACCATATATGAAGTAGATCCAGTTCTGCTCATAAAAAACAATCATTTAAAAAATAACAATTCATCTAAAAAATGCAAAATAAAAATTTAATATGGACCATATAGGAAGTAGATCCAGTTCTGCTCATCAAAAAAATCATCTAAAAAATAACAATTCATCTAAAAATGTCAAATAAAATTTTTAATATGGACCATATAGGAAGTAGATCCGCTCGCTTAATCAAAAACAATCATCTAAAAATAACAATTCATCTAAAAATGTCAAATAAAAGTTTAATATGGATCATATAGAGTAGATCCGGCTCGCTTATCAAAAACAATCATCTAAAAATAATAATTCATCTAAAAATGCCAATTAAAAGTTTAATATGATATTATAGAAAGTAGATCCAACACGCCATCAAAACAATCATTTAAAAAATAACAATTTATCTAAAAATGTCAAATAAAAAGTTTAATATGGATATATAGGTAGTAGATCCACCACGCTTATCAAAAATAATCATCTAAAAATAACAATTTATCTAAAAAATGTCAAATAAAAGTTTAATATGAACCATATAAGAAGTAGATCCAGTTATGCTTATAAAAAAACAATCATCTAAAAAATAACAATTCATCTAAAAAATGCCAAATAAAAAGTTTAATATGGAACATATAGAAAGTAGATCCAGTCCTGTTCATCAAAAAACAATTATTTAAAAAATAACAATTTATCTAAAAACTGTCAAATAAAAAGTTTAATATGAACCATATAGGAAGTGGATTCAGCCCTGCTAATCAAAAAACAATCATTTAAAAAGAGTAACGCAAAAATCATCCTCGTGGTTTGTGATTTTCGCAAGAATAATCCCTATCTCAAACCTTCAAGATTAAACATCCCAAGTCCACAAACCTTTAGCAATAATCATCCCGAGCACTAACGTCATTAGTTTTACCCGTTAAGTGTTAAATAATATTTTCCGTTAGTCCCTCTCATAACATTTGTTGCAACCGTTAGTCCTCATTTTACGTTTTCGCCACTTTTTACATTTTGTCGCTTTTACCGTCGTCCGCTTTTTATCCGCTTTTGTATGTATTCGTCCGGTTTTTTACGCTTTTTACGCTCGCTCATTTTTTACGTTCTCGAATGTTTTTTACGCCTTCGCCGCTTTTTACGTCTTCGTCTTTTTTACGTTTTGTCGCTTTTATCCGCTTTTGCCGCTTTATATCCGTTTCGTCCATTTTTAACGCTTTTATCCGCCGCCCGCTTTTTACGTTTTGTTTGTTTTTATCCGCTGTTCGTTGTTTATTCAAATATTTTCTTATAAAAAATTTTACGTTTTGTTCATTTTTTTACGAATAAAAAATCTTATAAATTTTGCCCTTTTTTTCAATATTTTCGTAGGAAAAAGATAAAAACCGACATTTTTGAATTTTTTCAAATTTTTTTCGAAATATATTTTTCCAATTTTTTTTCAAATTTTTTTCGAAATATTTTTTTCAATTTTTTTTTGAAATTTTTTCCAAATTTTTTCTTTTGGAATAAATTTTCAATATGTTGAAATAGTACAAAACGAACTAAAACGAAAGAAAACCGACAAAATGTAAGAAAACGGACAAAACTTAAAAAACTGGGAAAAAATTAAAAACATGCGAAACGGAAAAACGGATAAAAACGTAAAAAAAAAGTAAAAACGTAAAACGGACGAAACAGATAAAGCATAAAAGAATGGGGCGGATAAAAACTTACAAAAACGGATAAAAACGGACAAAAACGTAAAAAAACGGACGAAAACAAATAAAAACAGACGAAAAGGGATAAAAACGTTAAAATGACGAACGAAAACGTAAAAACTATAAAATGACGGTCGTACACGTAAAATAAACGGACGAATACATACAAAAAAGGGACAAAAACGGACGATAACGAGTAAAAACGGACAAAAACCTAAAAAAGTGACGAAAACGTAAAATGAGGACTAACGGTACAAAAAATATTAACGGAGGGACTAACGGGAAAATATTATTTAACACTTAACGGGTAAAACTAACGACGTTAGTGCTCGGGGATGATTATTGCTAAAGGTTTGTGGACTGGGGATGTTTAATCTTGAACGCTTGAGATAGGGATGATTCTGCGAAAATAAACAAACCACGGGGATGATTTTGCGCTTACTCTTTACATCTAAAATGTCAAATAAAAAGTTTAATATGGACCATATAGGAAGTAGATCAGGCTAGCCATAAAAACAATCATCTAAAAATAACACTTATCTAAAAATGCCAAATAAAATTTAATATGAGATATAGAGTAGATCGGTTCGCTTATAAAAATTTAGGTGATTGTTTTTATAAGCGGAACCTGATTACTCCTATATGGTCCTATATTAAACTTTTTATTTGGCATTTTTTATATGAATTGTTATTTTTGATGCCGATAGTAATTTATTAAAGACTACTACAAATGAAGGGTGTTATTTCTGATGCCGATAGTAATTTATTAAAAACTACTACAAATGTAGTCTAGAGGTTCTTCACGGTTTTTGATTAGTTATCAAGAGGTATGTACAGATATTCATATAATGCGATATGCATTTGTTTTTTACATGTTTTATCATTGACACAAATGTTTTACTTACACATTCTTTTTATGCTTTATTAGGTTCTCGACGAATTTTTATTAGCTTACCACTTCATCTACTTCCCACTACATACGCTTTCTTTTTAAAGGCTGTCAAGATTGACGACCACGTGAATGACTGTTTATTACATTATTAATTACAATATATGTATTCTACATTGTACTTGACTTATGACTTAATATTAATAAATAACTGATTCACTCTTTTTTTACTTTCGTTATTTTTCTTATTTTGTTTACACACTAATTTTTCATATTTTTGCAATATCTCTTCTAAAAACCCGTGGATTCCACGAGTGTTATAAGCTAGTATGCTAAATATACAATTCTTGAATCTATATTCCACAAGGATTTGATGAAACGCTTTAACGTATTGTGTAAGTATCAAACTCTATTCATAAGTGCAACTGTTACTATACGTCTCGAAAAACATGATCAAGCTACCATATCCAAGAATGCTGTAGGTTGTTGGAGCTAATTAGTTATAAAAGATTGCTGCATGAGTTTGTGAAAAAGAATTATGAGATAGATAACCTATTTGTTTGCACTTTGCATGCTTTATATTCTCCCTTCGTCGTCTAACACGAGCTTAACATCTTAAACATAGAATGTTAAGCTAGACAAATGAAATACATAAAGCTACAGTTTGTAAACGAGCATATCTTTTAAATATGGTGAAACTAAACAATTTTGGATTATGATCGACCGTTTCTGAGTTTTAGTACGCTATGTGCAAAATTGTATAACTAAAGATTTAGCATAGGTCATTTTAAAATGGCGGCGATGATAGCCTGTTAACTTAAAAATTGTCACATTTTGGGTTATTAGCAAGAAAATATATCATATTGTGACACCTTTTATCGTTGTGTGTAAGAAAATTACATTTTGGGTTATTAGCAAGAAAATTACATAAATCGTCTTGTGGTTTGGTCAAAATAATCTGATTTTGTCCATATACCTTTTTTTCAGTGTGTTTGTCCTCGTGGTTTACAAATCTTACGGATTTTGTCCTATATTTTTTTCGTTAGTGCGGTCTATTAAGTGTGTTGCAGATTAGTCCTTCGTTAATAAATTTTGCACCGTTAGTCCTTATTTTTAAAATATAGTTTTCCCAATTAGTCCCATCGTTAATAATAGTTTTCACCCGCTTTTATCCGTTTTGCTCGCTTTTATCCGCTTCCCCGTTTTTTTGTTTTTGTCCGTTTTTACGTTTTATCCCTTTCGCCTGCTTTTATATGCTTTCGTGCATTTTTACGCTTTTGTCGGTTTTATCCGTTTTCTGCTTTTTATCCGCCACCGCTTTTTACATTTTATTCGTTTCGCCGCTTTTTACGCTTTTGTCTGCTTTTTTCCGTTTCGTTCATTTTTATCCGTTTCCGCTTTTTTCGTTTTTCGTTTCTTCTTTCGCTTTTAAAGTTTTGTCCATTTTCTTACGTTTTTGTCCTTTTTCTTACGCTTTTATCGGTTTTATTCGTTTTGTCCGCTTTTCTTACATTTTGTCCGCTTTTCTTATGTTTTGTCTGTTTCTTTCGTTTTGTCCGTTGTTCTTACGTTTGTCCGTTTTTTCAAAAAAATTTCAAATATATATTTTTTAAAATATGTCCGTTTTTTTCAATATTTTCGAAATCTTTAAGATTTAAAAAATATATATTTGAAAAAAAAATTGGAAATTTTTTCAATATGTCCGTTTTTTTAAATATTTGAAAAAATATTTTTGTTCAAATTTTTTTTGAAATTTTTATTCAATTTTTTTTAAATTTGATTTTTTTTTCAATTTTTTTTCGAAATATTTTTTTTGCAATTTTTTTTTTTGAAATTTTTTTCAATTTTTTTTTGGAAAAAATTTTCAATATGTTGAAATAGTACAAAACGAAAGAAAACGGACAAAATGTAAGAAAACGGACAAAACGGATAAAACGGACAAAATGTAAGAAAAAAGCAGAAAAACGAAAGCAACAAGGTAAAACGGAAAAAAAGGACAAAACGTAAAAAAACAAAGCGAAACGAATAAAATGTAAAAACGGTCAAAACGGACAAAAGCGAAAAACGATTTAAAGTATATAAAATAGGCGAAAGGGATAAAACGTAAAAACGGACGAAAACGAAAAAAACGGAAACGGATAAAAAACGAACGAAACGGATAAAATGGACAAAACGGTGAAAACTATTATTAACGGAGGGACTAATTGGGGAAAACTATATTTTAAAAATAAGGACTAACGGTGCAAAATTTATTAACGAAGGACTAATCACAGAAAACACTTAACGGACTGCACTAACGAAAAAAAGTATAGGGACAAAACTGTAGATTTGTAAACCACAGGATGAAACGACCGAAAAAAAAGTATAGGACAAAACTGCTATTTTGACCCAACCACGAGGACGATTTATGTAATTCACTCTTTATTTTATTATTTTTTTTATTATTATTATTTTTTAATATCTTGACACAAATCTTTTAAATTCGTGCTATTGTGTGTACCGGTGACATGTTTGACCTGTTGGAGCCAGTTAAGTTAAAGGCTGTTTATTTTATTATTGCAACGTTAGTCCTTTATACTAACGACCGTTGTTAATTAACTAAATGGAGCCGGTTAAGTTAACGACCGTTAATTTTATTATTGCAACGTTAGTCTTTTATACCAACGACCGTTTGTAATTAACTATAAATTTCGATTTTCTTTAAAAAATCTCTTTTCATATAATTTTTAAAATTTATACACGTTTTTATAAATGTTTTTTACACACATTTTTTACAAACATTTTTATAGAAACGTTTTTATACAAACATTTTTATAGAAACGTTATTATACACGTTTTTATACGCGTTTTTTATACACATTTTTATGTACGTTTTTTACACACATTTTCGTCTGTTTTTATACTTTTTCGTTTGTTTTTGCATGTTTTCGTTTGTTTTTACATGTTTTCGTCCGTTTTTGCACTTTTTCGTCTGTTTTTACACGTTTTCTCTCGTTTTTGCACGTTTATGTCTGTTTTTAAACGTTTTTGTTCATTTTTGCACATATTCGTTTGTTTTACATGTTTTCGTTCATTTTTGCATGTTTTCGTCTGTTTTTACACGTTTTCGTTTGTTTTTGCACGTTTTCTTATGTATTTACACGTTTTTGTCCAAATTTTTTACGTTTTCATACGTCTCACATTTTTATTTGTTTTCTTACGTTTTCATTGGTTTCTATATGTTTTCATCCATCTTTCTTATGTTTTCATCAATTTTGCATTTTTTTTTGTCTGTTTTTATCGTTTCGCCTATTTTTACGTTTTATCTATCTTCTTACGCTTCATAAATTTTATTTGTTTTATCCATTTTGTATCGTTTTATGTGTTTTGTACGGATGAACACGCAAAACAAACGAAAGTGTAAAAGCAGACAAAACGAACAAAACATGTAAAAGCATTTAAAACGTGCAAAAAGAATGAAGACGTAAAAAACATAAACATGCAAAACGATTGAAAACGATCAAAATAGACGAATACATTAAAATGAACAAAATGTAAAATAGGCGAAACGCAAAACGAATCGAAATGTGTAAAAGATGACGAAATCTGCAAAACGGACGAAACGTAAAAACGGACGAAAATGTGTAAACGATAAAAACGAAAGCGAAACGATAAAACGGACGAACACGTATAAAATAGACGAAACCTGCAAAACGAACTAAAACGTAAAAGGCGAAAACATTTAAAACGAACAAAAACGATATAAAATGGGAGAAATGTAAAACGATGAAAGCGTGTAAAAGCGGACGAAAATATATAAAAACAGACGAAAATGTCGAATGAAAACGTGTGTATAAAAAGTGTATAAAAATGTGTGTATAAAAACGTTTGTATAAAACGTGTCTATAAAAACGTATATAAAATGTGTCTATAAAAAAGTTTGTATAAAAATGTGTATAAAAAACATGTATAAAAACGCGTGTATAAAAATATACGTATAAAAACATGTGTTTAAAAACGTGTATAAAAAATTGTAGAAATTAAAAACATGCATAAATTTTAAAGAGAACTAGAAAAGAGATTTTTTTAAAGACAATCAAATTTTTATTTAATTATAAACAGTCGTTAGTATAAAGGACTAACATTGAGATAATAAAAAAACGATCGTTAACTTAACCGGCTCCAACAGGTCAAGCTTGTCACCATTACACACAAGGCAAAGGCTCAATATAGATCTCAAATTTACCATGATTCAACGAACCAATCATATCCATTCATTTTTCTAATAAAATAAAATAAAATAAACTTTCACCCTTTTTAAAAATTAAATATCTCGCAAACCGTTAATCTTTCTGAAAAAATTATACCATCGCGACGAAATTAAATTATTTGTTTATCCATTTTTATGCGTTCTTATGTGTTTTTGCGGATGAACACATGCAAAAACAAACGAGAAAGTGTCAAAAAGCAGATAAAAACGAACGAAAACGCTTAAAAAAGCATTTAAAACGCGATTTGGTGGTGTAGTGACATCCAAACGGATAATATGTCTTTCTCAAATTTTTGTCTTAGAGAAATAAACCCACTTTTTCTTTCCGCTTCCCCTAAGAAAAAATCTCATTGCCAAGACTCAAACTCTCTCCAAAGTAAACAACCCCGTTAGGAAAACCCCATAGACACATTTCTCTATTAGTACGTAGAGGTTGAGCAAAACCTTATCTATATCTGAAAATTTGACAATGTTGATCTTACATTTTTAATTGGTGTGTAAGACTTTGTTACCTAAAATATATAATGATTGAAATTTTTTAGACCTATAGGATTTTGAAACTTTGGGCAACTAGACACCTCACACATCGTTACGACTCTATTTTAGGCACGTGTAAAAGAATACTTTTATTCGTGTAAGACTAGTGAAAGGTGACCAAAGGTGATCGCGGTCACCCCGGTCACTTTAGCGTTAACTCATCCTATTCTCTCGAGCAATCAGATGATCAAATGACCGTAATAAGATAATCACGGTCACAACAAAAAACATACCCCACAAAAGTCAATTAAAAAACACTCACACACACAAAACACACTCATACCATTCAGTCAAGTAGCCGACCGAATCTTTCTTTTTCTGCTAAGGGGGACGCGTCCCAATCTGTCACGTAAGAGGAGGGGATGCATTCGAAGAGGCGACCGACCTCTTCCTACGACTAGCCTTAAATATATGCATCACTATTGCATTAAGTCATTAACAAAAAAAGAAGAAAAAGTAAAACGACTTATGCTATTTGATCAGAAATAAATGAGCACAAGTGACCCAAAAGTCAGAACAAAATAACATATACCAAAAGATCAATGTAAACAGCTTTCTCAGCTAGACAACCAGACAATATTAGATCATTAAATACAAATAAAGTTAATGTTTACCTGGTAGTTGAGACTAATTTCTAAAATTGGTATGTCATGTATACAGGTATGATGAGATTTAAAGTTTTGAAAGATATATTCGTGTAAAGGATTTGAAGGTGATAACACAGTGCTACAGACATTGATTGTCTGATATGATGCCTATGAAGTGCAATATTTTGACTCCTAACCACCATATTCAATGAAAGCTGATGCTAGTTACGTATTTTTTGTGTGCGCATGCTGATGACCAAACCCCAAATAAATATAAGAGGGAATTGCCTATAATAAGTAACACACAACATGGGAACATCAAAGTAATAATCTGAAAAGCAACACAAAGATGAAATTTAATTACTCAACAACGTGACATATCACAACCTAACATAAACTCTTCTAACTAATGTAATGATATGAAAGATCCGAAAACCTGGGTTGCTACTTGAGCACAGATCAGATTGAATATTCATTCTACCATGAACATGAAATTCTATGTTTTAAGCAGTTAGGATTGGACATAAAATCCTATCTTCGTGAAAGGGTGACTTATGGAACAAGTAATCTTTCTTAACCGAAATAACCTCCAAGTATTCAGGTGGCCACATACTCTTTCGTCTGTCAAAATCTTGAACATCAAACTTGAAATCCCGAAAGAGTGGACATCGACTCACAAGTTCCTCTTGGAACAACGAGAGAATACGAACAATACCCTTGCAAACCTTGAGCGATTTTACATTATAGACTTTACTAAGAAACATCATAAGATCATCAAACATTCTCTTCTCATCCTCAATTATACTAATACCTGGAAAAGCAACTGCCACCGAGTCAAGATTAGGCAGACCTTCACAAGTTTTCAACTCTGGAAACTTAAAACCGTGATACTTAAATAGTTTTAGTTTCGGGTCATAAGCTCGATACAATCAATACACTTGTGGTAAGGAGTATACTTAATTCCGAAAGTTGTTGTGCGTGTACTTTTAAGGTTTTACCATTTGTGTTAAGCTGACATCTGACTAATGTCAGCTTATTCAACACGGGGAAGTCCGAGAATGAATCTTGATCAGTTATAAACGCGCACTTGAGATATAAATCAGTTAGGTTCCTGAATGATATTGATAGTGGTCCAAAATACGAGCAACAAACATTAACCTCACTTTGTAGTCTCAAACTTATCAATGAATCAACGAAACCATGAAACACAACGGGCCATTCACGGCCTTCAACACTGTCAATCCATAAATCTAAATGCCTAACATTGTGAGAAAACGCGTAATCTATGACTTTTTCCAAGATCATGGCTCTAGATTCTTCATCACGTTTATATATTAACGTGTCCAACTTCATATCACGTTGCGAAGAAAGTACCTTTTCCACAAACTTATCAAACTTATCAAATTTTTTACCAACTTCTTTAAAATCATAGGAATTGAGTCTAAGAATGGGGACCGATTTCCACAACGGGACCCATGATTTCGAGAGAACAGAAGTTTGAACGATGTATTGAGTGTCGAGGGTAGACAGAATGCGAAGTTGTAGTGATTCAGGCAAGTTCGTAAGCCTGTCCTCCACCTTTGGGTTGGTTTCAGTATGACGTATTTTTTTGTTTTTGTTGATGATGCTAGTATCGTTTTCTTGATGACGACTTAACCTTTTGATCGCCATTAATTGGTGATAAATTGTTTTTTAGATACAAGAATGAAGAGACGTCACGAGGTATTTATAGACTATTAAGATCGATTGAATATTGTTTTTTTTTTCATACTTTCCTTTTTATATGTTGAGTTGAGTTGGTTATATGTTTGGTATCTTTTAGGACCGGTTAATATTGAAGTCGGTTTTGATCTTGTACCGAGGGAAGAGTATATTTAAAAAAGAAAGTTTGAGTTAATTAAAACGTAAATAATACTGGTTTAATCTTTTAACTTTGTGTTGATCGTTTGATTTAACCCATAAACTTTGTTTGGCAACGTATGATCCTTAATTATAATTTTTTTGTTTAAATAAACCCTTTAGTTTTAAATGTTCATACCAGAAAAACATTTAAATTTAAATAACCATTTAGTAAAATCCTTTAAATTTCAATAGAATTTTTGTTAGCACTTCTACCAATTGCTAACCCAAAAAACATAGTCAAAAGGTCGAATGGTAACTATACACGTTACCTGTACGAATACAGAATAATGGGTATAATTCAGGTGTTAGATATAATAGAAGAATTGATCCGTTTGATATGAACGAAAAAGCATTATCATAACTAAAAATGTGAAGTTTTTTTTGTTGTATTATGAGAAGTGTCGGTTCAGGTATTGAGAAAAGTAGATAATCGTTTTTACAAGGCGGGTACTTCTTTTTATCGAACCGATCCACTATATCATTATTTCCAGTTCGGGTACCCGACGTCTTTAAGTCGGGTTCAAGTTGGTAAAGATTTTTTTTTGGTGCAAACGGTGAATTATATTAACACATGGAACAAATTACATTATAACCACTGATTGAACATGCTCAAATCAGCAAGACTCACTTCTACAAACTACATACTACCTATAAACTGACAAACTCTCAATATACAAACCGAAATGCACCACAAACAACAATAAGCCTTGCAGCAGAACCAAACACTAAGAACAATCTTTTAAACAAAAACTCTACTGTGGAAACAAGAATTCACCTAAATGCACCAATACCATATCCTCTAGACTACATTTCCATACTCAAGATATCCACAAATCACTCAACCCGCAACCACAAGTAAAGGGATAGAGGCCGAAAGGGCATCATCAAGTGGGATATAGCCCCATTCACACTAAAAGAGGGCTATACCTTTCAAGCTACATTTCTATTCTTAAACTTCTCAATCATCCAAGTAGCTACATCCTCACTAAAATGATTAAGAAGCACAAAGGAAAAGGCATCACTTGAAAGGGAACACACACCCTCAATTAGATCCCACCTAACCTCCTTTGGCAGAGTATAGAGTGGACCAAGCAGGTTCATCTTTCACTCCTCGCTATTCCACTCAACATACACTGCCCACCCAAGCCAAATATAACAAATGACTTCTATAGAGATGAGTACCTCGTGGCACATTGTCATTAATTTTCACCACATGAAATGTACCCGAATCATGAACAACCTTGATAGTAATTAACCAAATAATAGGTCGCTTAAAGTTAAAGATAAAAACGTTGACCAAATTCACTAGACTTATGGTTTTAATTAAATGGTAAAAAATTTAGGGTTAAATCAAATGTCATACAAGATTATAGATATAACATTTTCAAAAGAAGTTAAGTGGTTAAAATATACGTGGATTCAAAGTTAAAGGATTGCATCCAATGTTACTCTTAATTAAATAAGAAGACAGTTATAGTAATTTATGAGCTTAATTAAAATTTGTTAAATGTATTTTTTGACAAAGAATTACCTCATTTGGGTTCGTTTGGTAAAACAGAAAAAAAATAACAATCGAAAGAAATGGATAACATAATGGAATAAATGATGTAATAGAATGACTCATTACTATTATTAATCATGTTTGGTTGGTACAATAAAATGTAATGTAATTAATAGTAAAAGACTAAAATACTCTATTTATGATAGAACTTTTTTAGTATAATAAGTATTTAAAAAATAGGTTTTTATGTAATTTGATTCTATTACAAGATGTAACGAAGAAAAAAAAGACGCCCCTAATCAAGCAAAATGGTGATTTTTAATAATAAGTCATTATACTACATAATACTAAATAAACATGTCTTCTTCATAACACCATAATGATCTTTTTCATTCACCCTTTCATTCCGACATATAAGTTTTTATGTTTTCAATATGTGATACTTAATAAGTTGACTAGTTAAATGCTATACTTAATGTTTAAAAGTCATTTTATTTGGTTTAAGCTTATAAAAGTTTTACATAGTGTCCCGACAAATAATAATTTTTTTAACTAAAACTTATTTTGAAAAGTTATGCTCTTTCAAGCTTGGAGCGAAACACACCCAAAAGCAAAATCCAATAAAAATACCATAAGTCAAGCAATTGGTGTATGAATTTAGGGATGTATTTATATTGCAGTGATTTAAATGAGGAAAATACGCATTAATTAAAACCATTGAAAATTTTGGCTCATGTTAAACTTTTAATTAATTGGTATCAAATTCAATTTTTACCAAGTGCAAACAATTTTAAATTGATCATGTTAATCTCTTGAAAAATGAGAGTTTTAACAGGTTTAGCTTTTTGTGTTGTTATGTTTAAACCTAGTATATTAGTAGGTAAAAAAAAATTATAAAAAAATGATTAAAAAAAGCTAAGTTTACTAAATATATATAAAAAAAAATATATTTTTCTTAATTAAATATCGATTGATTAATATTTTTATAATTTTGTGTATTAAGTCACATCGTAGTTAATTAGATTTTTTGACATTTTTTTTAACTTCAAAATAGCTCACACTTTTTGTTTGGTTTTTCAAAAGTCGTGAATTATCTTTAAAGATAAAATCTAATACTTTCTCGGTTTTAAAGTTATTGTAAATTATAACTCATAAATTACTAAATACGTTTACTTTATAAATTTATTTTAATGGAATAAAATTAAAAAATGAACAGTTATAACACATGAAATATTAACAGGGACAGAATCAGAGGTTTTCATGGGTCTCGATGTCTCTATAGATTTTTTCGATGTAGTGTTAATTTTTAGAAAAAACATCATTTTTTTTATTTAAATATAGCTTAAATGCATCTGATCCATCAATTTAACTCTATATAAGTATATATCATGCTTCAAAAAAATGTGTGTACGTGTCATATTTGGTATTGTTTAGTTGTATATGACTTCATGGTTCAGTGAAGAAACTAGCGCACTGTTTGGTAAATCAAAACCAAAATGAAAAATATTATTATGGTATAATGAAATAATATTGTTTGTTTACATTTATAGAATGTAATGATTCATTACAACGAACGACCCATTTCACCAAAATCACTTCTTAGGGGTCCTCTATTTGTTTTCATCACATCTTGTAATGAAATTAAAATTACATAAAACTCAATTATTAACTAACCACATTAAATAATTTTTTTTTATAATCAAAGGATATTTTAGGTTTTTTATTATCGACTCCATTACGTCTTATCATACAAACCAAACATAGTTAATAACGACAATGAATCATTACATTAAACTATTTATTTTATTCATTTGATATTTCATTCCGTACTACCAAACAAACCCAAAAAACGGTGACACATGATTTTCATGAAATCATGTTTCATAATGTTATTTTTCATAAAAAAAAATCGAGTTTTCTAATTGCACCCGGTAAAAAAAATGCGTGAATTTTCTTTCACCCTAGAAAAATAAAATTAAGACTAAAATACATTGTTGGTCCCTAAACTTGTCACTTGGCATCGTAATGGGACAAACCTTGCATTTATCATCGCGAGTCCAAAACTTGGGTTTATACTCTGCATGTCCTCGACCAATTTTTCGTTAGTCAACGTCATTAATTTCCCATGTGCCTTGCACAGAGGCAAACGGCCATTTCATTGTTTTGGTGGTAAGACCCAGACAACCCAGGACTAACGGTGTATTTAATCAATAAAATTATAACATCACCACCACCAACCTCCCTTTATCTTTTTTTCCTGCTTCTCGCTTTAAATTTATGCTTCTCTCTCTAAAATTAACACCATCACTATTTTCAAATCTCATAAACTTCTCAAAAAAAAACATAATTTCAATCAAACACCATCACCATTCTCTCTCTAAAATTAATATCATCACCATTTTCAAATCATGTAGGTTAGATTAAACACCCAAAAAATTAAATGAACTAGAAATACTAAAATTAATAACTTGCACATAATTAAAGACCCATCACGATTACTACTCGTGTTAAATGAACTGGACACATGGAAGAATACTTTATTGACCACTAAATAAATGGCCATTTGGTTACTTGATACCTTAGTTGGCAGAAAAAACCTTCAACTCACTATGCTTAGAAGCTTATATAAGATTGTGAATATGTGATGTGTATATATACGATGTTATCATTTTAAGCATTGTAACTCTCAAAATAGTTTTTGGTAAGGTTATATATATACTTTTTCTTTTTTGAATAATTACAAATGCTATCCAGATACTATATATATTACTAAGTCCTAACATTGTTTGGAAGATACTATATATATTACTAAGTCCTATCATTGTTTGGATGCAGGTAATAGTGTTCCCATTTTAATAATGTACCAGAGATAGAGACAGTTACAGTTTCATTAGCCAAACATTTATCTAAGAGATGAATATAATCATCAATAGACATAACGAGTCTGAAGCAGAAATTTTAGATTTCAAGCCATCAAAAATGACATTTTTTTATCCGAAAAGGTAGAACAAAAGGCGGAATCATGATATTATATAAAGTATCAATAATATTCACCTCAGATTCATAAAAGCATTAAACTTTTTTTACAAATCAATTCAATTCTCAGTATATATCCAGCCAGATGAACATCTTCTTATATTTAAATAAATAAATATAGTAATTGGTTGATAATAGCTTGATAAAAAAACAATGATAATATAGGGTTTACGTGTATCTGTAGGTCAACGATTAGATATTTAGATTAATAATACAATCATCAATCAATTACAATCGATAAGAGCGGAAGGTGTCATAACAAGGCATCATCACTTCATCAGTGTCACCTTAGTGCCACATCAGCATCACACTTCTCCACAACTAACTACAACAAACCCCCTCACTCATAACAAACCTCAACCTCTTCATTCGTAAAATAACTAACACTTTTTTTTCAGATTCAATTTTCCAATAAACTAAATTCATTTCATTCAAAATAAAAATACAATACATAACTTAATAATAAGGAAAAAAACAACCAACACTTACTAATAAAATGATACGAAGAAAAAAACAACACGGTAAAAAATACAACACATACTAATAATACGAACCTAGTCATCTCTTTGGTGATATTTCTTGATTAGACGTTCTCGCCTATGCGGATGATTTACGCTTTACGGGTCGATTCAAATTCGGATCTATCATCGAAAATCCATCTCGATCTTCTCTTGAGAGCTTTTTCCTTCTCCCGCCGCCTCGTAATAAGCCCTTTGAGCGTCGGCTTTTGAGCATATATTTCGGATATATGTCCCGAAAAAGTACTCGATTGACTTCCACCGGAGCTCGCAGCGCTCGACGTTGAAGTCGACTTATGTTTCATTGCGGCTCGTTTGCCTCCATCTCTTTCAGGACGAGCTCGTCTGTCCGGCCCGAATATATCCTCGAGACATGTAATGTCAATGGGATCTTCGACATCCCACTTGGGATAATTTTTTAAAACCTCCCAACATTTTTCATACACAAACTCCTTCCCACCATAACGCTGCGCAAAGCTATCTTTGGCATTCTGGACATGATCGTGGTCATTTTCACCACTTCGACGCTGAAGATGTTTGTAAATAGCGTTGAACTTCTGGCAATCACCGTTAATCCTCGACCATTTACGAGTTACCATATTCTTGCCACGTTGGTTATCGGTGGTCTGAGTATTGAACATGTCGAGAATGTCGTTCCAAAAGAAATCTTCGGAACGGTCATTTCCCATATCTCTATCTTGGGAAATTACTATCCAACACTGCGCAAGTAACCTTTCTTCAGCCTTGCTCTACTTCCTCCTATCTGCCTGTGCTATGACTTCCACATCTTCGTCGTCGTCTGCGTCCAAATCCACATCATGTTTTTTTGCCTTCGTCTTTTTCCCCTACCTTTTGCCGGTTCACGTGCTTTTGGAACTTTGAATTGTGAACCGGACGGTTGTGATTCCATTCGGGGCAAATGTGGAGGTTGTGATGGGTTAAAAAACTGTGGAGGTTGTGACGGGTTAAAAAACTGAGGTGATGAAAATCGGCCGGGGTAATTTGCGAATCCTTGTTGAAACTGATATTGTTGGTTAAGAAATATTTCTTGTGGAGACGGGTTGGAATTTGTCGAGAGGGTAGGCTGTTTCAAGAACCCCGTATTGTGGCGGGTTTAAGTTAAGTAAGTTTCACAAGTACCCTCCGTCATTTGGGTTTTGAGACATTGTGAGATTTTTTTTGAGTTAAGTAAGAATGAAAGATGTAGGAGATGAAGATGATAAAAATGGTGGAGATGAATGTTATTTTATAGGGGTGGTGGGTTTTTAAAAAAATTTAACTTTTATACTATCTATTCATCCAAACGAATTCACATAAGATCGAATCTGAATCTTTGAAACTTAAATTAAAATCGGTAAAACTGTTCAACCCTCCTTCTAGTTTTCCACAAAACACCTTATCGAAAGTTTGTAAGGCATGGGTGCTTGACAACATGATTGGCAAGGGCATTATACAACTTGTAGTCCATACCAAAAAAGCTACTCAATTCAAGGCAAAGTCGAGGTATTTGTACATCTTAAGATAAATATTCACTATTTAATTTTAGGACAAATAATTGAAAAAAGTATCATACTTGTCACCATTTCTTTTTGTGGGTAGCGAATAATTTTTTTTTGCTTTTGTGGGTATTTTTCTTACAAATTTATCCTTTTTAGGGTATTTTGCGAAATTTTTGAACATTTTAGCCCCTCTTAGCTAATAGAAAATTTTTTTTCCCGAAGGACAAAATGTCACATAGACCCTAAAAAGGATGAATTTGAAAGAAGAGTACCCACAAAAGCAAAAAAAAAAAAAAAAAAAAAAAAATTGTTCTCTACCTACAAAAGAAAATGATGACAAGTATGATATTTTTTCATTAATTTTACTTTGTTTCAATAGAATTAACGAGGTATTGCATATATATTGTTGGGTATTTTTATCACCCTAGCAAAATGCCCTTGCCAAGCCAATGGACAATTTTTCCATTCACAGCATGCAATAATGCTACCAAGCATTCCGGAAAACCATGTTTTTCTTCATGTTGTTGATAAATTTTTGAATGTCGCCCATGTTGGTTTTCTTAAATACTCCGCATAAACAAATCAATAATACATTTGTTAAAATTATCAAGACATAATTGTGAAGTACTCGCACCCATTTGCAAGTATTCATCAAATGCATCGGGTGAGGTGTCGTCGTCGCCAATTGGCGTATGGCGACGACACTTCATTAGAGCACTTATACTCATTCGACCACAAGCATCGGTGTTTGCTTAAAGTAATTAAATGATTTGGAATATTATTGGAAGTATAAGATTCAATACCTTCAACTATTTGCGTGAATAGTTTCCGGCCATACGAAATCTTCTACAAAAATTCGGTTTGAATACTTACAACCTTATACGAAATAATCGTTGAGCGACGTTCCTCCAAGCTCACGCTCACGATATATATATGGGCACGGGACTAGTAGGATGTTGAGATTCACTACCTTCTTCTTGTTCCAACCGAAGGTGATACTCAGACGCGGACGCCATAAATTGAAGTCTGCTAGGTCTTCTTTGTCGACCAAGACAGAGGAATATCACCAAACTTGATTTGGATCCATTGTGAACGAATTTGATTTTTTGAATTATGAAAGTGTGAGAGGAAGTATATAAAGTGTGAGAGTAAGTGTGAAAAAAATAGAGTTTTAGTTGGGTATTTATAGTGGTAAAATAATGTTTTTGAATTTTTTTTTTTTTTAAAAAAAAACTAGCCGTTATGGGGTTTTATGTAAATTTTTTTAAAAACTTAACGTTACAGGGACTAGTTTTGTAACATTTGCAATTTTTTTTTTCCCTAGCCCTTAACGGCCGTTAAAGAGGCAACGCCTCCCCTCTAACGCCGTTACTGAGCAAAGCTTCCAACGGGTAACGCCCTTAACGGCGTTAACGCCACCCTTAACGGGCGTTACGCAAGTGATGGATGGGAGTGCTCTTAGTTGGTGAAATTAGCATGTTACTTTATTACTTTCCATTTTATTTTGCTATTACTGATTGGTGAAATTTTATGCTCTTTTAATGCTCCTTTCCATTTTATTTTGCTATTACGATTATATATTATGCTTGAAATTTTAATGCCCCAAAGTTTGGATAGTACCTTTAATGCTCCTTTCCAATTGGTGAAATTTTATGTTACTGAGTTGGTGAGTTGGTGTAATTTATGTGTCGCTATGGTGCTTCTTGTTATGCAACACATATTCTTGTAATTTACACCGCTATGGTGATTCTTGTTATTTTGCTATTAAAACCCGTCAACCCGACTCAACCCGACCCGACTTAACCCGACCCGATAACACCCGAACCCGATAACCCGATTACTTATCGGGTCGGGTTGCGGGTGACTTTTTAAAAATTCGTAACCCGACTCAACCCGACCCGACAAACCCGATAACCCCGATAACCCGACCCGATAACATCCCTAACTACAACGTGCTGGGTTGGCCGAACATTGTTCATACTTAGTTTTCTTGATGTGCTTTAAATATCGTCGGATCAAAATTTAAGTTGAAAATAAAGGGTATGGCTCTTTTAACAGTTTACCAGTAATGTTTTATGAAACTTCCCTTTTCGTTAAATCACACTATAATAAATTAATGAGTAAATTACATAATTGGTCCTTGTGCTTTGTCGGATCTTGCGTAAAATGTCCATGTGTTTTTTTTGACGGGTCATGTCCTCGTGGTTTCCTCTTTTTACGGATCCTATCCAAATACCTAACATCCGTTAAAAAGGACTAACGGGTAATTTGTGATTCACTGAAGGGCGAAGAGTATTAAAGCAATTCTTCTTATTTACTCCCACCTAAACACACAACACACTCTGTATTTACAAAATCCCTAATTAATATCATTTTAACCCAACTGTGTTCATTAAATTGAACCACACAACACACATTAACCATTATAAGATGGGTGATCCAAAAAAATGCTCACTCCGACCACCAGGAACTGTGTTTGATCCATCAACTGAATATGGTACGTGTTTAGATTTTGACCAAACATGTTAATTGAAGCAATGCATTGATTAATTTTGTTGTATCTTTGTACAGGAACGAAGAACCCTAATCTTTTCACATTGGAGATAAACCATGGTGGTTTTTTCACTATGGGTCTTGAAAAACGTTACTTAAATGGTAAGGTAAGTTGTTTTGATTGGGTTGATGCTGATCAATGGTCTATTTTAGAACTTAGTGACATGCTACGATTGTTAGGTTATAAAGAAGAAGTCGTATTTTATCACTTTAGAATCCCTAACACTAGTTTTGATGATGGCCTTAGACCCTTAGTAACAGACAGTGATGTAAGAGACATGATAAATCATATAGGAACAATGAAGGTTATTGAGGTATTCATTGAGCTTTGGTTGACTGTTTTCCCTGAACCATTCTCACAAGTTGAAACTAAGACAAAAAGTGTTGAAGTGGGTGTGACAGAACCTTTGACTCAAACACCTAACACTAAAAGTGTTGAGTTGGTAATGAAAGAACCTGAGTCAAAGAGTATGAAGAAGTTGCCCATTAGGAAAAAATCTTTGAGTAAAACACATAAGAAAAAGTTTGTTAAAAAACTTTCTAAGAAAGCATTAGAAAGTAAAATGTCATTGTTTGAGGAGTGGCCTGGGACTGAATACATAGACAATGACTATGTTGAGGATAATGTTTTCATAAGTGCTCCAAAACCATTGCCTGCTGAGACTGAATGTAGGAATGATAAGACTGAAATGGGTGAACCAAGTGGTCAAATGGGTGAACCAAGTGGTCAAATGGGTGAACCAAGTGGTCAAATGGGTCAATCTAGTAGGATGAAGAAAGATGGCAACAGGAGTACTGAATTGGAAGATGATGTATTCATAGATCAGGATAACAATTTAGAGGATGTTGCTGTTGATATGGATGATTTTAAGGAGAATTATCTTAGGAATGCTAGGTCTGCAGTAGAAGATGAGCCAGAAGAAGAAGATGTTGACTTACATGAATTTGATAGTGCATCAGACTATGATGGGGATCTTGAAGCAGATAGAAAAAGAGCTTTGAGAAAGTTGGAAAAAATGCAGAGACAAGGTATGGTTTCACCTGGAAACTTTTATGTTGGTGAAAAGTTTGGATCTAAGTGGCTTGTATTAGAAAGGGTATCTAAGATAGCTGTTGAGCAAATGAGGCAGTTACATGTTGTTAAAAATGACAACATTAGGGTTAGAGTCATATGCAGGGGTCAAACACCAAAATTTAAACCCTTTCCTGATACAGGCCCAAATGAGGATGTAAGTGGTTCTGGGATTTTTGAGAAAGCAAGTGGTTCGGGCACATTGATAAAGCAAGTGGATCCGGGCTGTTGATGGGCCATTAGTGAGTGATGAACATAGTCGCAAGGAAGTTATTAGTTTCTAAGGGTGCCCAAGATGAGACTTGGAGGTTAAGACTTTTGATGATACCCATTCATGCCTTCAATCTAGGGTTGTTAAAAAGTGTACATCCTCTTTCTTATCAAAAGATGTTGTAGATGCCATTGTTCCTAACCCCGACATTCCAACTTCTGCCCTTAGAGATCAACTCCAAAAAAAGTATCAAATGAGTTTTTCAAAAATGAAAACCTATAGAGCTAAATTACTTGCAAAGGATAAGATAACTGGTGATTATGGTGATCAGTATGCAGCTTTAAAAGATTATATCTTAGAACTGAAAAGGATCAATCCAGATACAACTGTGAAACTAGAGTTGGAAAAACCAGATGATCCAAAGAATAAGTATAGACAGTTTAAGAGGATATATGTTTGTTTAGGAGCATTAAAGAAAGGGTTTAAAGCTGGAAACATAGAACTGTTGGGTCTTGATGGGTGTTTTATGTCTGGACCATGGCCTGGTCAAATATTAACAACAGTGGGTGTGGATGCAAACAATGGAACCTGTCGAGTTGCTTAGGCTGTTGTGGAAGCAGAATCAAAAGAATCTTGGACTTGGTTTCTTGATTACTTGGGTGATGATCTGGACTTGCAATCAAATTCCAACTTCACATTCATATCAGATAGGGAAAAGGTAAGTGTTATACTTTTTCAACTTTCAACTGCCTATTAAATGCAGTCACTTATAATTCACTTATTAAATGCAGTTACTTATTTACTTTTTCTAACTTTATAGGGGATAATACCAGCTATTAAGGAAGTGTTTCCCAGTGCTGAACATAGATACTGCTTAAAGCATATCTATGACAACATGAAACTTGTATGGAGGGACAAGTTATACAAGGATTGTTTATGGAAATGTGCTACATCAACAACCATTCGGTTTTCAACAACAATATGGAAGAGTGAAGAAAATTTGTAAAGATGCATATATTTGGTTGAATAAAATCCCCTAATGCACCTTTGGGCTAAATCACATTTCTCGTAATCAGATTTGACTTTTATCATTGATTGCTTACATTTGATTTGAATTGTTAACATGTCTTGTTTTGGTTAGACTTTTAAATGTGCTAAACTAGAATACTTTATAATGTCGGGAGAGCACATTGTGATGTGCTACTCAACAATATGTGTGAGGTTTCAATAGGCAATTGCTAGATGCTGAGACAAGCCCATAATCACTTGTTTAGAGTATATTAGGAATACCTAATGAAGAAGATTGTGAATGTTCAAAGGTTAATTGCAAAGTCCGATGGACCTCTTACACCCAATGCAACAAGACTATTCAATGCAATCAAGGAAGAAGCATCACAATATAAGGTTCACTCTTTAGTTGCTTACACTTTAAGTTTAAATGTAGTGTATTGCTTGCAACTTTAAGTTTTAATGTATATGTTTATTAGGTGGTTTGGAATGGGAGGATAAATATCAATGTCTTGGACCTTTCCAAGATCGATGTGTAGTTGATATGAAGTCAAGAGGTGTTCTTGTAGGCGATGGGAGTTAACAGCATGCCTTGCAAGCATGTTGTTCCGCTATTAATGATATGGGGAACAATGGCATGGAAGTTGGTTTCTAGGAAGCCCGGTACACTCTTGTTATTGGCTCAGAACATGGAAGAAGGTATATAGCTTCAAAATCCATCCTCTTGATGGTCCAGGGTATTGGCCTAAACATAAGGCTCCAATCACCTTGCTTCCATCAAAGTATCACCTCAAGTTGGCGAGACGGCTAAAAAAGGAAGAAGAGTGCTCGAACCGAAGAAATGGTGAAGGGTGTAAGGTTGAAAGGTGGCAAAAGCTGTTAGGTGTGTTTATGCAAGCAATTAGGACACAACAAAAGGTCTTGCAAAGGTCAAAAGATGGGACCAAAACCAAATGATGGAAAGAAAAAAAGGAAAACAGCTGCTAGTACACAGACTCCTTCATCTACTCAGCCACCAAGTACTCAACCTCCTTCAACACCTAGAAGACCATCAAAGGGTATTGTCATCAGGGACTCACCATCTGCCAATACAAGATTAGCAAGTCAACATGCTATGTGTGCAGGCAAGGGTAAAAAAAAGGTTGTGTAGCCTTAGTAAACTGTCTTTGTATTTTGTCATCAAACTCATGTTATATTAGGTAAACTGTATTTGTATGGGTTATGTCTTATGTATGGTCAAATGATGTATTGGTTATGTCTTAGGCAAGGGTAAAGACTTGTATTTTGTGATCAAACAATTTCACCTTATGGTAACCCCTCAAGTTTCGAGGTTATGGTAACTACATTTTGACATCAAAGCGTATGGCTTCTTACAGTTATGACATCAAACTGTATGGCTTCATTTTGTCTTAGAATTGTGACATTCATTTTGACATGTATGGCTTCTTACATTTATGCCTTTTGTGTTAGACTTGTGTATTTCAATTTAACACTTTCAATATGTTGACTTTTTATTTCTTTCACTTAGATTGCAAATACAGTTTTCACAACACTTTAAACCATTAAACCAACACAAACACTTTTAACCATTAACCCATAATGTAACATTACATAACATATCAGATTCCTTGACCAAAACAACTTACAATGGGACCAAAACATAACCCATACCAGTTTCTAAACACCCAAAACCACCCAAACCTACCCATTTTACATTACACTTTAATTCATCAGATAAGCAACAAAAAAAACCCAACTAACACCTAAAATCCACTTCAACCTTTGAACTTTACTTGCTTGCTCATTCACAGTTGCTTGAAGCTCATTAGATCTTTCTCGTAGTTCATTCATTGATCGCAATAAGCCGAGTATAATTTGAGCGGATCTTGGACACATTTCAGGTCATACCAATCGATAAAGCCACAACTCTTCTACAAGTTAGCCAAATTAGCAAAAACTTACAAAATTAAACACTTAATTAAAAAAATAACTTACCAGAACAACAATAAAATCTCCTTCACAGGTTTATGGTAGTCCATGATGTGCGAATATGGGAGATGCCATCACAATTTCTACAACGCATCCTTATTTTCTTTCTTTTGTTTCTTGGATGTTTGTGTGTGTTTTGATCTAAAAAAACCATGACCTAAATCTTATTAATAAGGAAAAGAGGGGGGAAATCATGTGGCAGCTATGGAATGGGAGGGAAAACATAAATTTATAAACTCGCCCCTTCAAGTGAATCACAAATTACCCCGTTAGTCCTTTTTTAACAGATGTTAGGTATTTGGATAGGATCCGTAAAAAGAGGAAACCACGAGGACATGACCCGTCAAAAAAAAAACACATGGACATTTTACGCAAGATCCGACAAAGCACAAGGACCAATTATGTAATTTACTCTAAATTAATTTTATGCATGAGTCACGTATCTTGGTTGCAGTACACGTGCACATTGTTGTGAGACACTATTCAAATGTCACATCTATATCTATATCTATACTACTTTATAATGCATTTAGGCTTTTTAAAATTAGAAGGCTTAAAATTGACTTTTTACTGCTCTATACTTACTATATAAAGCATTTAAGTTGTGGGCTCCACAAAAATTAAGATAAGGAGCTCTAATCATTGAGTGATATGTCACTCTCTAACTAAATAATAACAAAAGGAGGTTTTAACAAACTAAAATAAATTTCCGATAATGGGGTGACACATGTCACTTAACTAATTAATCACTTTTATTTTTAAATTTAAATATCTTTTAATTCATTTAATTTTTCATGATCTAATTTCACCATATTTTTTAAAATTTTGTGTTCTTTAATTCAACATCCATTTGATATATTTTATGAGTTTTAGTTTTACATTTTAATAGGTTTATTTTATTTTGATTCAAATTTTATAACTTTAACCTTTATTTCAATCGATACAAACTTTATTTATCAAAATCATTTACTTTTGGGAAAGTATTTGTGAGAAAGAGATTGTGAAGATCTTTTATATGCGGAATAATGATGTCACGGGAAAGATACGGAAAACCCAAACAAACATATACAACTAACACATATATATTTGGAGTGTTGTGAAATGAATTCACTAGCGGGTAGAAAATTGCGAGGAGAGTTGGTTTAGCAATTCATTTACTATATTTATTATATAACTATATTTATCGCTGCCGCTATGCGCGGGTATCCAACTAGTTAATTTTAACGCACGTATATTACCTTATCCAATATTTCACCGATCCAGAATTATTATCGTCGGAGAAGAAAGATTCCGGCCTGGAAATTCCTTTCATGATAAACCTAACTGTTGCTTTTGATTCCTCTTGTGAAGGCAGGTATAACAATTTTATTTTTGTCACCTTATATTATGGATTTATGGGTCTGTTTTATGTTTCTGCATGGCTTCTTTAAATAAAAAAAACATGGATTAAATGGCTTATATATTTCTAAAATGTGGGTTAATTTTATCTAGAAGAATATATCTATGTATGAATGAACCCAAAAGCATGTTAGTGAACCGAAGGTTTGTTAGCTTATTTGGAAAGAAGAAGAAAAAAGTGTATGGCCATTGTGCCTATTGTAGTGATTTGGTCGAAAAGCTTAGACTTGTGAGCTTATTTAGGGGTGTTTTAGGTAGCACCTTATATGTGGCTTATAAGTTTATATGCTAATCCAAACACTCAGCAAGATCTTATGATGAGCTTAGCTCCAAGCAGGGCCGGATATTGGCAAGTGCAAGATGAGCATTGAACAGGGCCCATTCTTCTATTGGGGCCCCAAAATAATTTCAATATGTGTATAGTAACGATGAGGCCCAACATCAAACGTCCAATACTCAATTTTTCTACGTCAACTTTTTAATTTTATTGTTTTATGGTTTTTGGTTTCTTCATTATTTATTACTAGAAGCAGTCTGCGCTTGTGGCAGTGGGTTTATGGCGGCGAGATAATTAACGATATGCGATATAGTGGTAAGTGTTTCAGTAACATGCGATAATTCAACTGATTTGTAGCATTAGAGAATCGTTTTGTTCAAAGCTATTTGTTTGAGGTACAAATAATTATCGCTAAAGATAACAATACTATTTATTTTTGTGATTTTAATAAACTTACATAACATTATTGATACATTTGACAAAGGCTATACAATATATTTTAACTTTTAAACGACGATTCATATATCTTAGTCCTTAAATGGTGCAAGAGCAACATTTTTAAAATAACATTATACAAATGACAAATTACATGTGTCAAAGCAAAATAAACCAAAACTACAATTACTTGGTCTCTCATTTCAAAACAATTGTCAAATTTGAAACCCGATTTCACCCGGGTGGTTCAACTGGTTGAACAGTTCGATAAAAAACAGTCGATTTAAACCGAGTCAAACCGATAGGTTGGGTCGAAAAATGTTAAATTAAACCGGTCACCGATGGGTTTGAAGAGTCCGGGTCAACCCGTATCGGTTTCAACATGTCAACCCGAGATCGGTTTCAACGGTCAACCGATGTCGGTTTCAATTAGTTGTTTTAATTTAGTAGATGTCTTTTAATTGGGTGTACAATGTGAATAAATTATTGTACTTTTAAGTAATGAGGTGTTTTAATAAGTAGTATTAATTATATTATTTATTTCTCTCCATTGACCATGTTTCAACATTCAACTTTCAACATTTTTCACTTTTTCCACTTTGATTATTTTTCCATTTTATATAGTATAGATATACATATTAAATAGAACTGTTTGATTTATTCGTGTTTAGTATACTTGTTGCAACTCATCAACGTTAGTACCTTTTATTATACATGTATTCAAACTATTCCGTTGAAGGGGCCTTATTTGAAATAACGAACAGGGCACCCAAAATTCACGAGACGGCCCTGGCTCCAAGACCACAAGAAAATTAGCTTAGACAAACACCTCTCTGAGAAATGTTACAACAGAATTGGTACCACTATGAGTTAATAATATAATCGTCATTTAACATGTTCATTTACTTGAAATATGGTCACTTAATAACATGTGTAAATTGATTAATTAGAAGGGTCTTACTTGTTTCTCCATGTCTCTAATGTGCATAGATTTATTTACTACGTATTTTTTGTGTGCATGCTGATGACCAAACCCCAAATAAATATAAGAGCATAGGGTATCGTGGCTAAGCCACTTTTTTTCATTTGGGTCTCACATGTGCCACATCATTTCGACACACTCACTTAAAAATACCCCCAATCATAACTAACCCAAACATCTTCATTTGGGCCCCACCCACCCTCATTTTATTTATTTTCCATATTTTTCTAACACAATAAAATTCATTTCATTTAAATAAAATTACGGGAAAAAAACTACATTACATTAAAAAAAATAATAATAATAATAATAAAAAATACATTAACTAAAAAAAGGTTGCACAAGATACATACTATTTGGGTGAAATGTAAAATAAGCAATAAAACAAAGGTGTAAAATGAAAAAGCAAAACATCATCTTCTTAAGTTGGTAATCAATTATTTGCTTCTCCAATCTCCATCGCTGCAACATCATCTTCTAAGAAAAAAACAGAAAAAGCAAATGCAAGCACAAATGCATCACAAACACAAACACATCACAAACACAAAAGAAACAAATTAACAGAAAAAGTGTTTTTTCGTTTTTCATGTCGTTGGGGTGGCGAGGGAGGAAGTGGCGAAGGAAGGTGGTGTCGTGGCTAAGGGTGGCGAGCAAGCCACATAGGATTGGCGAGAGGTGCTCGTTACGACACTCTATGCTCTAAGAGGGAATTGCATATAATAAGAAAAACACGTACAACATGGGAACATCAAAGTAATAAATCTGAAAAGCAACACAATGATCGAATTTAATTACTCAACAACGTGACATATCACAACCTAACATAAACTCTTCTAACTAATGCAATGATATGAAAGATCCGAAAACCTGGGTTGCTACTTGAGCATAGATCAGATTGAATATTCATTCTACCATGAACATGAAATTCTATGTTTTAAGCAGTTAGGATTGGACATAAAATCCTATCTTTCGCAGCGGGTGACTTATGGAACAAGTAATCTTTCTTATCCGAAATAACCTCCAAGTATTCAGGTGTCCCCATACTCTCATTCTTTCGTCTGTCAAAATCTTCAATATCAAACTTGAAATCCCGAAAGAGTGGACATCGACTCACAAGTCTAGATTGGAATGTATAAACACAGATAACCAAAATATCTCTTTGATTGATAATAGGAAAATAGCTCAAAACCTATTACATGTTTATACAATACATTGTATGTGTTTGTGGTGGTGTACTAAACTCAAAGGAAATGCTTCTATTTATAGGCTTCAACTCTTCACAAGTAGCAAGCAACTTGCTTATCTTCAACTTGCATAATCTGTATAAAATCTTGGATAAGATTCCATATCTTTCTCAAGTTGCATATCACTATTCAACATTCTTACTTCTTTGACTTAGAATTCCAACAATCACCCCCGAATCTCTAAGTCCTTCTAGAGATATCTTTGATTCCAATTAAGCTCGCATTTCCTTGAACTTGGTTCGTGCCAATGGTTTTGTGAGAATGTCGCATACATTTTTCACGGGAATATACTCCACCTCCACATTCGTTTTCAACACAATTGCGAATGAAATGAAACCTCGTGTGAATGTGTTTACTCCTTCCGTGAAAAGCAGGATTCTTTGTTAGTTCGATAGCGAGACTTGTTATCAACCCTAAGAACCACCTCTCTTGCGTCTTGTTCATAATTTCTCCAAGCAAATCCCGAAGCCATATTGCTTGACAAGCGACATGATGGCGCCATGAACTCGCCTCACAAGATGATAAAGCAACGGTATCTTGCTTTTACGAACACCAGTTATCGGAGATAACCCATAGTAGAAAATGTGACCGGTTGTGCTTCTTCCATCATCCGGATCAACATTGTGACTACTATCACTAAAACCAATGATTCTGTTTTGACCCATCCTCTCGTACTTAATTCCGTATCCGTTGTTCCTCGTAAGTACCTCGAATGCGTTTAATTGCATGACCATGTGATTCTCTTGGACTTTGCATGTATCGGCTAATAACTCCAACCGAGTATGCCATATCGGGTCTTGTTTACAAGAGATATCTAAGGCATCCAACCACCTTTCGATATTGTGTAGGGTCGATTTCGGCCTTTGACAATTTGGTTCCCGGGTCCATGGGAATGTGAGTTGGATTGCAATCTTGTAAACCAGCTTCCTTCAGAATGCGTCGAGCATAGGCTTCTTGGTTTATCGTAATCCCCGATTCTTCTTGCTTGACTTCAATGCCCAGGTAGTAAGTCAATCTTCCAAGATCCGACATCTCGAAGTTCTTGGACATCTCGAATTTGAACCTTTTGATCATGTTCAAATTTGTACCTGTGACAAACAAATCATCAACATAAATTGCTAAAATTAGCAAGTTAGTTCCTTCTCGCTTCCGGTACACCGATGGTTCTTTCAAGCACTTGTGAAATTTCAACCCCTTCAAAATTCCATCAAGCTTCGTGTTCCATGCTCGAGGTGCTTGTCTTAGACCATAAAGTGCTTTGTGAAGGCGATACACTTTATGCTCGTTGCCCTTCCTTATATAGCCTTCCGGTTGTGACACATAAACGGTTTCCTTCAACTCTCCGTGTAAGAAAGCCGTTTTGACATCTAAGTGGTGAAGTTCCCACCCGTTTGTTGCGGCTAAGGCAATGAGAAACCGGATAGTTTCGATTCGAGCTACCGGTGCAAATACTTCTTGAAAATCAATACCAGGTTGTTGCACGTACCCTTTAGCAACCAACCTTGCCTTGTATTTGATGATGGTGCCGTCTGCATTTTTCTTCAGTTTGAACACCCATTTGAGTCCAATCACCTTCAACCCCATAGGCTTGTTCACAAGAATCCAAGTGTTATTCTTGTTGATCGAATTGATCTCTGCATTCATGGCTTTGACCCACTCTGGTTCTTTCTTCGCCTCTTCAACCGTTACTGGTTCGTCATTGGTTATTAGGAGAAGTTCATCAAGATTATTAAGGTTAAGCACAAAATCTTGCAGTCGACTTGGAAGTCTCTTTGTTCTCGTGGGCCTTTGGTTTTGGACATTGTTCACGTTATTGTTGACCGGACTTGGTTGCTCGTTGTCTTGAACCTGCACTCCGTCTTCAATCTCGTGATCCGATTCATTTGGTTCAGTTTGATCATTACTTACATCATCTCCTTGGTTTATAGACTTATCTTCTGGATAGTCCCATGGAACTATGAATGATCCCGGTTCTTCATTGTCGGTACCTGCTTCTTTTTCCCAATCCCACCATTTGGTCTCGTTAAAAATAACGTCTCGACTTACAATTATTTTTTGTGTAGCCGGGTTAAAAAGCCGATAAGCTTTCGTACCCGGTTCGGAACCAAGATGCACTAGTGGTCTTGATCTTGCATCCAACTTCTTGAGATTCACCGGTTCAACTTTCACATATGCTAGACACCCAAAGATACGAACATTCTCCAAATTCGGTTTTCTTTTATACAACTTCTCATACGGAGTTGTATCACCAAGGACTCTTGTGTAAAGCGGTTGATCAAATTTGTAGAGTGTCTTCTGACTTCTCCCACGGATAATTTGGAACATGCATCGCCTTCATGATACCGTGTCATGTCCATGAGTGTTCGGTTTCTTCGTTCCACAATTCCATTTTGTTGTGGTGAATATGGGGCGATGGTCGTCGTTTGATTCCATTTATATCACAAAAGGAATTAAACTCGGCGAAGTAAACTCTCCTCCTCGATCACTTGAAACACCTTCAAAGACTTTCCGAGCTCCTTCTCCGCAAAGCTTTGAATTTCTTGAAGTGTAAAATGCCTCACTTTTCTCCTTCAAAAGAAAAGTCCATATATCGTGAATAATCATCAATTAGTGTGAAAATGTACCGATTTTGACCTTTCGTTGACGGTGTGATCGGACCGCATAAATCACCGTGAACGAGCTCCAATGGTCGTGTTGCTTTGTGCGTCGTCATTAATGGAATGACTTTCTTGTTTGCTTGCCCACCAAACAAGATTCACACAATTGATTCTCATTTTTAAAATGAGGTAACCCTTTGACTAGACCTTTCTTGGACATCTTTTTCATTGACTCGAAATTGATGTGCCCAAGTCTTGCATGCCAGCGCCACGTGTCTTCACCTAGTCTTGAATGAAGGCAAATAGGTACTCCAATTGTTAAATTTATTTTATAAAGGCGGTTTGGAGTTCTTTGTACCTTCATCAATAAGCAGTTGTCAGCATCATGCATCGTCAAATAGTCATCTTTCATCCGAATATCACACCGGCTTGGTTGCTTGTCAGAGACCGAAAATATTATTTTTCAAATCCGGTATGAAATAAATCTCCGTCATCAATCGTTGTTGTCCCGATTTTCCTTTGAAAAGAATAGACCCTTTCCCTTTAATTTCGACACACGAATTATCACCGAATTTCACCTTTCCGGTTATTCCTTCGTCGAGTTCGGAGAAAAACGATCGATTTCCCGTCATGTGATTACTTGCCCCGTTGTCCAAATACCACACATCTTTTTCTTGTGCGTTATACCGAGACGGTATCACATTCTTTTCATTCAAAAATACTGTCTCGTGTAAAAACACAGTTTCATCAGTATCTTCTTGCTCCGTAAAATTGCTTTCTTGGAATTTTTGGAGTCGGTCCGGACATTTAGACGCGTAATGACCTGATTTATCACATCTGTAGCAAATAATCTTCGACAGATCCTTTTTCTGGTTTCGGTTTGAGTCGGAATTATAATTGGTTTGGTTATTGGACCTTTTGGATTTATTGGGTTTATTAACTGATTGGGCTTTTGACCCAGATCTAGTATAAGAACCTGCTCCACCTTTCACACTACCAAAACCATCTCTATTATTAATCTTTTCCCACCTCTGCTTTCCTCTCGATCCAGACGAACCAGAAATATCACCACCGCCGCCTGCGCTCCTGCCACCACCGTTCGATCCACCACCACCATGAGTAAACAACACCCGCTGCTCGTCTACTCCATCATCACCACGTATACGCTCCTCGTACGCTTTTAATCGACCCACGACATCTTCGAATCCCACCGTCTTCAGATCGAGAACCTGCTCAAGTGACGCAACAAGATGGATAAACTTTCTGGGCACCACCTTTAACAGCTTCTTCACAAGCTTTGATTCATCTATTGTTTCTCCAAGTGAAGCGGACTTCGAGGCTATTCCGGCGAGTTTTCCGGCGAAAACATCAATGGTCTCGGTCTCGTGCATCTTCAACCGATCAAACTCAGAGTTTAAAGTCTGCAACCTTGCTTCCTTCACTCTATCTGCTCCGACATAACGAGCTTTGATCGATTCCCACAGCACCTTCGGACTATCGACATCACCTATTTGCATTATCAGAGTCTCAGGGATTGCTTGGTACAACAATCCCATCGCCAGGTTATTCTTCTCTTCACTTTCGTCTGTTCCTGGTTCAATAGTTAACCAGGCTTTGTGGATTCTGAGCACCACTTTCATTCGTAGGGCCCAGACAGTGTAGTTGGTGGATGATAACATTGGACATGCTACGGTGGTTGTTCCGACCTCCTTCACCCTCACCGGTGTAGGTCCTGCTGCGTCTTCAACATCTGACATGTCGTAGTTGTACTCCGGTATCCTACTCGATCACCAGGTACAAGTTCAAAGCCCCTTTACTCAAGCTCTGATACCAATTCTAGATTGGAATGTATAAACACAGATAACCAAAATATCTCTTTGATTGATAATAGGAAAATAGCTCAAAACCTATTACATGTTTATACAATACATTGTATGTGTTTGTGGTGGTGTACTAAACTCAAAGGAAATGCTTCTATTTATAGGCTTCAACTCTTCACAAGTAGCAAGCAACTTGCTTATCTTCAACTTGCATAATCTGTATAAAATCTTGGATAAGATTCCATATCTTTCTCAAGTTTCATATCACTATTCAACATTCTTACTTCTTTGACTTAGAATTCCAACAACAAGTTCCTCTTGGAACAACGAGAGAATACGAACAATACCCTTGCAAACCTTGAGCGATTTTAAATTATAGACTTTACTAAGAAACATCATAAGATCATCAAACATTCTCTTCTCATCCTCAATTATACTAATACACGGAAAAGCAAGCGCCACCGAGTCAAGATTAGAGACCTTCACAAGTTTTCAACTCGAAACTTAAAACCGTGATACTTAAATAGTTTTAGTTTTGGGGTCATAAGCTCGATACAATCAATACACTTGTGGTAAGGGAGTATACTTAATTCGAAAGTTGTTGTGCGTGTACTTTTAAGGTTTTACAATTTGTGTTAGTCGACATCGACTAATGTCGACTTATTCAACACGGAAGTCCGAGAATGAATCGATCGATTATAAACGCGCGCTTGAGATATAAATCGAAGGTTCACGAATGATATTAATAGTGGTCCAAAATACGAGCAACGAACATTAACCTCACTTTGCGGTCTCAAACTTATCAATGAATCAACGAAACCATGAAACACAACGGGCCATTCACGGCCTTCAACACTGTCAATCCATAAATCTAAATGCCTAACATTGTGAGAAAGCGCGTAATCTATGACTTTTCCAAGATCATGGCTCTCGATTCTTCATCACGTTTATATATTAACGTGTCCAACTTCATATCACGTTGGGAAGAAAGTACCTTTTCCACAAACTTATCAAACTTATCAAATTCATCAACTTTTTCAAAATCATAGGAATTGAGTCTAAGAATGGGGACCAATTTCCATAACGGGACCCATGATTTCGAGAGAACAGAAGTTTGAACGACGGATGGAGTGTCGAGGGTAGATAGAATGCGAAGTTGTAGTGATTCAGGCAAGTTTGTAAGCCTGTCCTTCACCTTTGGGTTGGTTTCGGTATGACGTATTTTTTTGTTTTTGTTGATGCTAGTATCGTTTTCTTGATGTAACCTTTTGATCGCCATTAATTGGTGATAAATTGTTTTTTTTAGATACAAGAATGAAGAGACGTCACGAGGTATTTATAGACTATTAAGATCGATTGAATATTGTTTTTTTTTCCATACTTTCCTTTTTATATGTTTTTCCGCCATCGGGTATTTGAAATAGGCATTTTCGCTTCGAGGGAGCTCTCTAGCGCGGACCCGGTTTAGACAATGTAGACTAGACCTCCCGCTGTCGAACCGCGACACGAAGCACTTTATAAGAAATTCACCTTTAAAAAAAATATGTTTGGTATCTTTTGTTGGTTTTATGGATATAAATTAGTAGACGTGAGTTAGGATCGAACACGAGACTATGGGATTGCACGCTTTACGTATGAGAATTTAAAGTTAAATAATTAAATATAAATGTTGTATTTATTTATTTATTAAACGAAATAACTAACGAACGTTAAGTAATTATTGTAATGGACTAACGGGCGTTAAAGGTATTTGGAAAAGGACTTAATTGCAAAAGTTGGGAAGGTTCCGGAATCCCTATGGGATATCCAAACCGATCGGCCAAGGATCAAAACAAGGAAAGAAAAACCAACTTGTTTACCAAGTTTGTTTGGGTATATAAACAAGGCTAGGGGTTTTATTTTTCCATCTCTTGTGCTCATAAGCTAACCCCTAAAAATTGTTTTGTGTGTGTTTTTGTTCTACAAACCGATCGGCCACCCTATTGGTGTCGATTCATTACTTTTCCACAAACCAAGTTATTTTGTTTGATAAAACTAGCATTACTTTAATTCGGTTTTGTACGTGTGTACAAGAACATAGTATTAACATACTTTTGTTATTATCTTGGATTGAATTACAAAACGGTAAGGGGTAATTCATATAATCCTATAAACCCTAATTAGGGTTCATCCTAATTGCTAGTTTGTGGATTTGATTCTTGTTCGGCTAGAATCAAGAAAAGGTACGCATATTCTTTTATGTTAATTAATTATTCGTTAATACATCATTTACGCTTCCGCACTTACTTTGATGTTTATTGTTTATATTTATGATTGTCATGTTATATAATTCCAACAGTGGCATCACGAGTCATTGGTTTTAATGAGTAGTTTATTTTTTATTTGTTACTTGTTTGTTTATTATGTTAGACAGTTTTAAGCAAAGGGTAATTTGAATAGAAAAATAATACGGACTAAACAATGGCGAAATTTGATTTGTTTGGAAGAGTTAAGTTTTCAATAGTTTAATTGATTGGTGACTTTGGTACAATGGTGAACGGCTCACCCATTAGAATGAACTATAAAGGGTTATTTAAGAAGTGCATGACAATCACTTGAATGGATGTCTAAGGTTATGCGTTTGCGCTTACGGTCCTCGCCCTCTGTAAGTTCGAATGGAGCTACTTAGTAAGCCATAAAAGTACAAGCTCATCTTAAGGGCGAATTAGTTTTAATTCAATGCGCCACTTGGTGGTAATTATCCGAAACACTAAGTGTTTACACTTATGCAAAAGTACGGTATAATGGATGATAATTAACACTAAATTCCTTGATTGGTGAACCCAATACCTCAGTCAAGACTTTGATAATTTGATCTTTATGAATTGGTAATAAAAATTTTTTTATTAAATTTATGATACAAGATGAATGCATGACATCTTTGTACATATTTGATTTGACCACATAAAATCAAAACTAGTACCCTTTTAAATTAAGTTATATGCCATCTAATTAAAAGGAACACTTGAAGTTGCAATTTATGTCATGAGAGTACTTGGCTAGATTGTGATGGAGAGGTAAATCTCTATGTAAAGTGAGACCTTACATGGACATATTTGCGTTCTTTAAGTTAGACACTTAAGTTGAGTAGGAAGTGAGACTTGGACTCAATGGCATAAGATGGGATGAAACATGTTTATATTTGCAATAGCGTTGGAAAATATAAATCCATAATGATCTAGGAGTTGGAAATTGTTTGCCAATTAATGTTCGATGATTACCTTATTATATGCGTTCGTTGCTAGCAGATCAACTGATGTAATGAACCTATGATAATTTGGATCCTAGTTTTCGAGAAAATTCTATGGTTATATGAATATTGCCTTGGGTATTTTATTTTCTTGAAAAGTTTAATTATCGAAAATGCTAAAATTGAATTTTGCTAATTCTTTAAATGTATTAATGCAACATTAAACCGTAAACGTAGGTTATTCCTGTATTGGTAAATTGATCTACACCTGTAAGGGTTTTAGTAGAGTCAACGTTACTAAAAGAATAAACCTAGTCCTCTTTTCACGCGAAAGAGTGAGATTAAATCCTATTCCTTTTCATGAATGAAGAAAGGTATGATAGGACAATTAGAATTGTCTAAATTCTAAATTCATAACTCGTAAGCATTTTTAATAGTTAAGAAAATTGCATATTTTCTGAGTTATTAAATTAGAAGCTAGACTAATTACTGCATAATTGGTAAAAAGACAAACTAGCATATTTTATCTAGTTGTTGTGCTTTGACCATTTAAAAGTACTACTTACAATTGTTGGAATAGTAGAACTATTAAGAAAGAAATTGCATGCCCAATTTTTCAAGTTAATAGCATTGATGGATAAGTTCATCATCTACATAGTAGAATACACTCTTTTAGTACATAATTAATTGTTATGTATGGACTTTCTCAAAGGTGTAGGAAAGTAAATAGAACGCTATTTTCTTTCACTGGTTAATGCAACACTTACAATGTTGTCAAATCTAGTGGGAGTGTTGTGTTCTTATTACTGAATAAGGAATTAATGTAATGATCTCTTATTTAGTGGGAGTTACAAGCTTTGTCATCTTGGTAGTAACCCAGATTATCTCTAGAATGTCTTAAGATAATTACTTTCCACTTGTAGACACTTATGTTTTCAAGGATAGTCATGAACGTTTCCTTATTAGACAATGAAGTGGTTCTACATCTACTAGTTATGCTAATATCAATGACACAATCATATTAGTCACATAAACAAACATATGTCGTGTTGTTTATCTGATACATGATGTTGTTCAATGCACATGTGGGATAAATCTATATTGTGTGCAAGGGACAACATATAGGTATATGATTTAATGGATTCTCTTGACTGCAAGGTAAGAGACCAACATTCTAATATAACTTGTACATATCTAATTCAAGAAACACTTGGTGTTGCAATTTACGTCATGTGAGAACTTGGCGAGATTGCAACAACAAAGTAAATCTCTATGTGAAGTCAGACCTTGCATGGACATATTTGCAGTTTCTAAATTAGACAAGTATTTAGAACGTGTGTCAAAATGATATATAAGACTACTTCAAATTAGATATTTATGTATTATTAGAATGACATAAAATTAAATGAAGTAATCTAATAGTACTTCAATTTGTTTATTTATGTATTTTGGAATGACATAAATGAAAAATAATGTAGTCCTACATTATTATGAAGTAAAATAAATTAACTTGAAATTACTATTGAAACCAAGAGTTGTGTTCATAATTACTTTAGTTAAACATGTTTATGATTCATTGTAAAGACATAAACATAAAGTCTTTTAAGACTTATAATAAAGTAAGACGTTAACTTGTTATGTTTTTTAATTAAGACATATACAAGAAGTCATTGAGGTGATCAATGATTTATAACGTATAATGGGATTATAACAGTTTATGTTCCTTGATGAGACATAAATATGAAGTGACTTGGTCAAAAAGTACTTGTGTTATAAAGCATGTAATTGGCTTGGAAAGTCTATTATACCATTAAGTTGACTTAGTTGGTAAATAGGTAAGCCAAAAAGAATATGTTTATCTTATATATTGTTAGATTGTCTTACAATATTAATTCTAATGAATACCACAAGTTGATGGTATGTTCAGTTAGGAGAATCAAACTCTATTTGATTTGTTTGATTCATGATAACCATAACTTCTTTCTTAAAAAGTAATAAGGTTAGAAAATTGAGTATGGATTGAATATACTCAATATGACTCCAACCTAGAAGATTATTAAAACACCATTTCATTATGGAATGTGATGAATCACATTAAGTTTTAAAGTTGAAGATTCTGAATTTGTTAAACTACTTATGAATAGGTTATTAACAAACTAATGTCAAGAATTATCAATGTGTATTTGTAATGTCCCAAATAGAGAACAATGTAGTTTTGCTCTAATTGCTAAGTATATATAGATAGTCTATATATTACAAAAGGCAAGTGGGAGTTTTTTATCTTGAAAGATAAAATTACAAGATACATAATCTTCTAAAACTCACTAGTAAATATCATGATGAGGTTAGACATGTAATTGATAGACCTCATGATGATGGAATTTTCATTCATAGATCTCGCAAAGATATCGCAGATATTTGACTTATATCTTGAGAAATATGAGTTCTGGGATTATAGTAAACCCGATAATCATTATGATAGATTACCAAATATTGAATTGGGTAAATAATTCATACTATGAATGTTAAAGATGTCATCCATAAAGATAATCAATTTTGGAAATTTGGTTTATCTTAATAGTTAGACTAGAGAATGGAAATGAGTTTCTTCAAAGAGATGAAAACCCTAGTGGTTTGAATTTCTATGTAGAAATCATATGGACAATATTGTACACATATTTAATGCATGTTTTATGACAAGATTATTAATCATATTTAAGCAATTAATTATGATTGAATATTCTTTTCTAGACACATTAAATATATAAAGATGATAATTGTCATACTTGTTTTCATTAATTTGAAATATGACAATGGAATATCAAAACTCTTTCTTGAGAAATTACTTGAGCGAGGAGGGTAAGTAATCGAAAGTTTTTTTGAGTTCATATATATATAATCTTTGGAAGTGTACGAAGTGCAATAATTCATGAATGGATAAATGCATGCATCTATGAAATTATTCTTATGTTTAATTATTAAATCCCATTTTTGGATTTATAATTGAAATAAGATAAATTTTAAGTATTCCTGAAAGCTAGTGGGAGTATTATGTTAAGTTTCTTAAATCTTATATGTTGTATAACATATAGTAAGTAACATTCCTTGTAAGCTAAATGTTAAGTCTTAGTTTGAAATAAAACTTCACTTGTAAGATTTAAGAATTAAAACATATAACCTTGGAATATATGTTTATTGTTAATAAACATGTGCAGTAAAATAAATTATTCTAATAAAACATGATATATCATTTGGGAAATGGATAAATATCTTTTGACAAGATAGAACGTGAATGAAGTCTAAGTTTGACATGTAGATTCATCATGTACATCATGTAGTGTATTCAAATTGTTGTATCATTCTTGAATGATAGATGATTTGACAACATTGATATCTAACTAAAAGTTATTAGATAACTTGTGTAATGAATATTCTAAAAGAATTACATCCTCAGCCTGGAATTGCTCCTAGATTCTATGGATGAACAATATGCCAAATGTTGTGCAAATTGTCATCAGCTTTAAACTTGAAAGTTAGGAAAGCATCAAACATTACACAATAAGATATTAATGTTTACGGAGTTTTAATAAGCATATTGTTGTTTGTATACAATGATGCTGGTTTAATTGAGATGACACTCAATACTAGTCATGGTAGGATTTCATCCTTGTTAATGGCCATGTGAACTAGTTATGCTACTAAGAGCGCAGTTGCATTATACATTAAAAGAATAAGAATACTTTAAACTTAAAATTGTTTGGAAGTTTAATTGTCATAAATTGGTGATGGAGGATGTCACACACTTTATGAATTATTATGTGAATTGTTGAATGCCCACATATAAGGACTTCATTAATTGAATTCTTGAAATAAGTATTCTCAAAATTACGATAGATCAAGTTGGTTGATTTATGTCTTGTCAACAAGTATGATTGTCATTACTTGAGGTATAATTCATCAACTGGAATTTTCATGCATTGATCTATTTGGTATTTGGACAAGGGATGTTAAACAATTGTTATAATATAAATCAAATACTTGGTATGTTTGATTTTATAATATATTGTATCCTGTATTTGCATGTTTAATCCGTGAATAAATTTATTTATTCTAAATAGTCCGTTGTCAATTAATGATATGGGAGTATCATTAAACTAAGACAAATCTGAGAGATATGGTGGAATGTACTTGAAAGTATATTGATGAGAATGCATACCAATTTCAGATGATATTCAATGAATTGAATATAGGACTTATCCCAACTACATGATTTTACTTTATGGATATTGCTATTAAGTAAATCATGAATAGTTATCCTCGACTTGAGATACCGGATAAGTGTCATGAATGTAGTGCACTTACGTGGAACAACTTAACGCTATACGAATCGGTAGTCATAAGGGTTGTTTCACAAGTGTTGCAAAGTTCATGGGTTATTCTCGTAGTCAAGATAGAATTTGTTCCTTCAAATTTATTTGGAGTTTAATCTTCTTTGGGCCCTCGTAGGGTTGACAAGATGTTTGCGTGCCACGCCCAAAGATCTCCCCGAATATGTTCGTAAGATTTGGTAATCTTGCTCAATCACTTATAACGAGAAGCAGAATAGTTGGATAAAGAATGACTTAATTCCATATCTTTATTTAACATGGTATTAGAAACAAAAGGATAATAATAATGAGAAATCATTAAAGGTTTTCCAGAGCCTTGCTCGAGTTGTACTAGAGGCATCGAAGTGTTGCTAGACGCTAACCGAATGTGATCACTCTATTAAGATATATCCAGTGGAGCTGTTGGTTTTATGGATATAAATTAGTAGGCGTGAGTTAGGATCGAACTCGAGACTATGGGATTGCACACTTTACGTATGAGAATTTAAAGTTAAATAATTAAATATAAATGTTGTATTTATTTATTTATTAAACGAAATAACTAACGAACGTTAAGTAATTATTGTAATGGAATAACGGGCGTTAAAGGTATTTGGAAAAGGACTTAATTGCAAAAGTTGGGAAGGTTCCGGAATCCCTATGGGATATCCAAACCGATCGGCCAAGGATCAAAACAAGGAAAGAAAAACCAACTTGTTTACCAAGTTTGCTTGGGTATATAAACAAGGCTAGGGGTTTTATTTTTCCATCTCTTGTGCTCATAAGCTAAACCCTAAAAATTGTTTTGTGTGTGTTTTTGTTCTACAACCCGATCGGCCACCCTATTGGTGTCGATTCATTACTTTTCCACAAACCAAGTTATTTTGTTTGATAAAACTAGCATTACTTTAATTCGGTTTAGTACGTGTGTACAAGAACATAGTAATAACATACTTTTGTTATTATCTTGGATTGAATTACAAAACGGTAAGGGGTAATTCATATAATCCTATAAACCCTAATTAGGGTTCATCCTAATTGCTAGTTTGTGGATTTGATTCTTGCTCGGCTAGAATCAAGAAAAGGTACGCATATTCTTTTATGTTAATTAATTATTCGTTAATACATCATTTACGCTTCCGCACTTACTTTGATGTTTATTGTTTATATTTATGATTGTCATGTTATATAATTCCAACATCTTTTAGGACTGGTTAATATTGAAGTCGGTTTTGAACTTGTTCCCGAGGGAAGAGTATATTTAAAAAAGAAAGTCTGAGTTAATTAAAACGTAAATAATAGTTTAATCCTTTACTTTGAGTTGATCGTTTTGATTTAACCCATCAACTTTGTTTGGCAGTGTATGATCGTTAATTATAAATTTTTGCTTGAATAAACCCCTTAATATGTTCATACTGGTAAAACACTTTATTTTAAATAACCGTTTAGTAAAATCCTTTAAATTTCAATAGAATTTTTGAGTACTTTTACCAACGGTTTACTACTAACCCAAAAAACATAGTCAAGCGGTCGAATGGTACTATATACGTTATAAGTACGAATACGAATAATGGGTGTTAAAAATATCATAAGAATTGATCAGTTTGACATGAGCGAAAAAGAATTATCAAAACTAAAAAAGTGAAGGAAAGTTTTTTTTTTTTTTTTTTTTTTTTTTTTTGTATTATGAGAAGTGTCGGTTCAGGTATAGAAAAAAATAGATAATCGTCCTTACAGGTCGGATACTTTATTTTATCAAACCGATCCGCTATATTATCATTTCCAGTTCGGGTACCTGACGTTTTTAGGTCGGGTTCAAGTTGGTAAACATGATATCTACCTCGTGGCACATTGTCATTAATTTTCACCACATGAAATGTACCCGAATCATGAACAACCTTGATCGTAATTAACCAAATAATAGGTCGCTTAAAGTTAAAGATAAAAACGTTGACCAAATTCACTAGACTTATGGTTTTAATTAAATGGTAAAAAAATTAGGGTTAAATCAAATGTCATACAAGATTATAGATATAACATTTTCAAAAGAAGTTAAGTGGTTAAAATATACGTTGATTCAAAGTTAAAGGATTACATCCAATTTTACTCTTAGGGGTGTGTTTGGTTCACCGTAATCCGGTGTAATTGGATGTAATTGTAATTTGATTACATTACGTAGCCTGTTTGGTTCGCAGAATGAAGTGAATTGTAATTCAGATTACATTACGTAGGCTGTTTGGTTTGTGTTGTAATTGTAATTCAGTCATTACAATTACATCAAATGAGAGAATTCAAATTACATAGGATATTGGATGGAAAGTTTTGAATTACGTTGTAATTGAATATTATTATTATTATTATTATTATTATTATTATTATTATTATTATATAAATATTAAAATAATATTTATATAATAATAATAATAATAATAATATATTTATTATAATAATATTTTTATAATAATAATAATTACTATTATATAAATATTAAAATAATAATATTTATATAATAATCTGATAAAACTCTATAAATTAATGGTGTTGGGACCGACGTATTTTATTAATTTAGCGAGATATTATTTTATCGATAAATTAATAAATTATTAATTTAAAGATGGTTAATTACGGTATGCATTATCGACAAAATGGAATTGAAGAAATTGTGGCGGATACCATTCAAAATCCGGTTGATGATGAAGTTGAGGATGATTGATAGGCTTTTAACAGGTCACTCAAAAGAAGCATTACAATGGCAATAACTCTTCACAACTTTTGTTCCAATATGAAGACAACGCCCAATTTCTTGAGTCTGATAGGAGATCTAAAGATGAAATCGATATAGATTTGAAGTTCAACAAAAACAGTGACTATATATTATTTTTACTAAACAATCTTAGAACTTTGAAGTGTATCACATATATAATATATATTATGGAATTTTTAGTGATTATTAATTTATAGTTTCGTTGGGACTAATATATATACTGTTGGGGTTCTAAAAAATTATTATCTTATTATTTTACCGACGGGTTCAATTTGACCTGGTCCCAAGTTGGGACCGGACAAATTATTAGTTTTATTGAGTTTATTAATTTATCGAGTATTAATTTATAGAAGTTTTACTGTAATAATTTATGAGCTTAATTAAAATTGTTAAATGTATTTTTTTGTCAAAAGAATTACCTCAAATTAAGTTTACATATATTTAAGGTTTTTGCCTTTTTAATATGTGATAGTTTAAAAGATATTCAAATAATTTGACTAGTTAAATGCTATACTTAATTTTGAAAAGTCATTTTATTTGGTTTGAGCTTATAAAAGTTTTATATAGTGTAATGACAAATAATAATCTTTTTAACTAAAACTTATTTTGAAAATTATGCTCTTTCAAGCTTGGAGAAACACACCCAAAAGCAAAACCCAATAAAAATAACATACGTCAAGCAATTGGTGTATGAATTTAGAGATGTATTTACATTGCCGTCATTTAAATGCGGAAAATATGCATTAATTAATATTGGTAAGTTTTAACCATTGAAACTTTGTGCGTTGATATGTTTAAACCTTGTATATTAGCAGGTAAAAAAAAGACTATAAGTAAAAAAAAATAAAAATAATAATAATAGCAAAGCTTACTAAATATAAGAAAATACATGTTCTTAATTAAATATCGCTTGATTAATAACTTTTATAATTTTTTGTGTATTAAGTCACATTGTAGTTAATTAGATTTTTATGACATTTTATTTAACTTCAAAATAGCTCACATTTTCTGTTTGGGTTCTTTAAAAGTTGTGAATTATCTTTAAAAATAAAATCTAATATTTTCTAGGTTTTAAAGTTATTTTCAATTTTATAACTCATAAAATAGTACTAGTAGATACTTTTATTTTATAAATTTATTTTAATGCAGTAAAATTTAAAAATGAACAATTATAACACATGAAATAGTAACATGACATTATACATGACTTGATGTTCAGCGACGAAACTATGAGGTGTCTCACGATGACACGGGATTGTAAGATTACACGATAAAGATAATGGAAGAATATGAATTGTATTATTGAATTGATGCTTATTACATACAAAGGAGAGAGTATATATAAGGAGAATACATGGCCTATTTGAGGTAGATTCTAATCATCATCTTACAACCAATCATACATCCTTATCTCTATACACTCTTATACAACTAGCATGCTTATCCTAACACTCCTCATGATCCAGTGGCGAAATCGCGGCTTCGGATGGAGATTAAAACTAATAAACAATAACTTTAGTCGACTCAGAATAAAACCGCATACTAACGATCGATTTTAGTCGATTGGTACCAACGGTCGACTAAGTTGATTTGGTAATCTTATTGTACTCAACGGTCAACATTAGGGACCCTGACTAACTGATCAACTTTAGTGACCCAGAACAAAGCCGTCTGAACAATCGACTACCAAACAAATAAACATTTTTTAACACAAATGAGAAAGCGAAAGTTGGTTCTAAAACTTCAACCTCAAAGAACCTTCCAAACAAGCGGGCGTGTTTTCCTGAAAACATAAAGATCCACCTCACAAATAAAAATCAAAACATGGGTGGGGTTTATTATAGCGCTACAGAGGTTAAGGTTTAAAGGCGACCCTCGAACCTCCGTGTGGCCGTGGGGAAGAGTGCCAAGAAGATTTAGGTTTAAGGTTTAAAGGATCGATAAACACGGTGCTCTGAAACCATGTAAGATTACACGATAAAGATAATGGAAGAATATGAATTGTATTATTGAATTGATGCTTATTACATACAAAGGAGAGAGTATATATAAGGAGAAAACATGGCCTATTTGAGGTAGATTGCTAATCATCATCTTCTAGCCAATTGTACATCCTTATCTCTATACACTCTTATACAACTAGCATGCTTATCCTAAGATTTATAATTTTGTACTTTTTTTTCGTAAAAAAAATAATAAATAAATAAAATAATAATAATAATAATAATTCTAATTGTACCTACAGTAAAAACTCTATAAATTAATGGTGTTGGGACCGACATATTTTATTAATTTAGCGAGATATTATTTTATCGTTAAATTAATAAATTATTAATTTAAAGATGGTTAATTACGGTATGCATTATCGAGACAAAATGGATATGAATCACTTGCTAGATTATCCCTGGTGAAAATAATGAATGTTACGTGGTTTAAGGAATTGAAGAAATTGTGGCGGATACCATTCAAAATCCGGTTGATGATGAAGTTGAGGATGATTCGATAGGCTTTGGGCAGGTCATTTCAAAAAGAAGCATTACAATGGCAATAACTCTTCACAACTTTTTGTTCCAATATGAAGACAACGCCCAACTCTTGAGTCGATAGGAGATCTAAGATGAAATCAATATAGATTTGAAGTTCAACAAAAACAGTATTATAGATTCATTTTTACTAAACAATCTTAGAATTTTGAAGTGTATCACACATATATAATATATATTATGGAATTTTTAATGATTATTAATTTATAGTTTCGTTGGACTACTATATATACATTGGGGTTCTAAAAATTATTATTTTATTATTTTATCGATTGGGGTTCAAATTTACACTGGTCCCAAGGACAAATTATTAGTTTTATTGAGTTTATTAATTTATCGAGTATTAATTTATAGAGGTTTTACTGTAGTTCAAAAAAAATGTGTGTCCCTATAATACATTTGCATTTTTTTTCATCCGATCATTTATAACCTGGTTCAATAAAATTAAGATATGATGATAACAAGATAAATTAAAATAAACATTTTGAAATAAACTTATTTATTTTTTTTGGCATGATAAGGAGAGAACTAGTTCTTGATCTTTTAAAATTATGTAACAATTGCAACTCGGTTACACAATTACATTCATTAACCATAAAAACTGGTTTTATTCATGATAGTTTTATAGCCTCTAAATTGACCAATTGCTATGCCCAATATGCAACACTTAAATCCGCACGTAAAGTGTTTGATGAAACGCCTCAATGGACTGTATATTCATGGAACTCTATACTTAAATGCTACTGTAGAGAGAAACTATATGTGGAAACACTTCAGCTCTTTCGTGATATGTTACGTGTTGAGAAACCTGACCAGGCTAGTGTGTCCATTGCTTTAAACGCGTGTTCTGGATTGCGGGAGGTTAGTTATGGGAAAATGATTCATGGGTTTGTGAAAAAGTGTAATGAGATGGATTCTGATTTGTTTGTAGGGTCTGCTTTGATTGATATGTATTCGAAATGTGGACGGATGGGTGAGGCTTTAAGTGTTTTTGAGGAATGTCGTGGGCCGGATGTTGTTATGTGGACTCATGTTGTTACTGGCTACCAGCAGAATGGTGAGTCAGATTTAGCGCTCGGGTTCTTTTTGCGGATGTTGATGGAGGGAAGTGTAAGTCCTGATTCGGTTACACTTGTTAGTGTTCTTTCTGCGTTTAGTCAGTTACTGAATGTGATGACTGGATGTTGTGTTCATGGATTTGTGATTAAGATGGGCTTTGAAAATGGCTTGTCGGTGTGTAACGCTTTACTAAATTTTTATGCAAAAACTGGTTCTGTCGATGCTGCAGCTATGTTGTTTAAGGAAATGAATGATAAAGATGTCATTTCATGGGCTTCCATGGTTTCTTGTTATGCTCATAATGGGGCTGCTGATGACGCAATTAGTCTATTTAATGAGCTGACGTGTAAAAGAATTGAACCCAATTCAGTCTCAGTTATAAGTGCTCTTCAAGCATGCGAAGCCACATGTAACTTAGAAGAAGGCAAGAAAATTCATCAACTTGCTGTGAGAAAGGGGTTTGAGCTAGACGTTTTTGTATCTACAGCTATAATCGACATGTACATGAATTGTTCTTCACCTGATGAAGCTATTGAACTCTTTGAAAGAATTCCCAAAAAAGATTCGGTTACTTGGATTGCTTTGATAAGTGGTTGTGTTCAAAACGATATGGCGTATAAGTCAATCGAGCTATTTGTTAACATGTTGTCTAATGGAATCAAATCTGACGCTAATCTTACGGTGAAAATCTTTACATCATGTTCAGAGTTAGGGGTTCTTCAACATGCTTTGTGCCTTCATAGTTATGTTATTAGATCTGGCTTTGAAGATAATATCTTTATCGGGGCTTCACTCATTGAATCTTACTCTAAATGTGGTAGTCTGCATAACGCCATCAAAGTTTTCAACTTTGTACAAGATAAAGATGTTGTCATTTGGAGTTCAATGATTGCGGGTTATGGAGCTCATGGGCATGGGAGAAAAGCTCTAGATTTATTCGATTACATGGTCAAAATTTCAAAAATCAAACCGAACAATGTCACATTTCTTTCAATTTTATCTGCGTGCAGTCATTCGGGTTTGCTTGTAGAAGGTAAGGAGCTCTTTAATATAATGCTGAACGAGTATCAAATTACACCAGAATCTAATCATTATGCAATAATGGTTGACCTTTTTGGGCGTATGGGGGAACTGGATAAAGCATTTAGTATTATTAATAATATGAATGTACCAGTGGAGCCTCAGATATGGGGGGCGTTGCTTGGCGCTTGTAGAATTCATCACGACACACAATTAGGAGAGATTGCAGCTACTAATTTGTTTTTGTCTGATTCGAGTCATGCTGGGTACTATATTCTGTTATCAAATATGCGCGCTGTTAATAAAGATTGGGATAATGTGGCAAAAGTTAGAACCATGATTAACGGAAATAACATAACTAAGGTACATGGACAAAGTGCAATTGAGGTTAATAGTGAGGTTCATAGTTTCACTGCTAATGATAGATTTCACCCTCAGGCAGAGACCATTAGTGGGTTGATTAGATCGTTGGAAGTGATGATGAGGGAAGAAAGTTATATTGGTGACGTAGGTTATCATGTTGATGATTCTTTGAAAGTTAGTTTATGAAAAGTGGCTCACCAACATTCTTTAAGTATTGAGGAGCTGATCATTAGTGACAGGGGTATGAAGCGGTTAGCAAGTGCTGTCGTGCTCTTGTAATTTTTGTAGTTGATAGAAAATTCTTGTATAAAGTCATAACATTATATGGTTGTTGAGCCCCCAAGAATAAATTTGTAATCAATTTGTAAATTTTGTGTTCCGTTAGTAGTTTTTAAGTGGGAGCTAGGGGCTAGCATGTGTTGACGCCTCCAATTTTGTAGTTATAGAGATACTTATAACATGTAGTATAAAATCATTGAATTAACTAATTCTTTGCCCCAAGATGAGTAATTTGCTTATTGTGTTGAACTGTTGATTAGTGTCCCTGTATATTTTTTCTAACTCCACTGCTGTTAATTTCCAGTGTCCTGAACACATTGTTCAATGTTCATGGTCCTATCTAAGCTAAGCTTTGGCTCTTCTAAGTATGCATGGCTATGGTTTCTTGCTCTAGTCCGACGTTGATAGACTGTTTTCTGGTATTGTGTAACAAACTTCTACCAAATAGAAGATATTTTAGTATAATAGAGTGCCTATATACAGATACATCACATTGCTTTCATTTGTTTTTGTCTCATGTCAGGGATTCAATATTATAGCTTCCTTTTCATGTGACATTGTTAATTTAGATGATCAGATGTTTGACCTGTTTTTTCCTTTACACTGTCTTTTCATTGTTCCTAATTTAGCCTTTATCATTTATCTTCTTTATGGATTGATAAAAATAGCATCAAATCAGATTAAACCGGTCCATTTGGACCATCTCTCAACCAACTATATAGACATAGACTTAACTAAAATCAACACAAAAGATGCATATTCCCATGAGATTCTTTACAAAATTTCAATATTTCTAACCCTAATAGAAATCAATCTCTAAGTATTCATCAGCAGGCTTCACATCTACTTCCTCTGGAGACGCTATCGGTACATCTGGTGGAGTTGCACACCTGATCAATGCCCAATTTACACTCTGAAAAAACGGGTGCTGTTTAATCTCAGTCGCCCCTCTCCTATAAGCAAGCCGTTGCTGTGGTTCTTTTACCAACAACCCCCTAATCAAATCCCTTGCTGCAAAACTAACAGAAGGCGTTTCTGGAAACTTCAACGGATGCCCAACCACATTGAACAAAGTTGCCCGGTTACTCGCCCCTTTAAAAGGTGTTTTCCCATACAAAAGCTCATAAAGAAAAATCCCAAACGTCCACCAATCAACAGCACTCCCATGCCCTTCACCTTTGATGATCTCTGGTGCTAGATACTCGTGGGTCCCAACAAACGACATTGACCTGGCATTCGTCGGCTCTGCAATCAGCTCAGGCAGTGGGATCACTTGGTTGTATATCTCTGTCTTATATCTTTCTCTTTCTTTTGTTTGCTCATGAACCGGGGCCCAAAACAGGAGGGTTGGAACATGCAAGATGGCTCTATACAACCGGCAAGACACATGAACTAGAGCTCTTTGGTTCCACTACGGGTTTGCAAATCTAACCAGTCTTGGATTCACTACACATCTTAAAGACAAATCAAAATCCGATAGCATTATGTGACCGTCTTTCCTCACTAACACATTCTCCGGTTTTAGGTCTCGTAAATGATCCCAAGCATATGCAAATACTCCAAAGCAAGGAGTACTTCCGCCACATAAAACCTACATAAAATCACCATTAATCAGTAAATACTATTAAGCATTACATTAATACATAAATAAAAACCGTAATGAACAAACAGACAATCAAGATCAGTAGATTGCAGACCTGGCTGCGTGCTCAGAAAAAAACTTCCCAGGTTGTTTTTGGCGAATCGCATGTAAATCCCCACCCGGGCAATACTCCATAACCAAACACGACAATTTCTCAGTATCAAAATGTGCATACAAAGTAGGCAAAAACGGATGATCCAACGACTGCAAAATTTCCCTTTCCGTTTGCGCCCTCAACAGCTTATTCCTACTAGCTAACGCAACTTTATCCATCACTTTCATAGCAAAGTAACTCCTCGTACCAATCAACTCAGAAAGATAAACACTTCCAATATCACCACAACCCAATCTCTTAATCTGCCTAAAATGCTTCATCTCCAACACACTCGTCTCATTCCTAGTTCTCACAACTCGAATCGCCTCCCATCTTACATCATTCTGCTTATGCGGCTTGTAAATAGCACTATTATAACTCCCGGAGCTACTGTCATCACTAAGCTCACTCCCAGTACTCACCCTATATAAACTACTCGCCTTATCACTAACTTTCCCATCTTCACATCCCTTCCCAACCGTACTCGCAAACTCACTAACTTCAGTACTAGTAAAACTCTCCTTCGCTTCAGTAAAATGCGTATTTGAATATAAACTGTATTGCGGGCTCAACCTAATCCTACTAGAACCAACGCCTAAACCTAAACCAACTTGCTCATCGATAGATTTCGCAATTTCACTAACAGATTTCAACTTCTCCCTCTCCTTTTCCTTGTCGGGTTCTGAACCATCTTTCGGAATATAGTCATACGTGGTTTTAAACGAAAGGCGCGAACCTGAAGAATCAGTGGATTTATCTGTTTTCAAAAGGGGCAAAGAAGATGATCTTTCGGGTTTCGTTTTCGCTAGCATTGTTGGTAAAGAACCAACTCCATCAATAACTGAATCCATTTACCTGCAACAAAATTTCATTTTCTTGAATATTAAATTTTTTATAAAAATAAAGTTGCAATTTGTAACAAACTATTAACTAACTTAACGGTAACTGATAAATTTATATAAATTTATACAATGCTGGTTAAAAACATGAAACTGAAATAAGTACCTGATTAAAGATTCATAACTGGTTAAGATTTTGATTGAATTGAGAAGAATATGAAGACCCAATTTGGGTGTTTGAATTGGAATTGGGGGAATAATTGGAGGGTGAATTTGTTTGTTGTTGTTGTTGTACTGCAAATGAAGTGCAGAAGCAAAGAAAATATGCAGAGAAGATGGTGGGTGGTTATGTATTTACATTTTGACTCCTTTGGTTTTCTAATACTTTCCCTTTGTTTATATAAACTTTTGTGTTTTACAGTGGTATCTCGAGTATCACTTAAAGAAGTAAAATGTTTCATCCTAAAATTGAACTGAAAAAGTTTACTTTCTACTCGTTTACTTTTCCTTACTAAAAAATTTTGATAACCGATCATTAAGTAACCTACAGAATTTACTTGTGGTAGTTCGATATTTTCTATAGTGGTTTTAAGTAAAAAGAGATGAGGCTTTATATGTTCAAGTTATATTGGGAGGGTGAGTTTATGACAGATATACATACAGTTTAATTGGGATTTAAGATGTTTACCTAGTGAGATTTGAACTTGAGACTTGTTGTGAAAACATTAGTACCTAGTGATAGTAAGTTTTTCTTTTTTTTTTTAGTTTGTTGTTATATCTGATTTGATTCTATACACGAAGAGAGTTTTTTTTTAAGTTACTGATATTTTCATGTTTTAAGATATTGATAAGTTTTGATGTTAATGACTTAATTCCTTTACATTGTGTTTTTAAGTTACATTTTGAGGAGAAAAAACGAAAAATGATCTTTTTTTTTTTTTTTTTTTTTTTTTTTAGGGAAGGAAGTTGAGAGGAAAAGGAAAGTACTTTTTTTAAAAAAAATCTTCATCTCATTTTTTGGAGTAAAGTGAAAGGAAACATGAATATACTTTGTGTAAAGACTAATATGCCATTTTTACAAGATTTGACACTAACAATTAAATTAAATGACATACATGTAATTTGAATAAATTATTTTTCTTTTCTTTCAACTCAAGAACCTGGGTTATAGACTTATAGTTAGTTTTCTTTTTCTTTCCTCTATCTCAAGAACAGATGAACCAATACTTCATTTACTTTTCTTTTTCTTTCCATATTTTTATTCTTTTCATTTTCCTTTCTTTTAAAACTTGAGAATAGAGTGTTAGAGTTTGGCATGATGTTTGTCGACTTGAATGATTGGAAGTATAAGAAGTTGTAATGATTGTAAAATCATAATCGAAATTGTTACATACATTACATGACGAATAAGAGATCTCTTTTACAAAAGATTTTTTTCGATCGTTGATGGTAAAAGCTTGATACAAAGGATGGTGAAATGTATTCATTTTTTACAAAATTTCATCCTAATAAGTTTCGAACATCACTTAGTTGAACAAAGTAAAGATGTCGACCTTCACTTGCTCATTTGGTAGCATAGCACTAACATTCCAATGAAAATATTTGAATTGAGGGAGTAGAAGATTTAGAAGGGTTAGGTGATAGTACTTAAACTTTTTAACCATAAAAGGACCAAAAGGACAAGCAATAAAATATAAGTTCCAAGTTGTACATTAAACTTTTTCCCTCTTTGAACAATTTAAATATTAGGTAAAATTATTTATTATCAAAACATTTCCAATTTAATGAAGCACCATAAATAAGTGATAAAACGCATAATAATAACTATAGAATTATTATGAATACCATTTATTGTAGAGTAAATTGCACAAATGGTCCCATGGTTTGCTCAATGCAGATTCGTCGCGAGTTTTCGAAAGTCTGCGCCTCCCCGAGAGGAAAAGTTGAGTTCGTTTCGTCACCAAATTGAAACGTGAAATACCTCCTCTTCACCCCTTTGAATTTCAGGACGAAATCTGATTTGAGCAAACCATGGGGACCATTTATTTTTTAGAAAATAAATTTTTTCAAAAAAATTTTGATTTTTATTACACTTTTATCCGTTTTTCTTACACTTTTTAGATTTTTGTCGTTTTATCCATTTTCTTACGTTTTATCTATTTTTAATCGTTTTGCGTTTTGTATGTTTTCCGTTTTTACATTTTATACGTGTTTCTTACATTTTATGCATTTTTCTTACGTTTTTGTTTGTTTTGTATTATTTCAACATTTTGAAAAAAATTCAAAAGAAAAAATTTTGAAAAAAATTTCAAAAATAATTGGAATTTTTTAGCAAATTTGAGTAAAAATTACAAAAAATGTTTTCATAATACTTGTTTTTCACCAAAAAAATTTGGACTTTTTTTTCTAAATTGTTTTTGAAATTCTTTTACAAAAATAATTATTTCGTAATTTTGGACATATTGAAAAAAATTCAAATTTTTCCAAATTTTTCGAAATATTTTGTATTTGTGACTTTTCGGATTTGCTTGAACTTTCGAAAAAAATTATTTTGGAAAAATTATTTTGAAACCTTTTTTGAAAAAAATTATTTTCGGAAAAATAAATGGTCCACATGGTTTGCTCAATTGCATATTTCGTCACGGAAATTCAAAGGGATGAAGGCGAGGGTATTCGGTCATTTCAATTTGGTCGGACGAAACGGAACCAAAGTTTCCATACAGGAGGCACTTTGCACTTCGTAAACTTAGGGACTAAATCGAATTTGGGCAAACCACAGGGACCATTTGTGCAATTTACTCTTTATTGTATTAGGTATGTGTTGGTGCTAAAGGTGTCACACCTAAATTATTTCGAATAGTAATTAGTTGGTTGTATAGTTTTGTAAAGAGAGAAACGATGTATCATTCAACTCTCTTTTTACTTATCTACATAGTTCATGTAAAGATTATAAAAATAAATCATCCTTGTTGATGTCTTATAATAATTCCAATGAAAATGTGTATAAGAGTCGAGGGTGTACGAGCCTTTTGAGCGGCAAGGAAAGGTGCTAAGTCCACTCCCAGCAGCAAAGCATCTTCTTATGGTTTCCAACGGGAAGCTTTTGTCGGACGAAAAGGAGAGAGATAAAGTGTTTGGTGTGTATATTTGGTGATAAAATGGTAAAAGAATTAAAGAGATAGAAAAAGTTTATTGTGACAGTGAATTAAATTACCTTTGCTCCTATTGACCAACACGCTAATACCATATACTCGCATCATAATAGTAGTCATAAGTTGTTATTTATGTATTTTACATAAAGGTTTATATGTAGTCCACAACCGAGTGCCACGTGTCAAATTGTGATTGTAGAAAAGTTCAACTTTGGAGAGACTATAGTGTATAATATCACATGGAAGGTCTAGTTTTCAGTAATAAATAGAATCAAATGACCGTAGAAGCTGTCATGTGCCCTCATGCAACCATGTGCCTAGGCTGCACTTATTTTCGGCTGTTTTCTTTAAGCCAAATGTACTTTAACAGCATCTGTTGTTTGGTTGATTAACCTTGAACAAGTTGGTTTAGATAATAACCGTACATAAGAGAGTTTTAAGTTTTAACTCAAATCAATTGTCCATATGACCAAGGCGAGTAGCGAGATGGAACGACACCAGGCTGTTAAATCAGAACCAAACCGAAACCAAGAAATTTGAATCAATTACAAAAAGTGAGCAGATGAACATGGTCCTCACTCAGCTCTTCTATGGTCTTTTAACATAAACAATTGACGACCTTTTATTTATATAAAGCAAAAGTATAATTTGCCAAACATCTATGACAATGGATATAGTCATCTTATGACTTGTTCATTGAACTTCAAAATAATATTTGGATGATTCTTTTATTTTTAACCCGCAAATTTATATGTTCTTCACGTTTGCCCCATTTGTTACTTCGTCCCATAACAATTTCGTTCATTGGGCACTTTATATACACCAATACACCATGGATACTGCTAGCCCAAAGGCGTGTTGGTATAATGGGATGAATTTAACAAACTGATTCAATAATTACTTGGCTGTGACTATTAGAATCCAATATAGTTTTTAGGCCTTATAACTCAATCACGATGCTTTTATGTACATCAGAAACCAGTCATTTTTACGTCCTGATGTCTGCTGTAATTGCAAAACATCTTATTCCACATGCTGCAACCAGTTGTTTTTACTACCTAGCGTCTGCAGTAATTGCAAAACATTTTATTCCACATGCTGCAACCAGTTGTTTTTACTACCTAACGTCTGCAGTAATTGCAGAACATTTTATTCCACATGCTGCAACCAGTCATTGTTTACTTCCTGATGTCTGAAGTAATTGCACTCCAGTTAATTCCACATGCTGCAGCCAGTCATTTTGAGTTTAAGACAATTGGTTATGCTTGATAATGCCAAGGAATTATGCACCTCAACCACGTCACATTGCTTATACGACATGTACATGTATCCTGTAATACTACATTGTATAAACAAAATAACAGAAGCAAATAAGTGTCTAAGATTGATGTAGTTGCTATTTGACAGCAGAATTAGTATTGTCAAAAGAAGTTAAAGAACGAAAATATGGGGTTATAATGTCCTAATGGTTTTAGCATAACTATTTTGTGGTATTAGGACATGAATGCCGAAAGATGTGACTATGTGAGGATGTTATCAAAGAACACACTCAAGTCAGAACTGACTGCTGTGCACTAAAACATGACTTGCTATTGTATTTGTTCACTAGACACGCTATTGTATTAATCCAATAAGCTAGCACGATTGCACGGCGAATGTTACACATCCTAAATGTTAGAAGTGACAAAATGGACCGGTTTGTGAGGGGTAGGGTAGTACCTCAAAACGGGTTCAAACGGTTCATTATGTATTTCGGCTCGAGTATGATTAGGTACTTGGGTTGACCCACAAAATTTTTTTTGTCCAGCTTTCTGACATATAACTGTGCTAATTTTTATGACAAAATTTTTTGAAGACTTGGGAGGTTGTATACCTGTATGCATTATGGATCGACATTGAGCGACTTTTAAGATATAATCAAATCAACCTGTTCATAAGTAAATGGTCGACGCTATATGTTACAGTACTATATTCTAGCTGTAATCTAGCTGGCAAATGAATTTTTATGTAGAAATTAATTGAAGTAGGAGTCCTTTTTCCAGACTTAGCAATCAGAATCGAGTTGTTCAGACACATCATAAGCACTCAACTGCAAGAGTTTATGCTTTCTTCCACTATTACATCCCGTCACTTAAAACTCCTTAGAGATAGTGTTTTAGGTCATTGTAATGTTCGCAAAAATTTATCCAACTGTCAAGGAACCAAAAATATAATGTGTAGTGGTCAATCGAGAGTCAGGTAAGAGTATAAAAATAAAATTAAAAATGAGGTCCTACCGAGATTTGAACTCAGGTTACTGGATTCAGAGTCCAATGTCCTAACCACTAGACCATAGGACCATTTTGTTACTATTTTGTAAAACGCATTATATATACGTATTTCTTCAATAATGAGGTTCGCAACAAAATCTTTTCGCATATTTTGTGAGTAATGTACATTTTATAGACTGTATATCATATTTATGACTAAATGTCTATAAAAGTGTAACTTTATAGTTTTGCTAAATTTAACCAAGTAATAATTAAGACGATAAGTGAATGATTTCAACAATCATGTGTCATTTATAGTTATGGGCTAGAGAGTGGTATTTGCCTGAGACGCCTGACCTTTCATAGATACCGGAATCCGGATTGTTGATATGGGCTTACACAAATCCTATTCGCACTCTCCTTAGAAATTAGAATAGTAAATTAGATCAGAACAAATCTTAATCTGAAATGAGTGATAATTAATCTAACTTGAAATCAAGATACAAAGGAGAACAACAAAGCTTACCATCATGCCTGAGGCTGACACAATTTTTTTCGTTATTTTCGCGTTATTTGTTTATCACACTGCACACATACTCCGTACAACAACAAATAGCTAATCTCGCCGGAGCGCGTATTGGGGAGCTATGATGCACACAATCATAACTTTACCCGAGGATATACACAAAGGTAGGGACTGGGGAGACTGCTTCCTCGATTGTATGTTTAACACACATACTTTTTAGTTTTTACTAATTAACCTAAGATGATCAATCAGAGTGACAGCCAACATTGTATGTTTCTAAACAATATAGTATTTCCCTTCACAAGCACTCAAGATTGAATTGTTTTACATTGCATGCCTTATTCAGTTATCTGAGGGGGGAAAAAAAAGACCTACAGCAACATTAATCATGAAAAACAAAAATCATCAAAGACAATAAATATCATACAAGAAAATTCTCATCTTATTAATGTTCATATACACAATCTGTACATCAGACTCTCAACAATAACCAAAAACAGAAAATAAGACATATGTAAACCAAAACCATAACTCTAAAAACTCGATTTAACCTTCCCACCATTTGCAAAATTCTCGAAAAACAAATCCAACTCAGGCGAAGTAAAAAACTCAACTTTTTCACTCTTCTCACTTCTTTTCACCGCCTTTCGCTTCCTCGGTGGCGGTGGACATTCTAATTTCCCCAGCAACCTCAATTCTTCAGCTTTGGGAGTCGTTGAACCATTTTTCTCTTCCTCATCTCCACCTTTAGCATTTTTAGTCGATACCGACAAAGGAGCACACATTGTGATCCCACTAATCATACAATCATTCTTCTTCGAAAACCCCATATAAATGAATGCGAAGAGTATTGAGGAAGGAATAAAGAATAATATGAAGGGAAACTTATAAAAAACATTGGGTTATATTGTGGTTGGTTTTGGCGCCTTTTTTTTTACAACGGCTATGTTTCCCGCGTTTATTTCTTTTAAGGAAAGTGGGTGAAGGAGCCGAACGTGGGTTAACTGGATGGTTATGATTAGTGGGCCCTCTAGATTCCCCGGTATTTCTGCCCACTACGTGTGATTACGTCGACTTCTAGGCCCATTTCCAATCATTTTTTACTTGTTCATGTATTTTATCATTTTAAGTTCAAAAATTATACTCCTTATTTCCATTTTAAAATGACGCAAAATAATTGTCTCAACCAATAAAAAAAAACATTTAGTAGGTGCGGATAATATTTGATTGTTTGGAAAATATGGTGATCTCACTTTTCTTAAATTAAGTGTTTTTGCCAGGGACCATTTTAACGAAGAATACAAATTAATACTCCGTATTAAGCTAAATTGTTTTCCTTTAAATCATGATTTTGATATTTTTGCTGATTAATTCATAGCATTTAACCCATCACGGCACATACTCAAATCGAGTATCACATTTTTCGCAAAATTAACACGGGCACTTTAGAGTTTCTTACAAGAAACTAAATATGAGACCACATTTTAGTGATAGTACCGGATCTATTAGAAGAGAATAAAAATAAAAAAATAGTTCATTTTCGTGACACGTGTCCTCCACCCACTCCTCCTTTTTTCTTATTAAATTTGGTTAGAATTTTTGTATTTAACCGTTTTCGTATTCCACCCCAAATTTCAAATGAAATAACTTTCAAACGACAAACTTTTACGAAAAACCAATTTCACCATAATTTTTAAAATTCGATTCTCTTTAATTTGGTATAAATCTTGATAAATATTTCGAACTTTTTTACATATCGAATGGTTCGATTTTCTTATTTTTTGGCATTTTATTTTATTTTTCTGTTCATAAATGTCGAATCTTGAAAACTTAAAACATGAAAGTTATAGATATTTGTTCACTCTTTCAGAAATTCAAATCACTCAAATTCGATGTCATATGGGTAAAATATCACACGTTAAAGATGGTGTTTTACTCGTATTTGTTGCATCTGGTAGCGGTAGATTTTTAGTGTTAGAGTTGAGCTAAATGCACTAATTTTGTCCCACAAAGCATCATTAATCATTTTATTAATGTAAGATTCAAAAGTGGCGTTTTTAATAGTTAATGTTTTTAACTATTAAAAGCGATGAAGTGATGAACCAAATCAAAGAGCCAAAAAAAAAACATAAAAGCAAAAGGATGAACCACTAATGATGTATGAACCAAATCAAAGAAACTATGATTGATGAACTAAACCATGATAAGCGATGAACCAAACCAAAAGCGAAACTATGATTGATGAACTAAACCAAACTGATGAACCAAACCAAAAGCGATGAACCAAACCAAAAAGCGATGAACCAAAACCAAAGCGATGGCGAAACTATGATTCATAATTTGATGAACCAAACCAAAAGCGATGAACCAAACTAAAAGCGAAGCGTGATTGATGAACCAAAATAAAGCGATGAACAAAACAAAACAAGCAATATTAGGCGAAACTTGATTGATGAACAAAATAAAGCGATGAACTATGTTTGATTTGGTTCATCGATTTAATTTCGTTCATGATTCATCGATTTAGTTTGCATAGTTTGGTGATTTGATCCATCGATTCATCATATTGATGAACCAAGTTAACAAAGCGTGCATTTTATTTTAAATTAAGTACTAAAAAATCACTTTTGAATCTTACATTAATAAAATGATTAATGATGCGTTGTGGTACAAAATTTAGAGCATTTAACGAAATTTTAACACTAAAATCTAAGTTTAGATATTTTATCAACACGTTGTGTCACAAATGTTTGGTGCCATTTTAACGATATCTCACTTATTTCATATCGGTTTGAGTGATTCAAAACTTTAAAGAGTGAACTAAAATCTACAACTTCCGTGTTTTAAATTTTGCATAAATCAACCTTTAAATTAGATAAAAAGGGTCGAATATCTTCAAATGAAAATCATCTTGAAATTAAAAAAAAAATTCGATTTTTATATCAAAATGCATATCAAATTAAAGAGGATTAAATTTTAAAAATTATGGTGAAATCGGTTTTTCGTAAATGTTTGTCGTTTTAAAGTTATCACAATTTTAAGTTGCGGGTGGAATTAAAAACGAGTTAAAGACAAAAATGCCCCTAGACAAAAATATTACTGTAAAATAAAAAGGACGGAGGAAGAATTTGTTGGTTGACACGTGTCAAGCTATAACATGCTTTTTAGACTTTTTAAAATTCTTCGCTTTGCAAGCGATCGCATCTCTTTAGTGATAATAGTACTATTACATGACCTGATTGGTTAAAATAAATTATAAGAAAATACTAATAAGATAACAAAAAAATGTCAAGTATCACATACTATTAAAGATTATTTTCTGAGTTGAATGTTCAAATTGTATTCGTGAGATATATACTCTGCTTTTGCTATGGAAAACAAGACAATTTACTATAGATAAAAATATTTAAAAGATCTTTCTTGCCTCAGTTTTCATAAAGTTAACACGTGTTGTTGGTGGAAATGAAACCAAAAGAATCATATTCTCCAAATAATACTTGATTACGTTGGACAAAACACATGCATTTTGTTTTTCATCCAGTTGACGTGGTCTACTCTATTCCAACTTCTCTTGTTGCATAGCAAAGTGAGTACGGATGGACAAATGATTCTCATATAGTGGTAAGAAGATTGTGAGGTTTCAAGTTTAAACTTTAAATCATGCTTTGAGGAAATAACCTGAACTAGTCAATGCCAAACTTCTCAAAAAGAAGGCTCTACCCTCTACCCTGGCTTAAGTACGTTAGACGACGAGCTTAATGCTTAGCTTTCAATTCGACTCTGACCATCAAATGAAATGTGAATAATCCGTCCTCTTCTTTTTAAAACCCGTGTGTTCGCTTACAAATATAAAAGAAAAACACAAACAGATTTTTTTAGTTCCTCTTACCCTGAAGATAAATGTGCTAAAAAGTTGCTTCTTTATAAAAAAAACAAACACTCCCTAAGATTTGTCTAATATGACCAATCACAATGCTAGTTAACAGCAAAACTTTATTTGCAATGGTCAAACTAATCCCTGTGTATACTGCAATATTAAAATGCCATACACATTCTGAAATTCATGAAATAGCTTCCTTCCTGTGTTAAAATATAACAAGCTCAAAGCTCAATGTTTCTCTTTCTTTTATATATGATTTACCCTTTGCCATGATAATCCTTATTATACATTAAATATTGCTCCACTTAATTCATCCACTCTTTGATCGAACATAGAAAAAGGGCTTTGCATATATATCCTCCGAAAATGCAAAATTGCATATATATCCAAAGCATGCATAAAACCATTGTATTATGTGCATAAAAACTTGTACAAAGGATATATATGCAATTATTCACTTTGGGAGGGATATATATGCATTTTTGCCTAGAAAAAACATTCCTAGGTAATTATCCCTAGATTTTAAACTAACAAAGTACTCCAATTCGTGTTTGTATCCAAGAAATGTATATTACAAACCATGCTTCACAACACCATTTAAGCAACTAAGGATATACTAATGTGTGTCACCGTGTTCTGCAATAACAGTGTAACACACAAACCTAAATACAGCAAAACAAACTGATACTATCGTTGCATCAAATTACAGATTATTATTTCAGCACTGTGTAGATATTTAGGTACAATCAAGAACGATCCATAACTCTATCACAAGTGATGATCTATTATTTGCTTCAATCCCTTCATAAAGTGAGTTCATGACCTCTACCATGGTTGACCGGGTAAAGTGATACCCATTTTAACCTGCTACACAACCAAAGTATGCAAAAATAGACCATAACATTCTATTCAGTTACCCAACTTGACCATTTAACCTTTTAAAGGTTTTTACCCATTACACATGAATTGCATATATTAAAACTATGCCCCAAAAAAACAAAAAAGCAATAAAAAAAAAAAAAAGAGAGAAGATGATAACATATTTTAACCCGTTACTTTCTTACCCAACCCGCCCATTTTAACCTGTTTAACCCTTTAACCAACATGAAAGAAGTCCTTCTAGAAATAAGATGCAATGAGGTACTTCCTGGATAACTAGTTCATTTTCTTCCTTAGGTGTTGACAAAACAAAGGCACAAAACCAAAATCAAGAGAAGGTAGCCAAACACCAACAAATCTAGAAACGAAAAAGGACAAACAATGAGACAGAATAACAACCCTAGCACCTGCAACTAACATGAAACGATATAAAGAAACTTGTTGCCAAAACAATATCTACGCAGACCACTTTTCACACGAACAGATATGATATAATACACTAGCAGAGTAGCAGACCATTTCATATTTGATATTAATACTCATCTCAGCACAATTCACAAAGAATAGAAGCCTTCTATATATGCTAAGGTCAAATGATGCATGCCTTTTATTGGTCAAACAAGTGCAAAAAACCATTATTTTATACCAAGTCTCAATTGTCATGTCACAAATTTGTATGGTGTTCAACAAAAACAATATGCAAACCTTGGGACACATCAGCGGTGGGTGTGGGTGACTAAAGCCTGATCGCCAAAGAGAGAGACAGCCAAACTAAGGGATATTTTGATTGTTCAAGTGCCGTTATATACAACAACCACAACTCTCAATTCGGCTGGAGCGGGGTATGCAGAAGGTAGGATTTGAAGGGTAGAGAGTTCTGGAAATACCTTTGGCAAGAATGAGTAGGTATGAATTTGAGTAGGTAATTGCACAATGATCACAAATAAGAATCAAAGCATATAATAATAAAAGCATTGCATTACTTATAGTAAAGTTGTTAGATATAAAACATGATTTGTGCTTTATTTTGAAAGTATACATTTTGGAAATGCTCTGCCCCTTACCTGAAAAAAGATGTGTTACTCAGAGCCGTCTGAGAACTTTTATAAGCATGTTCCCTTACGGCATTCTTGCTTCTTTTCTTTTTCTTTTTTCAAAAGTGAACACGTACAGTTTACCCACGTAATTATTAACCATAAAACTACTACCAATGATGGCGTAATGATAGCGTTATATAAACCCTTAATCATATTAATTGACTAGATGGCGTAATGAGGGACTTGTTATATAACTTTTTGCGTTTTCCTCCTAAACATAGAGACCAAATAAGCACTCAAACAGACCACTTTTCACCCGAACAGGCATGATATAGTTACCCATAAGAGACCATTTCACAATTGATTTTAGAAGTATATATTCATGCACAATATACAAAAGATAGAAGCAATATAATCTGCAAAAAAACTCTATTGCCACTATAAAAAAAATAAACATCTCAATAAGCTAATGTGGAATGGCGCAAGGCTTATAGGAGTATCAAATAGTAAGTCTCAGTTGTCAAATGCCTAACAAGTCAGGAATTCCTAAGGTGTTGAACCAAAAAAAAGGGTCATTTTGAAAACCTTGAAGCAGAAGCTGAACCTAAAAGTTAATATTTCATAGTTTCTGTGTCAGACATAATATTATTCATACTAAAGCTTTTAGAGATGCATAAACATGCAAGTAAAGACTTCTAAATGTGAGCATAGGTATTAAATTATAACCATAAAACTAGTATCAAGGATGGGTACTGAATAGTGTTATGTAAAAAATGATCGTATAATTAGTTAAGTAAATAGGCATGCCAATTTAGTTGAGATCATCATCATTATTAGAAGGAGCAAGATCAGCAGGAGCAGGAGCAGAAGAAGAGCCAGAAGCAGGAGTGGAGGCAGCAGCATGCTTCGCCAACTGGTCACTGACAAGACGCTTTATTCGATCAGCAGTATCAGCAGAAGAAGAGCCGGAACCAGGAGCGGAGGCAGCAACAGGATTCGTTAACTCCTCATAGACAAGACGCTGAATGTGAAGATAGGTGTTCCGCCGAGCAAGTAGATCATTATTATACTCGATCTTTCTCCTTTGAGAGGCGAGTATCTTTTCTGCAGCCTCCTTTTCCTTTAAAAGATCTGCAACACGCTTTTCCAGCGCACACTTTTTCTCTCTTCTAGCATTCTCATCGGCTCTTTTAGCATCCTCTAGGGCCTTATTTCTTTTGTAATACCTTGTAATTTGGTATTTTCCAATCCAGTTGTGCACTAAAAGCTTCATCAGATCAACTCCTCCTCTAACCTTTGCCTGCATCAAAAGTTCCTTGACGTAATTCACATGCCATCCTGAAAGAACTTTTTCAGCATTTATCATACTCTCTTCGCTGTCCGCCGGGAACACGTCCACAAAGATGCAATTAGGCGAACAATCACCCTCAGCACAAACAACACACGCCACCATTTTCTCTTGTTTTCCCCGATCCCTAATTCCAAATGTTTGCTGTTACACTTATACGCGGATGTGAACACCCTAATTTCTGTGTGGTGGCCCGAATAACTTTTTTTGGGCCGGTTTAAGTTTAGGATATAATTTCATCCGTGCATGCAATTGCATGGAGTTTTATGTTTAGGATATGGGCCGGGTTTTTTTTTTTTTTTTTTTTTTTTAAATTTTAATTATTAGTTACTGTTTAAGTCATACAATAGACGTGCACTTTTCAAAATGTATACTAAAAATAAGTGTACTAAAAAAACTACTCGTCTTATACAGTTATGATACCAAAACTTTTAGATTCGTGCTAATATAATACAAGTATACTTGTTCTACCGGCAAAAGTTGTCAAGTTATACGTGGCGCTTACTTTTGCTGAGGTGGCCGCTTATGTAACATTATGTATATGGTTTAAGTCATACAATAGTTACAGATGAAGTTGGTTGACCGGGTAAGCGATACCCATTCTAACCTGTTACACAACCAAAGTATGCAAAAACAGAACATAACATTCTAATCACTTTCCCAACTTGCCCATTTTAACCTTTTTAACAGGTTTTCCCATTACACATGAATTGCATATATTAAAACGATTCCCATTCCCATTACTGTGTTACCCAACCTGCCCATTTTAACCTGTTTAACCCTTTAACCAACATGAAAGAAGTCCTCCTAGAAATAACGTGCAATGAGGTACCTGTTGGATAACTAATTCATTTTTCTTCCTAAAGGGTGTTGACAAAACAAAGGAACAAAAACCAAAATCAAGAGAAGGTAGCCCAAACACGCACAAATTTAGAAAGGAAACAGACAAACATTTAGACCAAATAACAGCCACCTGCAACTAACATGAAACGATATAAAGAAACCTGTTGCCAAAAACAGAGTCCACACAGACCACTTTTCACATGAACAGGCATGATATAATACGCTAGCCGAGTACCATTTCACATTTGATTTTAATACTCATCTTTGCATGATAAGCAAAATATAGAAGCCAATTGTAATGATAAGGTTTAAGTAGCAATCATCTCTCATTAGTTCATCAATGTCGCCATCTATTAGAAATGACGGTACAAATAATAATCTACTTTGTCTGATAAATCAATGTATTTGGTTGTCAAAACTCAAAACTTAGACTATGTTCGAATATTTATCTGGTTTATCTCTTCAATATATGAGTTGCAGTTGTCGCCACTGTTGCATAATGAAGCTTATTCTTTCATTGATGACACAAAATGAGCAAAAGACTCAGAACAATAGCTCAAGCCATCAAAATGACACATTTTGCTTCTTTGCTTGAATAAATGATTAGCACAGTTACAACACTTACTAGTGTTTTGTTTTATAAACCATGCTTCACAACACCATTTAAGCAACTATTTTACTTAGAATATACAAATGTGTGTCACCTTGCCCTGTAACTGTGCAACACACAAACCAAAATTTAAACTAAATGTTACAACAAAATTAAGTGATACTATCTTCACAACAAATTACAGCCTACAATTCGACACTCTGTAGATACACAGGTACAACCAAGAACAATCCATAACTCTATAACAAGTGACGATCTACTATTTGCTTGAATCTCATCATAAAGTGTACACCATGACAAAGGGTGGAATGTAGAAAGTTAGCTACAGATGAAATAGGTTGGCTGGGTAAAAACTCGCCAAATGTGTATTCAAAAGCTTATAATGTCCTAAGTCGTTTTTATCTAAAATAAAGTACAGATTTGCAGTCATAATTATTACAATGATAAGTTACAAATACATAAAACGGGCAAAGAAGTATCAGCGGGTAGACGCGGCTGTTTGACCCGCCCATAAATATTGACTGTTTTTACATGAACTCGTTTGACCCTTTACCAGCCTGCCCATTTTTCCACCACTGTTAGATCTTTCAGTCTGTCTACAATTATAGTCAACAGTGTACGTGGGATATATGCTTACTGTGGACTGATCTACTGGATGATGTATAGCTCTTGTTTAGCTATTGAGTATCGACCAATGATATTTCCAGCTTCCATAATGAACTGTTCTTGAAATGTTCCCATGCGTTTGCTAGGTATGTCGATATTAAGATCTTTAAAATCTGGCACATCCTCTGCTTGTATACCATCTCCACATATAAGGAACTGGTTTCCAACAATGAATGATCCCGACACACGAATTGCAACTCCATCTTCACCATGAGCTCTACACTGTAGCTTCTCAACTACATGCACGAGCTTGTCAGAAGGCCAGTCCCCAGCTAATGTATTCCGGATGCTTGATAAAGTTGTGAAAATATCATCAGGCCCAATAGATTCTTTCCCAGAAAAGCTGAAAATCAAAGGGGTATTTTGGAAATTTTATAAAACTGAGGGTAAATAAACATTGGCTAAAATTTGTATAGGTGGCCTGTTTAATGAATATTCATAATATGGGTGGCCTGACAATTACATGTACCATTGACATGTGCTAGAAATCTGAAATTATTTATGCATTTTATATCCAAATCAAAAGAGCAACCACAACCACATCTACCTGAAACTTGAACATTCGTTATAGAAGCTTTTTGCATATTGCCAAAGCTCATCAGATCCATCAAATAGTAGATAGTAATGTACCGCTAGCATCTGATAAAACAAAAACACAAGAGAACATAAATGTTATAAATAATACAGATTTTAGGAAAGTATGTAACTAGGCCTTAAGAGAACATTAGTGTGTTACTTTTAGGGGTGGAAGCAGCCGAGCCGAGCTTGAGCCTGCAGAGCTCGAGCTCGGCTCGTTAAGTTTTAAAGGCTCGAGCTCGAGCTCGGCTGCTTCGAGCCTTAAATTTTAAGCTCGAGCTCGGCTCGTGATATGTTATATAGGCTCGGGCTCGGCTCGAGCTCGGCTCGTTTATACGATTTGGCCATGAAAAGTTAGAGCTTGGCTCGAGCTCGAGCTCGGCTCGTAATATATCTTTATTGAGCTCGTTAATAAGCTCGAGCTCGGCTCGTATATATGTTTAATACTTAAAAAATCATAGTGTCATACAGGCTCGTTTAGGCTCGCGAGCCCAAACGAGCTTTGTATGCAAAGCTCGAGCTCGATTAATAAACGAGCTGCAACTTAGGCTCGAGCTCGGGCTCGAGCTCGTTTAGGCTCGGCTCGTTCGAGCTTTTTACCGATCCGATCCCGAGCTTTTCACGAGCGGCTCGGCTCATTTCCACCCCTAGTTACTTTTATAGTAAACAGAGTTTGTAGATAGAAAACAACTTACATCAGCCAAATCTTTCATTCTTTGTGTTGGATCGAAAATACCACGAACAAATGCTGCCAAGTCCACTTCGTCATTTTCATACTTCGTGATAAATGGATGTGAAAGAAGCTGCGTAAGTATATCAACTGAAAAATTAGTTCCTAGAGTAAATGACCTGTCATGAAGTTTACTCGTATATTCTTGAAGTCAATAATTATGTTTATCTAGAATTAACCCTTTTTACCACGAAAGACAATTAGCCAGGGTTCAAACTTTCAAATGATAGTACTTAAATTCCACATATTGTACTACTTACCTGCTCTGCTGTAGGTCTTGCATCAGCATCTTTCTGTAGACAATCATCGATGAATGAGCAGAACTCTGGAGAAAAAGTGTCTTTGGGTGGTGATGGAGACGGGTCATCAAGGATCTGTTAAAGATGTGGCAAATGATGATAACTTATTGGCACAAATACAGGGGAAAACCAACAGGAAAACCAATAGACTAAACATCATTAAGGTGTGGGAGAGTTCAGAGGGTTTTGAGTGATGGGTCAAAGCTGGTTTGGTTGACCCAACAGACTCACAACGTTCTTATTCATAGATAAAAAGTTAGATATATACAGCTATAAAATTATATGATTACCATATGAATCTAACATTTTTTTATTTAATCAATTTTGGAGGTTGTAGACATTTAAAAGAGTTGGGCAAGTTTCGACCTGTTTGCCTCGTCAGGAATTAAAGTATATAACATGTGATCCATTGGTTTTTTTTTACCTAAGAGACAATCATAAGTAAATGGTTAAGCGACATGACTCAACACTATGTATTTCGAATTAAAGGACTTTGACGGAAGGGAAGACAGTTTGAAAGGGGAGTCTGTCAGTAAAATAAAACTGACGTGATGATAAACTGATATCTTACATAAAAAAAAACTTAACTCTTGAACATTCTAGACTCGTCTTTATCCTTAGGATAACTAGCGTACGCATAAGTACACTGATATACGACATGGTAATTTGGCTATAAAAGTATTATAACGTCTAAGCCAAAATGTGCAAGTTATAGTTAACTTAAGTAGCATACGTTCAGATGTTACCTGCAACATAAGGTTTACAGGTCCTTCAGTTGCTGTATAGGGAAATTCGCCAGTGCCACACTCGAAAAGAGCAAGTCCAAGACTCCAAATATCAGCAGGATATGAATAACTTTCATTTCGGATTCGTTCAGGTGACATGTATGTTACAGTTCCAACAAATGTAGCACACTGAAAAAAAAATCTAGGGATATTACAACCACGTTTATTACTCTTGGTTAGCTTGCAGATAATACTTCTTAAGAAATTAAGGCAACCAAAAAAGCACACACACGGGGATGAATAAACACATACCATTGCCATAGAATTTTCTAAACCAGCACTTATCCCAAAGTCCGTTATTTTAGGTTCTCCCTTTAGATTCACAAGCAAATTTGCAGGTTTTATGTCTCTGTGGACCAAATATCTAACTCCATGCAAGTAGCTTAGTCCCTGATCGAGCAGAATATTAATTAATAAGGAATCTAAGAAAGAACCCATAAAACAAAAGATATGAATATTTACTTGTAATAGTTTTTGAACCATCTGAGAAAGAACTGCTTCAGGTATACATCTTTGTCGTTTCATAACATCAGCTAACGAACCCCCATCCATATACTCTAAAGCGATACTAATTTGGCCCGAATCAGGAGTATAAAACGCTCCATAAAATTCCACAAGACCTTGATAGCAAGGCGCCTCACACAACGTCCTTATCTCAGTCAAAAGCTGCTGCCTTTTCTCCTAATACAGCACAATTACATCAATCAAATTCCGCACTAGACATTCTTAAAGTCTTATCAAACATTTAAAAACGCACAAACAGACCTTTTCAAAGATATTAATCTTCTTTAACGCAATAATCCTATGCGTCGGAATATGTATAGCTCTTTGAACAACGCTACTAGCACCACTCCCAATCGCTCCAAACACTCTCATTTCATGAGACGCACACTGAAAATTCTTTTCCGTATCATCCACATCCTTAACCGATCTAGACGTACACTTTTGCAACCCAAGCTCATTAAAATTGTACACTCCATATGATCGACTAAGTAAATTAACCGTCCCACCATCAAACTTCACAAAACACAAAACCACTTAAGTTACTGCCATCTACGCAAATAATTAAAATATACAAAAGTTTACCATATAAGAATCAGACGGATCATTCGTTGACCCAGAAGAAAACCCTTTTTCCGCATCGAATAACGGCACAAGTTTCTTTTTTAGTTCCTCTAGTCCCGCCATTTTTTTTTATAAACTTAACCAAATGCTACCACATCTCTCTATCTATCCTGACAAAACATACCAACAGTCAAGCTTAACTAGTGATGATCAATTACAGCTATCACTTATATATATAAATTAATATTATGAACATCAAGCAGTATTTAATTCTTATTAAATTTAATAAATTATTATTCAGCTTCAAATTGGTGCAATTAACAAGGTATAATCTGATCAATGAGTTAAATAATAAATAAATGTTTTTTTTTTTAAGTAATTAGGGTTGGAAATTAAAATTAAGAAGGTTGGTGATACCTGATATTGATATGATGAATTTGAGGGAATTGATGAATAAGAAAAAGAGGGAAATTACAAGGTTCGAGAAGAACTCATGGACACGTTAAAAAAAGCTGGTTTTGGTGGGTTTTTTTTCTTCAATATATATATACTTTGGGAGGTTACCTTTTATGTAAAGCAGGCAAGGTTTTATCAAGCAAGTCGAGTTTAAACATGACTCGGAGAACAATAAATTAACTCAAATAATATAACGAGCTGAGCTTAAATTTTTTTTATCAAATTTTATCGAGCTTTCAAGCTTTATACATATGTATACTTTTATTATACATATTTTATCTATAATACATTTTACCAAGGTATATTCGAATATTCTTGCATAAAATACTATTAAACTTGGCCCGTTAAAAATAGCTCAACTATTATCTCTAACACTATCCCAACAAGTTGTGGACTGACATTAACCGACTGCGTATTCATAGTTACTGTGGACGTATAATCCGGAATGGGTCAGGCCCGACAGACAGCGGCCCGCTCTACACCTAAACCCTAATCCATGTACTATAAATACATGACTGGATCTCCTTCTTGAGGGCACATGATATATGTGACGATAACATGACAGTTACTCTAACCCTAATTCATCACATCGCACCGACATTAATCTCGACTGTCGGAGGTGGACCCCGGCTACTGGCCGGGTCCACTCTAACGGTTCTCTTTGTTGACAGTCTACTTTGGGCTCGAGAAGGCGACAAGCGGCCAGGGAGAGTCGTCGAATCCACCACGCCAGGATTATCGATCAACAAGTTGGGCCATCAGGTGGGACCACGAATAAACTATGTTTCGTGTTCTCATATTACCGAAAAGTTAAATCAATTTCTAAAGTCGGTAACTTTAAAACCTTTGCATTTTGCCATGTGTAAAACTTGTTTTACCATCATGTAATTAATATTACTTTAAAAGCACTGCATGTCTCAGTATATTTGACTCATTCTTATTGGCTTACTTTGAATACAAATTACAAGGTAAAAACTTTTGATCTTGGCGGGCCCACGTGGTCCAAATCATACTTTAGTTATGTTAGAAAGAGTCAACATGATAAATTAAATACGTTTGGTTTACGTAATATACATACGAATGAAGTTACGAATGGTCCCGATGGATACACTCATTCGAGAAAAAGAAAAAGTCCGCACGATCGGACCTATTTTATCTTTAGCCGCGAATTAATTCGCGCAGACATCGCTTTTTACGGTTGGTATGCTGTCGCTCGAACAACGCGATCGCGATAAATCTACCGGGTTAGGCGTGCGTTCGGACATCTTCGCAGATTAGCTACGAGCAAACACCACGATGCTAGTCAATCGCCACGAGCGCCTTTGGACCAAAGGTCGTGGTCATGTTATGTTCATCTGCGATCATCCACAAACGTTCGAGTCCATGCGGTCACGGTATATCCATCTGCGTCTATTAGTCGCGGTCGCGATGCGTCCATCCGGGTTTTTTTATATATTAAAAAAAAGAAACAATTAATTATTTTTGTAAAACCTCGCGATAGGGGTAATTCGCACTCTAGTTCTCTTATGTGTCAAGTTCACATGTTATGTGCTATATATTGCTTCACTTCATTAGGTTTTATATGTTTCGATTCGTGGCATATACTTTTAATATTTGCATTAAGTGTTTTACGCGAGGAATAAATAAGTTTAATGCTCCTACACAAGTAGCACCATCAAACTTGGGGGCTACCGGTATATACTACCATTGCTTCCGCACGCCACGCATGTATATTTGGAAGCGGATCGTATGTAAGAGGTATTGCAAGCGGTGACAAAGACGGATTTAAATATTCGCACCATCTTGCCGCAGGGAGACGTCCTCTCCGGTTGTAAAGACGGATGTAATGCGCGCAGAAGCACGTCTTCGTCGCGACATCTTTGTCGCGCAAGACAACGCGCACTTCGCCTGAAGCACGTCTTCGTCGCACCTCTTTGTCGCGCGGCGCGCGCACCGCTTCGCCGAAGCGCGTCTTTTGTCGCACCTCTTTGTCGCGCGGTAGCGCACCGCCGCTGTGAAGCACGTCTTCCGTCCCACCTCTTTGTCGCGAAGACAACAAGACCCTACGCATGTAGCATGTCTTCGTCGCACCATGCCGCGTCGCATCATCGCACAAAAGGTACGCCTACCCGGGATGCAAGATACGGGATCCACTTTCACCATTGTGAAACTCTCACAACCGCAATGTCATCGTTACCCCAACTATAGAACTACATGTTCTTCTTACGGGTCTTCTTCGTCACACTTGTGGCGGAAACCTAGCATATGCGCTAAACAGACGGCGCCATGGGGCAAATGCGATCGTCGCATTTGGGTGCTTGTGATATGGTCCGTCCCATGCGCACACTGAGTTGCGCGCACATGGGCCATGCCGTCATGATTGATTAGGCCCTACGCGCCATGACAGAACTTAAGTCTAGCATAACATAGCCATGTACTATCTCATACTAGACTTGGGGGCTTGTGGACGATAGTCCGGAATGGGCGAGAATGGGTCGGGCCCGGCAGACAATGCCCGCTTACACCTAAACCCTAATCCATGCCCTATAAATACATGGTCGGATCTCCTTCGAGGACACATGATATATGCGGCGATAACATGACAGTTACTCTAACCCTAATTCATCACATCGCACCGATACTAACTCGACCGTCGGAGGTGGACCCCGGCTACGGCCTCGGGTCCACTCCTAACGGGTTCTCTGTTGAAAGGTCTACTTAGGGCTCGAGAAGACGACAAACGCGGGCAAGGGAGAGTCGTCGAATCCACCGCGCCATATTATGCATCAGCAGTTACCTTCTCTCCGCCGATCTTACGAACCGCCGACTTTACGTGTTCGGATCCTTTGTTGTAGTTTGTTTCTTGGTAGCCAAAGTTGTTGCGTCGGTGGTCATACAAGGTTGTAGTATTCGATACAAGGTAACATTTTAAAGTTTTTAAATTGATGATGTATTTCTTTTAATTTATCATGAGTTTGTGGTTTGGTTTTAACGTGTTTATTTTTGTGGAAGGAAACAAAAGGCGGTTCATGCGGTTGTTAGATTTCATGATGGAGAATAAGCAGGTTCTTTGTCCATTAAGATTTTGTAAGTTTGTTAACCTCATTTTTATAGTCCTTTTTTCGAGATTATTTTAATTTATCATATTCATTAAGTTTTAGTTAGTAGTAGATTAATGAAGGTTCAACATATCTATGTTGTTATTATTTAGTTTGTCTATTGTAAAGGTAATTGATGAATGATGAGTGATTATTGTTTAGATACTTCAGGCTGCAACTTTTTGTTTTCAAATGTAACCGTTTATATTTTTTTTGTTAGCAACTTGGATATAAAACTATATAAGACATATAACTTTGCATCTTTTAGTCTTATATGTGCTCGAAAGTTAAGTTCATATAGTCTTTCTAATACAACCAAAGTGGTACTTTGACCAATTAACATCATCGACAAGATAGTTAACGATTCTGAGAAAAACAATGTTGTAATATCGTTATGAAGAGAATTGAGAAGTGTCAATCTTTTGACTTATATTAAACTTTTATCCGTAGGTACTGGAAGCTTTAAGAAGGCTGGTGGTCTGAGTGACTCAACAATTACGTCTGTCCAACTGAGGAATCTGTAAGCATTATTTTTTCTTCGAATGGGCATGATTTGTTTCAATTTGTTCCTAGATTGATTATATTGTATATTTGTAGTTTTTCTTCTATCCTCTGGCTTCGAGTCTTGGATCCATTGTTTCAGTTGGGGTTTGCAGGTAATAAAGGGTGAAGTAACTATACCATTTTTCACCATAAAAACAAGTGAATTTATGCGTTGGTAACTTCCTGAAGCGCTGCGACAATCACATATGTCGTTTTAGCAGTTACTCACTTACGCAGGTACTATTTGTGAAACGCTTAAATAGCCATACTGCAATTAATAAAAGTTTAACAAAAGACGTTTAATTATTTTAACTATAACTATTATTTTGTAGTCAGTTCTTATGTTAAAATTAGAACTTCTATACCACCAATGTAGTAATTAAGTGACTTCTTATGTTCTTTTATAGATACTCTGTCAAAAAAGACGTTTATTTAGATAAATGTGATCGATAACTAATATCCGGGAATTTGATTTTTTTCGCCATTTTCAAATATTTATTTGTGTTATACGCATTGTTGTTTATGTTATGCTAATATTTCATGTTTTGTTAGTTTGGTAGGTACCAATAGACCACCGAAAAATGTTGCGGGTGGTTTGTGCAGCCATAACAGTCGGCCACGATCGTTAGCCATAGGCAAGTGAATGCGAAATTCTTTTTTCCTATTGAATGAATACAAGTTTGGTATTCATTCTTTTTTCCTTTTTTGAATACCGTTAAATTTGTGAACTAACCTATATTATTTCTTGATGGTATTCTTGTTTTAGGTATGAGCGAGTAACCGCCATTAAACAAATTCACCTCATATGGTTCTAGGCTTCTAGCACATGTGCAATCTGTTATCCATCGTGTTATCTAAATACTTATTTCTACCATGGTTTGCAAGATGCATTTGAACACTTATTTAATGACATTTTAAAACTCCAACAACATGGTAGGGAAAGTAATGGCACATTTATCCGTAAAATGATCCTTCTACTTTTTTACGGAATCAAGCGGGGAAGTGTAACATACAGGGACTACTAAGGATTTGGGCCCTTTCCTTTTCTTTAGGGTTAGCCAACCGTTGCTAAGTTCGGCGTAATAGAACTTCCTAAACAAAGGTACGGTAGGAGTACCACCATGAACTCGACAAAGGATCTCAAAATGACTAACCCTAGCTGCCGCCAACACAAACAATTGGGAGATGTGAATATGGAAATACTCTAAGACACGCAGTAAAAATGTAGAAAAGGGTATCCTAAAGTTGGCAAACTCGATAAAACGAGTATAGATACCAATCTTCCCCTCCCGAGCATCTCTAACAATGTCGTTGAATTTGGGCAATTCTGGTTGTAGGTTGGCAGGAATACTATATTTCTACAAAATTCATCAAAATCGTCTTGGGAAAGACGACAAGTCACAATGTATATAGCGTCCTTAGCCATTCAAAATTACAAAGAAAGGATTGCAAGTGAAGGAACCTAACCTGCGAAACTAAGGCCGGAGACACAAGTGAAAGATGGAGAAATCTCTAAAGAATGGTAAAAAGTGAACAATGTGTTTAAAAAAGTTCACAAGTGTGCCACATTTGGGTAATTATAACCACACACGCATTTCATCAACAACATCGAAAGGCTAAAAAGTGCCACGTCCCCGGATGCTTTTTAAGTGGCCACGATTTAATCAAGACTAACGATCACGATTGTAGCAGTAGACGAACGGTTAGCCGTCAAAACATCACATCAGTCAGTAAATGCGTGGTTAAAAATGCTTCACGAGTACCAAGGCTGACACACACAACACAAGCGATAAGTGGAAAGTCTAGTCAACATGACAAGACACGTAGAATTAGTACTCGCAGATAACCGAACAACTTTAGCCCAAAAATATTCACTTAGTCCAAGATTTGTCCCGATAAAAAACTAGCTTAAACTAGATCTTGCTTTGAGCCCAAATTTTATACTAACAGTAATTAACAATTATCCTATTGTGAATTATATCGTGTGATCTGTTGTGATATCTTTAATCTCTCCCAACTTTGGCGATTTTGGTGACTATAATCCATAACCGACTATCATCATTTTTGAGCTTGATTTTCATCATTTATTTTGTTTGTTAACCCTCTATAGTTTCTTTAATTTGTCTTTATCAACAAGTTGGTGAGATTGATTATTATAAACCGACAAGTGGGTTTTAACTTCATAATTAATATTCTTTAGTGGGTCGATTAGATTGTGGTCTTTGTTTTGATCAATATTAAACCTAAATCGCATAGGCCCCTCTTGTGTGGTGTTTCTTTGCTGATTTCACATATTTTAATCAGCGTGGTGTTTCTTTGCTGATTTGACATCATTAAGTAATCATGGGTTAGTTTTGCGCATATCAGGATTATAAACCCTAGTTGTTTAATTAGGGTTTTATTTTTTGTTGGACGATTCTTCTTGTGTTTATGTGTGATTGTAGCGCGCAAGGGTTCTGATTTGTTGTGATGTCGATGCTGGGGGAGAAGGTTGACAGTATGCCACGACAGGTGGCTAAAGATAATACTGCTAATGATGACGTGAATAGTATGGGAGAGGAGAACATTATTCTTGTTAACGAGGGGAGTAGTTCTCGTACTGATTGACAAGTGGAGCCGATTTCACTTGGTTCGAGCCCTAGTCATGATGCACCTAGTCATGACAAGCCTGAGGGTCATGATACTTTATTGAAAATTCGTGCTATTGAAAACAAATATTTGAGGAAAACTTGTTCTTGTGGGTGACGATGGGAAACCATTAAAACCATTGTGACAATGGATGCTACGACTCTGGGGCTAATCCATTTGAGCATCTTAAGGTGCCGCGATCACGGAAGGAGCTAGAGGAGATGCTCACTGCTATTGGTTATTTTTGAAACCTCCTCAAGATACGAGTGTTCCTATGGCTTCACCGTTAATGCTACTAGTAGTCTTAATAATGTTAATGATATGGTTGATATGAATGCACACGGCATTTGTTGGTATTGAGAAGGTTGGTGTGTATGCGTTGAAACAACCTCCTACATCATTCTTGGTGTTACTTCTCATCGAACCTAAGAAACACACGTCAAACTTCGTAGGTTGGAGTGTAATAAGAAAGCTAATGGTGTGGATCTTTCGTCCCGATGAAAGTGGTTGAAGAGGTGAACGCTAGGTTTGAGAATACTTTGTATGGGTATTTCCTTGGTCAACGACTTGCTTTTCCCGTTGTTGATTACTTTGTACGCAATCGTGGGCTAAGTTTGGTATACAAAAGGTAATGATGAATGCAAAGGGTTCTTCTTTTAAATTCAATTCGAAGAAAGGTGTTGATGATGTTCTTGAAAACGGTCCTTGGTTGATTAGAAATGTACCTATTATTCTTAAACCATGGACATTGAACACCAATTTACTTAAAGAGGATTTGACCAACATCCGGTGTGGGTTAAATTCCATGATGTTCCTCTTGCTATGTTTTTCGATGATGGCCTTAGTCTCCTTGCCACATTAATAGGCACGCCCAAAAGATTAGATGCTTTCACTAGCCAAATGTGCAAGGACTCGTGGGGCCGTAGTAGTTTTGCTAGATGCATGATTGAAGTGAAGTCGGATGAGGTGCTTAGGACGCCTTCTTGTTGAGATACCATTACTTGATGGGTCGGGTTCGACTATTGAGAAGATACGGGTTGAATATGGTGAAACCACCTCATTGTGATAAATGTAAGATTTTTGGTCATACTCTTATTGAATGTCCTAAAGTTGTTGAACCTCCGCTCGACTACTAAGCGTGTTAATGATGGTTTCAAGACGGTTAATAACAAGAAGAAGGGATAGCAAGGTGGGTCTACTATTCCGTGTCAAGGAGGTTTACTAAACTTTGTTGTGGTAAGCAATTTCAATATCTACCCAAAAGACTCCTCCGAACCTAAGAAAGTGGAAGTCACTAAGAAGAATGCTTCGATGTGGCTAGTTCGAGTGGAACAACGATCTCACATCTAACCGGTTTGATGCTCTTAATATGGAACATCTTGATGCGTTTGGTATTCCTTCAATGACACCAACAAGGATGTGGATTCTAGTCGTACAATGGAAGTTAATGAAGATAAGTCTACTAAGACAGTAATCGCATCACAAGACCCCTCGCGAGTGATTTGAAAGAGATGGAGTGGTGTGGCTCCTAATAATAGTGATTCTTGTAATCCGCCCGCCTCTTCTACTAAGAGAGTTAATCCTTTTTCTAAAGTGGGAGATATCGTGGTTTCGATTACGATGATGAGGTGGTTCTTGACCCATTTGATGAGTCGCTAATCTATTGGTGGTGGCCAAGAGTTTGAAGATGAGTATGATGACTATGACTACGATGACTATGCCGAAGCGGGTTTATGATCTTCCGAGAATTTGGATGCCTTTAATACCATGTATGGCACCAAGCTACAAGGTCCTAGGAAGTAATTTTCTTCGTTATATCATATGTTATCATTCGAGTAGCGGTTTGTTTTCTTGTTTAGAAAATAGGTAGTATCTTGTTATATAAACTTTACGCCTATGTATCAATGGTGAGATATGATTTCACCATATCCATTGTTCTTAAACGTTCTTTTGGTTAATATATTTACCATGCAGGATTACTCCCTTTACTCAAAAAAAAAAAAAAAAAAAAAAAAACTTTTGGTGACATGTTTTCAAAATGTTGATATCATCTCGATGCTCTTTTCACCATTGAGATAAAGAAATAAAAGTATACCTTTTCTCCATTAATACGGAGTAATATTTTAACTCTCACCTAAGTATAATAGCACATGTAAAAAACATGTCATATGTACAGTTTTGTCTTCCTATTTATTACAAATCAAATACGTATTCTCAACCATATTTGCTTTCGTATTCACATTCACATCCATAGTAAAGATTACAATTGGAAGATAGAATACATCATAGTAGTAATTGACATTTCATCCATGCTAGTCAATAGAAACTTATCGTCTCAATGATAAAAACTCAAATATGTTGCTATTATCAATAAAGCAACGAAATTTTTAATTTTCAGTAAATTCAATTGTTGCATTAAATAAATCTATAAACAAAAATGACTTTTTGTTAGAAAAAGAGAATAAAGAACCTATGATAGTTCAATTTTAGCTAGGTGCTTTAACCTCAAAACTAACTTACGTATATATGTCACCATGAAAACTGAAATTTATAAAGGTTTATAAAAAGGTTAGAAGACCCCATGGGATTCTCTTCATGACAAAGTAAACAAGGTCCAAAAATACAATGAAACTTGTGCTTCATGCAAGCTTATTTCTCCACGTCCATAACACGTGTCACAATAACACATCCACACTTCCTCTTTATAACCACCGTCACTCACCACCTTCATCTCACACACACACTATTTCTCAACTCTCATACAAAAAAAACACACACAAAAGAAATGGCTACAACTGGAACTCACGAACGTCACCCACACCAAGTCCAAGTCCACACCATAGGACAACCACACAGGTTCGAACAACACACTGGCGACAGGTGGAACCAACAACAACATGGAACTACCAACGGTCCTTCAAAGAGCAAAGTGTTGGCTGTCATGGCTTTGCTTCCTGTCGGTGGGGCCCTACTTGGTCTCGCGGGTATAACCCTAGTCGGGACCATGATAGGGTTAGCTGTAGCTACCCCACTTTTTATTATCTTCAGCCCGATACTTGTCCCCGCGATCCTGGCCATTGGTTTAGCAGTGGCAGGGTTTCTGACTTCGGGGACATTCGGGCTGACAGGACTAAGTTCTTTGTCTTTTTTGGTTAATAGTTTGAGACAAGTGACTGGGACGGTCCCTGAACAAGTTGAGGCTGCTAAAAGAAGGCTGCAAGATGTGGTTGAGTACACTGGGCAGAAGACTAAGGATGTTGGTCAGACTATTCAGGATAAGGCTCATGATATTGGTACCGAGGGTCAGGTTCATGGTGGTGCTGGTGTTGGTGTGAAAGAAGGACGTGGTGCAAGGAGTACTTAAGTTTTATATATGTTGTGATGTAATGGAGTTTATTTTTAATGTTTTGAGTTCGAGTCATGTCTGTTTTTATTTTTATGTTTGAAGAGTATTGTAGTACTTATGATTTCTTTCCAAAAGAAAGTATTGTACTTATGATTATGATGTTAATTTTAATGTTTATGAATGTTGTTTCTTTTTGGATTTGTGTTTTGGTTGGATGGTGGTTTGTTGTTAATTTTTGTTTTGGATCTAGCATGGTTAATAAATAAGTGGATTGAATTGAAGGTGATAAAAATAGGTTGTGTTTTGAAGCTTAATACACGAAATAGTTTTTTTACTCGAAATCTAGTAAATATTCGTACAAATATTGTTTTCTTGTATCATTTTCTATGTTGCAACTTTTAAAGATATAAAAAACATCGTAACTTCTTAATGTGAGTGTACAAACCGCCTTTTTAAATAAATGATAGGGGTGAGATTGAAAAAATAACACAATTCACAATCCTAGGAGAAATCTTATTGCAAAATGGAAGTAGATTTGGATTACAATTAGGTTGTTGCGAATCTCACGTAAATCCTCTTATAAAAACCTATCAAAACCAATAATATTTGTTTCATAAAAAGTTGAGGGCAAGAACAAAGGGAACGTCGAGTCTAACCTATAGTCGAGGTATTCTTTATTCAATTAGTTTAAGTAAAAAATATATTATGTGGTTGTATCAACTGTTAATAGTTAATGTCATTACGTGGGAGATGACTTGTAAGTTGTTAAAAACCTATCAAAGATTTGTTTTTCTTAATGGCAAAAAGCATGAGAACTCGGCTACAACTTATGGTTGATGCACGGTACGTTATTGATAAGCGTACCGTTGCATCAACTACATTTGGTATTGGTTAATCTTAGAGTTGCGAATTAGTAATTACGTTATGTCAAAGTTATATCCGTTTAATTTACAAGTGGAATATGGCGATGAATACGAGTTCAAGTCTTGTTTAAGTTATTTTGATCATGATGTTACACGATTAATCTCACGAGCATGTGACAATAGAATTCGTGTCTACATTTCTATTAGCTTCTTGCCTGTTTGCTTCTAATGTGAGTTGGGCCATGAGTGTTATGGGCTAACTTGTTGATGCCTTTGGGCTTTGGTAGCTTGGCCAGCAGCCCAGATGCTACTGTTTGACATAGCTTTACATAAAAAGTGTTGCAATTCACTATTTGAATATGAATATTTATAGTTCTTGACTTCTTGTATACTTTAGATGTTCAAAGGCTCATGTTTAAAAATTAAGCACATGTTTTAACTTTTTTCTTTGTATGTGAAATTTTGTTTTATAGACAATATGACACCTGCTAAAAACAGTGATACGGGAACCAATAGGTTAACGTTAACTGCAACAGCTTTGATCTCGGATATTGACAACGCAATGAAGAAACACGTTGACAGTCTAACGACTATCTTGCTAGGTGTCAATGCAAGACTTACACAGATGGAGAATAAATCTCTCCAGCTAGAAAATTCGGTTAATGATTTGAAAGCAACTATTGGGAATAACCAATTAGCAACATTTGCTAAGTTATGGCAGATTGAGAATACAATTAAAGAAGTAAAGGATAAGCATGATTTACTTGAGGCCCGGTTACGACTCTCAGCATTAAAAGTTGACCAACGACCAGAAACCCAAATCTTGGGCCATATGGGATGTTTGCGGCAGGTGACCCAGACTACTAACCCGTTTGATGATTCTTACTTTCAACCATCTGGTAACCCGTATGAGCTTCCACAACTACAGCTACAGCCACATCCACATCAGCAGCCACAGCTCACTATGTCTGCACCACCATTGCCTCACCTTCTTGATGAACCACTTTATTTACAAGGACCCTCTTATGGGCAAGAGCAACAACAAGCGAGTAGGCCTAATTCAGATCCTTCTAGCGAATGTGGCATCATCATCTAGTGCACCACAGGCATGTGTTGCTGGTTCAGCGGTTGCTGGTGCATCTGGTTCTACGAGTAGCACTGTGAAGAAGGATCCAACTGAAGATGTGGTTGATAAGGTGAGTATTATGGGATTTCCAAAAGCTATAGTAAGGGAAACGGTTCAGAAGTTGACTGAGACTGGACAGACAGTTGATCTTAATGTGGTGCTAGATAAGTTAATGACTGATGAGGTCAAAAACTAAGGGCTAAAAACTTGGTTTCATCATTTATTTTGCTTCTTTTTTCTTGCTGCGTTTCATGATCATGTATAGAGATATGCATGAAAGTAAGACCGGTAACTCACTTGGAAATGTCAGATTTTGTTTACGTTTTCCGTATTTTGTTCTGTTTAAGTACACATCTTTGAAGGTTTATTAATGCATACACTTTTGGTTATAGTGATTTTGTAAATCCCGGTGTGGTATCATTTTGCTTACAATCTTGTCGGGTTTTGCTTGACCTTATATGAGTTTTAAGTCTTATCCTTATCATGTCAGAAGTAGAAGTCATGCTATCACAGTACTTTGTTTATGAATGTATGAGAATCCATAAATCATCTTTGGCATTCTTTTTATTTTACTATTGTTACTTCGGATGTTTGGGTTGTGATCTGATGTAGTGAATAGACTCGATTCGTTACATGTATTTAATGTTAACTCAACCTTAAGACAATACCTAGTATAACCAAAATCATGCACACATGGTGCACACCATTGTACCAAGGACGAACTTACATTTCTCATACAATTCATGTGGCGTGGCGACTTTACGGCAATCAACCAACGCTTACGGACACAAAACACTCGTAAGCAATAAAATAGTCGCCATATTCAGTTGTTAAAAAGACATTCTTTGGAATTAGAAGATCTGCAATCAAAACACCCTAAGTAATAACCATAGTGACTGATTGTGTTAGGGATCTATTATTTCCCATGAGACCTGATGCTTTGATTCATATAATTCCGATATGTAAAGGCCAAAACCTTTTTTTTTTTTTTTTTTTTTAATTTATTTATTTATTTATTAGAAAGGCAATATTAAATAAAGAACCACAAAAGAAAAAAGATACAAATCCATGTCACCCCACCTCAATTAACAAGCTAATTAAACGAGGATGAGACCCAAAAACAAAAACAAAACTAAGACAAAGATACCATCCCGAAGATCACATACTAATGACTGCCACTAGACTTGGGGTATGTTTGGGGCAATGGGTTGGGGCTTGAAATTTGAAATTTGGCTAGGGCTTTTATTATAAGCGAAGTTGAAATTTGTATTTTAAGTGAGACTTGTTTGGCAAATGAAATTTGGGGTTGGGGCTTATTATTGCAAAATTACTAAAATGATATAATTAAATGAGTTTTATGGTATATGTTAGATATTTTGTGGATAAATATGTAATTTATGGTTCATAAGCCCGGGCTAAAGTTTTAGCCCTTTTATGGGCTAAAGTTTTAAGCCTTAGGGGCTTATGATTTCATAAGCCCGCATGACAAACGAGACTTATTTTATAAGCCGGCTTATTTTAGAAGCCCAAGCCCCATAAGCCCCTCCATAAGCCCTCCCCAAACATACTTTTATACTAACAAATATATTTATGTGCACCAAACAGTAAATTGGACAATTGCCAACCACTACCCATATGAGAATATACAATTCTCAGTTGGAATAAAGGCTACCAAATGACACTTGATGCCACACAAAACATTCTCAGACACAAAAAATAAGCTATGATCCTCTAATCCTTGACTGACACATGTGGAATAATAGCCAACCTTGATCACTTGTTGTAGCTCAAGTCAATCTCAAAGATATTACTCGCACCACCTGAGTTGCAGACGCAAAAGAACCATTTGCAGACACTAATCCAAACATCAGTATCAGCAGCCAATCAGCACAGAAGGTTTGCATACTATGCACCGATGATACAGTAGCAGAAACAAAATAAACTAGAAGTCATTGTAGCCGAATGTACCGAGGGTCCCGTAACCATTGTTGCCAATCTAAAGATTTATATTTACTTGATCTTCTCACTATCCATTCGAAGCATTTGAGTTGAATGTCTTGCATAATCTTGTTAGAGCTCGAGACTTTTTTACCAAACACACAAGCGTTCCTTTCTTTCCAAATGAAGTAACCGGAGGTCCAAATTGTCGCTTGCCATGGTAAAGCTAGATGGGAGGTAACATTAACATTCCCACTATGTGAAAAAAGATCTTCAATAGTGAAAGCATCAACGCTCCCTACCTTCCACCAATTAAATAGTTTGGTCCACACACTCATTGCAAGGTCACACGTGACAAGGCAATGAGTACATGTTTCCACACTATCATTACAACACGCGCACAATACCGAATCTAGATCAAAGGCCAAAACTTTTTCTTTCCAGGAAACATGCAAACTTTGTTTACACAAAGTTTAAACATTTTTAGTACACGCTTTGAGGTATGTCTGGCACATAGCTTCTAAGAGCTTATACGAGCTTGAACTTTTAAAATAAGCTACCTCTTATATTTGATGTAGAACCTTATAGGAGCTTTTAAAATTCATAAACATTTAAAAGAGAAGCTAGTTATTATATGCTTTGTCTATTAACGTCATTTTACACATATATAAGTTCATACTCCTACTAATTTAGGCCTTGTTTGTTTTTTCAAAAGCTTCTTTCTTCTCTTTTTGTCTGCAGCGCAGACGTATTCTTTGAAGACCGTTTGTTTTTTTCATAAGAGGCTAAAATCTCTTATTTCCTCTTCTACCATGCAGACATAATTTATCTCTTCTTTTCCACTTCTTACCTCTTCTCACAACCCTACATCTTTTCTCAATATCTTACATCTCTTTACGTTTCATCCGTCTTTTACGTTTTCGTCCGTCTTTTACGTTTTCGTCCGTTTTTTACGCCGCCCGTTTTACGTTTCGCATTTTTACGTTTCGTCCGTTTTTACGTTTCGTCCGCTTTCTTACGTTTTTACGTTTTCGTCCGTTTTACGTTTCGCTTTTTACGTTTTAAATCATTTTTTTACTTTTTCGTCCGTTTTCTTATGTTTTCGTCCGCTTTTTACGTTTCGTCCGTTTTCTTACAATTTACTTTGTTTTCTTAAGTTTTAGTCCGCTTTATTACGTTTATGTTCGTTTTCATGTTTTCGTCCGTTTTTAATGTTTCGTATGTTTTTTATGTTTTAAATGCTTTTACGTGTTCATCCTTTTTACGTTTTCGTCCGCTTTTTACGTTTCGTTTGTTTTCTTACGTTTTGACCGTTTTCGTCCGCTTTCACCTTTTTTTTACGTTTTCATCTATTTTTACGTTTCGATCATATTTTTACGTTTTCGTCCGTTTTTATGTTTTCGTCGGTTTTTTTCGTCCAATTCGTTTCGGTCATTTTTACGTTTCGTCCATTTCTTTACGTTTCGCCAAATTTTTTACTTTTCGTCCTTTTTACGTTTTCGTCCGTTTTACGTTTTCATCATTTTTACGCTTTAGTTCGCTTTTTACGTTTAATCCGTTTTTATATTTTCATGTGTTTATTTTACTTTTCCTCCATTTTCATATGATTTTATAAGTTTTTGTACGTTATTTTATCTTAGCTAACAAAGCGTAAGATAATGTAAGAAAGCGAATGAAACGAAAGAAAGCAGAAAGCGTAAAAAATGTAGCGTAAAAAGCATTTAAAACGTAAGAAACCGGACGAAAACGTAAGAAAATGGACTAAAATGTAAAAAATGACAAAAACATTAAAAAAGCAGGCGAAAACATAGAAAATGGAGGAAAATGTAAAAAATGTATTTAAAATGTAAAAACTAGTGAAAAGAAAAGGAAAAAATTTACTTTAATAGCACAAAAATACTAGTGAAAAGAAAAAGAAAAAGAAGAAAAGAAGAAAATGAAAGAAATCTTGATAAGACAAAAACAAACGGTTCTTTGCATTGAGATGAAGAGCTTAAAGTACCTCTTCTTTTGCGACATGGTTTGCAGATGAAGAGGTAAAAGCTCTGAAAAAACAAACGACACCTTACCAAACATATCTAAAAATAAAAGTTTAAACTCTTAGGTCATCTCTAAGCATTGTCTTCAAACAACAATTTTCTTTATATTTTGGAGAATGAAGCATAAAAAATTATCTCCAACCATGCTCCATATCTAGAGAGTTACTATTCGTGCTCCAAAGATTTAATATTTTATTTATACATAAACTAATGTGAATAAATAAAGTTATTAGGAAAAATAAATCATACTCTTATAAAATACCTTTAAAATTTAAAATATAAGCTTGAGCTAATTTAAATCAAACATATTAGAAGACAGGTATGGGGTGCCATGGGTGAGTCGTTGGTGAGTAGTTGGTGTCCAACCTTACCTACCAACATGCCAAACTTGTCTTAAATCGCTCTTTTGTGTTTGAGCCACTCCACTACCTCAAGCCAAATGCACCTTTTTGTGTGTGTGTGTGTTTTTATTGTGAGTGAGAAGTATATTTAGTGGGGTATTTTGCGGGACCTACGGTGATGTTAGTGGTGTGTTATGAGGAGGTTGTTTGAGTTATTGGTGTGTTATTGGGAGGTGTATGATGTGGCGATGTGGCATCACCAATAACGTGTTATTCAGTCTTTACATACCTCAGACTCTTACAACCATGTCTTCTTAGTTTGCAAACTTACTTTATATTATATTATAAGAATAATTAAAATACACATGGATTATGTCACTTTCATAATGCTAATAAAACAAAACATACTTTTAAAGTCTATACAAAGTTATGGACTTTCTATTTATCAAATTAAATAAAAAAACTATACATCTTTCATAACATAAAAGAAAGAGTAAATTACATCGTTCGTCCTTGTGGTTTGCGTTGACCGCAGCCGTTCGTCCTTTGACCAAAAAAGTTGCACCGTCCATCCTTAAGTGTCAAACGTTATGCATCGTTTGTCCCTCCATCCAACTGGCCCCACCAAATCCCACTAACGTCTGTTAACTAAGGTTTTTAAAAGGGTATTTTCGTCATTTCTCAAGTACGTAGCATTTATTAAACCCCATCTACCCTGTCAGTCGTGACTAATCCCCAAAGTGTAAAACCTTTTGCACACACTAACCCAAGTTTTAATCTTCTTCTTCCCCAATTCAATTGTGAAAAACCCATTAATATTTGTATTGATACTTCGCAAAGAATCAGATGGTGGCCCCATTGTATGAAATTAGAGCAAATGATGTTCTTGATCGAGATCCCTATTGCATGTATTGTAAGTGATTTTTTTTTTTTTTTTTTTTTTTTTTTTTTTTTTTGACAATGTTGTTAAGTGTCGTAGGTTTTTAATCATTATTATTGAATTTTAGTATGAATTTTTGGGTTTGCAATACTTTGTTTGGTGTTTTAATGTCTAAAACCCTTGTCTGATTGATTCCTTTAATTATTTGTAGATACAAACTCTACTCTGTTTTCCATCAAGCTCAATCATGGTGGTTTTTTCACGAATTCACCCAACAGGATGTACAAGAATGGTAAGATTACTTTTGTGGATTTGATAGACAGTGATCAGTTTTCTATCCATGAAATTGATTCCATGCTAGAAGACTTAGGTCATGATGGTCATAGGTTGATGTTTTACCATTTCTTGAAACCTGATTATGATTTAGACAAAGAACTAGAGCCTTTAGCAAGTGACAAAGATGTTCAGTTATTAGGTAAGTATGTGATGGAAGGTCTTAAGCTAGTTGATGTATATGTTGAGCATGAAAAGACCAATCCTGACATTTACGTACAACCAAAGCTTAAAAACTTGTAATAGAAGAGTTAAATGAACCAATAACATCAAAGCGGGGATTACCCGGTGGCTAAGAAAGTAGTTTGGATGTCAATGAAGGGTGTGTAGGTCAAAGCGGTGGTAAAGAGCAAGGGCAAAGTAGTGCAGTTGCTAATGATGAGTCTTCTCAAGTCCCTAGTCAGTTTGTAAATGATTTTTTACTCTTCTTATGACCCATATGTAGAGTCACAAGATCCTAACTTTGACCTATTTGCTGACTTGGACTATCACCACCATTTAATGTTGAAACAAATCCTGAGGTTGAAACAAATCCTAGTGAGAAATTTGAAACAAATCCTGAGGTTGGAATGGGTAATCCTAGTGAGAATGTTAAAAGTGAAGTTGAGGGTGAAACTGAGAGTGAAACAGAGGGTGAAACTGAGGATGATAGTCAAGACAATGATTTCATAGTAGATGAGAATAATAATGCAGATGAGGTGGATGTTGACATGAGGGACTTTAACTACTTGCATAATGCTCTTGAATACTAAAGGTAATGCATAACTAATATGCATTCCCGGGTATATTCAAATGAAGCCACATTGAATTAGGAGCGTTTGGGTTATCTCATGCCTTTTGCCAAACACCCCCACTAAAACCATTTTATGCATAAAATGAGTCGAGATAACCGCAACTCCAAATCGTTTTCATAGACACACACTAGAACCAAAACGCTAAGTTTATTCTTATTTTTAACATGTAAATTCTTGCTCATAGGAATAACCATGGTAGCCGCAAGATTCTATGATCACAAGGATACTCTTAACTACATTCCCAAACACCACAAAACCAAGGGCCTCTCCAAAGAACAAGTCGAAATCTTTAAGAGTCTAGAACAAAGATACTTCCATGAGGGTAGAACCATTCACTCATCATTTGTCGACGGAACCAATCTCCGTCAAGAACTTGCCACCATTCACTTCGATTGTCTCCTTGACATCGATGAACCCATTTGCCCTAGGTTTGTTTTAGAATTTTATGCTACTGTTACGGCTTTCATTGACGAGGATGATGAAATGGCTCTTAGGTTTAGGATCAATCAAAATGACTACTCCATCTCCTTAAGCCAATTTGCTCAAGTGTTAGGAATTCCCAACCAAGGTACATGTGTCTACTCGGATAAGTGGTCACTCACTATCCTTGATGCAATCAATGACCGCTCTCTTCCCTATCAAACTCCTCTAGCGGATAAGGATGTCATCCGTGAGCACCTTTTTAACGAAAGGGCTGCTCCAACCCGTGTCACCAGAAAGGGAAAGGAAGTAAACCGATATCCATATGGTATGGAGCTCAATGAGCTTAAGCCCGAATTTAAGTGGGAGGAACTCCTTAGAGCAAATGTCATTAGCACTATAGGAAATAGGGACCATATCAATGCTTGCCTTTGTCACATGCTCTACAACTTGTCCACCCGTCAACCATTCAATCTAGCCTACTACATTGTTAGGAGAATGATAGACATTCCAACTCAAGGATCGATCGCTCTTCCTTACGGGATGCTCCTCACCCGTCTCTATAGAGCATTTGCACCCATTCCACCAAGCCCAAAAGGGTTGAAGCTTGACTATGCTCTCATCCCTCACATATTTTTTCCCTTGAGTGACGAGCGAGTGGCTAAGACTAAAGGCAAAAGAGCAAAACCTCCAACTCCTTCATCATCATCATCAAATAGCTTCGAGGACGGTCTCCCAAATTCTCGCCTTCCACCTCGAGAGTACTATGCATCTCTCCCCGAGATTGAGAATGAATCGGCGGAGTTCAAGCAAACCAAGGGGATGTTCAAGTGCCTTGGTAGGATGATGACTAAGATCTACAAGAAGTTGTATAAGTGAGGTTCATTTGAAGGAGTGTTTGGAACAAGACAATAACTATGGTGTCGATACAATTTGGTTGTTTTAATTGTAGGATGATAATATGACTTAAAACAATCTTGTATGCTAACCGGTTCATGCAGGGGGATAGCACAAGTGTGTTATCAAATTTTACCCATTTTTACTTTTATGTGAAAATCGTTAGCCCTTGGTCAAAGTTTATGCTCCACTATGTTTGTATATGTGTTATCGACTTTTCCTAATTAGAAATAATTAATGTCACATGTTTTAAGCAAAATTTCAGGTTTCGAAAAAGTCCCCGACACCTAAATAATGGGTCTGTGAACTTTTCTGGTGTCCACGGATCAGACGGCACCAAAATTTTGGTACCGTCTGTTATGCATTTTGGTACCGCCATACCTTTACAGGCGGACCAGGCGGCACCATTTTAAGGGTTCCGCCTGTGTAAACTTTTGGTGTCGTGGATTCTACATGTAATTTTCTAAATTTCATTTATTTCAACATTCCAAATTACCATACATTGCTTCTAGGTTAATCTAAACTAGTTCTTACCCATATTAGAACTAGTGTAACACACTTAGGCATATAGGATATCCATTTCTCACCAAAATTCAAAATTTTCAAAAATCACCCAAGGAGCCCTTTTTCATAAAGGAAGGAACCAAAAATTTGGTTCCTTGCAATCTGTGGGAAATCTGATTCTAAAGATCCCATAATCATTAGAACATATTTATTGCAAATCTTTGTCTCTTCACTCCATCCTTCTTGTATGGATTGACTTGAGTGATATGACTAGCATTAAACCCACTTCAAAATCATTAGGAACCTCATCTATTCTATGGTTTAACATCAAATCAAACACATTTCTCCCTAATTTTTAAATCCTATAAATTAAGAGCTTTTACCATGATCATCTTCACACCTTCTCAACTCTTATCATCTACTAGCAAAAACTTAAGCCAAAATGACTAAGGGTCTGTTTATTTTTTATTCCAGATTCAGTGGCTTATAAGTGTGGTGGGCTCCACGTCTATTAAAGCATCTGAATATGGAAGAGTGGGTATTTCTACCCTCTAAGGACTCAGAGGAATATAATGAACTAGTGGGCCCAAATTAAGAAAAAAGTAATATTATATACATAAGTTGTGATTCAGAGGCATTAACAAAAAAAGTAAACACCCTAAGTCTTCACCATCAATAAAGCCTTGTAAAAGAACCGCTAGAATGAGCGTAAGACTTTGTTGTTTCGTCAACATAAGCTCCTCTTCCGAGTCATCTCCATTAACCATCTCATCTCTCATAAGAGATGAAACAACTCTCATTTGGCTACTCCTACACCACATACACAATCACCTATCATTATCACTACTCCACCACCAACAAAGACTCCTAGCTCACCACCACCGGCTCCTATCCAAACATCAAAATCACCATCACCTCCAAAATCTCCAACACTCATCCCATTAGAGTTATTCTACACCACCTACATCTCCAAATCCATTTTGGAAGACTTGGAGGACTTGCCTCTAGGCCCAATCATCCACCACCACTACCATCTTTTGGTACTATTGAGCGAATAGCTCATGAGTCTCCACGTCCATCTTTTGACCCAAACGCCCCGTTAGGGCCAAGACCTCTTCTTTTTTATCCTATCCACAAGGAAATCCATGGTCCTTTGTATGGGGATCAACCACTACCTACAACATCAATTCCCTCTCATATAGATGACATTGAGGAATCCATGTGGGATGATCACCCCACCAAAAAAGAGATTGAAGTCGAGCTCAATCATCTCCACCAATTTTCTAATATGGTGGATTCGCATCTTAGTGATGCCATGCAAATGCAAAGTGTTTTGCTAGCCTCCATAATCACCACTCCAAACACCAACACCAACAACTCCACCATTCCACCACCCCAAAATCATGAACCATACTACCCTTCTAGACATGGTTGCTCCAATTGTGAGTGGACCGCCCAAATCACTGAAAGGACCCGGGTGATGGTCAATGAGCTTCAAGAAGAAATGAGGTTCATCCTCAATCACATCCTAGAGCGCATCACTGCTCTTGCTTATCCACCACCTCAATAGGAGGGTCCTAGTTTATTCTCTTTAAGCATTTTTTTTCTAGGCTTTTCTTTGTATTTTTTTTTATTTTCTAGGATAACTTTTTAGGATTTTATTCTTGTACTAATACTTCATTGTGTTCCTTTTCATGATTTTATATCATGAAAATTTTAACAAACGAATGACGTTTCTTATATAGTTGTTGATTGTTACATGGTGTTTGGAAATGCTTGTGATGATACTTATTACTAACAATTTTTTATTGTAGCTTTTTCACAATCTATGTATCTTTCTCTTGACACCCAATTTAGGGGAGCATTGGTCGAGGGAGATAATGGCTCGGGCTTATTACATATTCCGCCTCGCATCTTCTTTTTGTTGAGACAAAAATGGGGAGAAATATATAGAACTTGGTTAAACTTGACTTTTATAAAAAGTCAACTGCATATTTTGACTTTTTTGAAAAGTCAATATCATACTTCAACTAATGAAGACTTTGACTTTCTAATGAGAAGTCAATTGCACACTTTGACTTTCTGAAAAGTCAACATCATGTCTAAATTGGACATACTTGCATTATCGTTTTTATCTTTCAAGTTCTAAAACTAATATTTATAACTCTTGTACAATCTTTACATCTTTTATAAAAATAAAATTTATATTTTGTTCTCAACAAAAAGGGGAAGATTGTTAATACAAATATCGTCATTAAACGTTATTTATATTTTATTATCTTTACCTAAGTTTTGTTAACGACAAAAGTAAATTTAATTCTTATAAAGCTTAAAGCTTGTCAAGTTTAATAGATATTAAAACAAGCTTTTCAAATAATATTTTCATCACTCAAGCATTTACATTTTGATTAATCATATTTTGATATGACTCTAAACCATAATGTATGTTAATATTTTTAGATCAATAATGTTTTGGTTTCCTAGAACAAAATATTACATATGTATTTACATTTTAACATATTTCTAAAAATAGAAAAACAAACACATGACATCATGTAGTGCATCATTGAAATCCTTAGAAGATTTCACTAGATACTTTGTATAGATTTAGACTCTACATATCTTACACAATCTTGCATAGATATGGTTGACTTTGGTAAGATTTTGGTGATCTTCTTTGTCGGACCCGACGACACCAATTATTAACACGGACGGAACCCTTTTGAGGGGTCCGTGGTCCGTGATGCCTGCTGAGTATTTTGGCTATAAATAGCAAATCCAAACCAAGTTGTTTTTCATTCATTTTCATCATATTCACATACATTCCTTCTCTCTAACATTTCTAACTCAGTTTCATATCATATTAGTGATCTCTTTTGTAGCAAAGAAGATCAAGGCATATTCAAGCTTCAACAAGTTGTTGAAAGTCTTGTTTGTTTGTTGTTGTATGATCTTGTGTTGATTCATACATCATTGTTGTACCAAACCATCATAATCTTGTGAGTGTGAGTGGTTAGTATTTTAGTCCTTCAAATACATTGTGTGTGGGAGTGGTTGTACCCTTGAAAAGAACTCGACATTTAGCTTAGTGTCGGAAATAGTGTGTAAGCGAAGTGTAAAGGTTTCTCCGCCGGTGAAAGGAGCTTGTTGACTAGTGAAGTTAAACTCTCGAGTGTGAGACTCGAGGAGTGGAGTAGGGCAAGGAAAAAGAGTCCCTGTAGACCGAACCACTATAAACAACTTGTTGTGGTTTGATTGTTTCTTTCCTTATCTACTCTTTATATATTGTTTGCATATTGATTATCATTCACTAACATATCCAGGATCAATATCAGTTGATCTTTCAATTAGTTTCAAAACAAAGTTTTTAAGCGGTAAACTATTCAACCCCCTTCTAGTTTTCCACATATGAAACCGTGGAGTTTGTGGGGTGTAGAGATAGGGAAGCAGTTGAGATTGAAGATGAAGCAACAGATGGACATGATGTCAATGAATTAGAAAATGAATATTTTGAGAGTGGATCGGTGTAGTGACGGTGAAGGTAGTAGGTTAAGGAAAAGAAGTTGAAGCAATTAAGGAAACAAGCACATGCTACTCAGAAAATTTACAAGACATATTTCTATGTTGGTCAAAAATTTCCAAACAGAGAAAAGGTGAAGGAGTATGTTAGCCTCGCTTTTTTATAAAGATAACGTCACTTACGTGAATTGGACTAGATGCGTAGTATACTTTGCCCATAGGGACTAGTATCGTTTAAGTGGCAAAGTAATGGATTGTTGAGCCTATAAATACCCTCATGACTCTCCATGAGGGGTGAGGTGAGCTCATTAGGTGTATTGTATTGTTTTCATTCTATTCAAGTTATCCTTTGTTTTCTCCTCCCTCTCACTACTTTCTCTCACTAGAAGAGATGAATCTCTTCATCTTCTTCCACCAACCAAGGCCTCCCAAAACCAAATAAATCACATGTTTTACGATCCTAACAAGTGGTATAGAGCCATGGTTATTGTTTGTCGATTTGTGTGGTTTTCGAATCATGTTGAAGCTGTTTTATCACCATTTTTTAAAGTCAGAAAATTTATTTTCGGAAAAATTTTCGAATCATGTTGAAATAGTTTTTTACATACTTTTTTTATGTATCCTGGTCTAAAAAAGTCATCTATTCTATCACTGTTTACACATCTTGTCTTGTGTCAATATATTTTGTACAAACAGATTTGTGTCTTTATCACTTTTATGACTTTTTTTGTTACCATACCGTGAAATATCACGTGGTCTTGTTGTGGTAAAAAAGGGTCACCGTATGCAATTTTTATGGGTTTAATATGAAGCTGAACGGAATTTTTGTCGGAAAATCTCGCCGGAAAAAAGTCAAAGGGTCAAAACCCTAAACTTACGCATAAGGATTTTTTACGCGTATGGAATACGCGTAAAAACATGGTTACGCATAAGCTTTTACGCTTAAACTCATCTTCAGAAATATTACGCATAACTGTGAAGTTATGCGTAGGAATTGTTACGCGTAAGATTTACGCATAAGCCTTTGCTTACGCATAACCTAGACCATGTTTACGCATATGCAGCAAACTTACGTGTAAGGTTGAAGGAAGTTACGCGTATGATTTAATTTCTACGCATAAGGACTGAAAAGAAAATGAACATAAAACCTACGCATAAACTGAATACAAGACCCACGACCAACAAGAAATACCATTTACCAAGTACCAAACATCATTTGACCTCAGGTCGAAACCATCCTCAGTCCAAGAGTCCTAAACCAAAAACAAAATCTAATCCTATCTAGACTCACCCCAAGACCCTCACAATCACTTTTCTTCTCTCATTCAATCAACAAAATAACTCGAATTAAATTAAAAACAATCTCAGAAACGGTTCTAAGATTTCATCTTTTACAGATTTGTTTTCTTGGAACCTTATCATCATTGATCTATTTGTGTACGAAGTCAAAGCCTCATGATAATATTCGAAATTTAAAGAAAGACCAAAAACCATTAGGTTTCAATCATCTCTTTGTTTCGATTGTTGAAACATCAAGTACAACCTACCCAAGACCCTCATATGGATCTTGAAGTTGTTGGAACGAGACCCTCTTAACTAGCTCATATGGTTCGATTCTTTGAGAATATATTTGTGTTTGATGTTTCGATCTCTGGTGTATATTAAGGGTTTATGAGATTGATTTATTGAAGTCTTGAGAGAAGAGAGTTTTATTGTAGAGAAAGCAGATTTGTGAGAAAAGAAATGGGAGCGTATTTTTTCTCAGATTCGATTTGGGTGAGACAGATAAGGTGGGAGGCGTTTTGTTTATCACTTGTATTTTAGGTTTAGGGTAAACGTATGAGTACTTATGGTATACACAACACCGGATACTTGTGTGAGTTTGAAGAGGGATTCTCATATGGACTTAGGCTTATAAACATTAATTCGTTTATGGGATTTGAGTTATATTTCGTTGGGCTGATGGATTTGACCGGATTTGGATGTTGCTATAAAAATTGATATCCAGCTTATGCTAAGATGGAATGGGATATATAAAAAAAACTGATATCCGAATTTTGTTTCAAAATTTTGATACAATTTTTCTATACGATAATGGTATTTTGGTTATGATAAATTTCACGGAGGGATACAAAATTCACGGCTTGAGCAAAAATTTGAAAAAATGGCTACGGGGTTTTTGTACGGTATTACTTACGAGAAATTGACGTAACGTTTCACGGGTGATCTTCTTTATCTTTGAGACGTTGGTTGGTTGGTTGCATGTTTCAAGATAACTTGTTGGGGCATTACTGTCACTTTAAGTGATTTTGAATTGACAATCTGGTTATAACTGATGTAAGGAGTTACGTTGTAGTGCTCACAGTGTATAACCATCACTTTAAGGAGTTACGTTGTAGTGCTCAGTGTCACACGACGTTGTGGATTGGTCAAGAATATAGAACAAGCAGTAAGTCACAAAGTTGGGATGTTTACTTCCTTTTCAAGTTAGTCGTATCGGGTTATCTCCATATGTGATCATTATTATTAGCCGGTGAATTCAAAGGAGGTTCGTTTACAGGTTGGTTAGAGAAACGTATTGAGAGTATATTTTTGCGACATATTCTCACAGAATTTTGATCAAGCTAAGGATTTAATATTGCATCAAGAAAAAGGTAATACGACATGTACGCAACATTATGATGATTCCGATAGCTCGAAACCATCAGGAGGGAGAAGTTGGTATTTCATCTTCCGTGATTGGATTACGAAGGAATTGTGCTTAAGACCGAAGGAGAAGTGTGTGTACATCGGGCTTTTACCAACTTGGATGCAATACTAAGTGAGTTATGTTGTTATGATGTTCCCGAGCGACAACCATTGTGCTACAATGAAGAGTCTATTTTCTCCATTGCGTGTTGGAAGAGTGTTGTCGGTTCGGGAGGAGCGAAAAGAAAAAAGGCTCACTAGTTAGGAGGGAGTAATAACCTAACTAGACCGTTCTGAGTTGAAGTTCGAGCTACAAGGATTTGTGCCGTCGGCCAAAGATCAAATGCCGAGATCGTCGGAAGGAGAACTTCAAGTTTGCCTCGATATCTAGACTACGAGACTCTGCGCTTCAACAAAGTCAACATTGTTCATTACTATTGTAATTTACTTTGTTTTGTATTTATAGGTCTCATTGTAACCATTCATGTGTGACGATATCTTGGAGGGAGATTGTTAGCCTCGCTTTTTTATAAAGATAACATCACTTACGTGAATTGGACTAGATGCGTAGTATACTTTGCCCATAGGGACTAGTATCGTTTAAGTGGCAAAGTAATGGATTTTTGAGCCTATAAATACCCTTAATGACTCTCCATGAGGGGTGAGGTGAATCATTAGGTGTAGTGTTTTGTGTGTTTTATTTATAAAGTCATCTTTGTGTTCTCCTCCATCTCTCTAGTTTCTCTCACTAGAAGAGATGAATCTCTTCATCTTCTTCCACCAACCTAGACCTCCCAAAACCACATAAATCATATGTAACGGTCCTGCAGAGTACATTAAGGAGCATTCAATTGAGACTAGGAGAAAATAAGAATGGAAAAGAATGACAATGAGAGAGTCGAGGCAAGTATGCAAAGGTGTTATCCCTTCTACCAAATGGTGAAGACAATGATTGTGGGCCAACTCAGGCTACTGGGCCAAGTCAAGAAAAAGGCCCAAGTCAGGGTGAAAAAGGGCCAAGTCAGGGTGAAAAAGGGCCAAGTCAGTCTACCCAATCAAAACATAAATGGACCAAGGAGAAAGTTGCTACAGCCAATGGGTACCCTAGCCCAACAAAAAGAAAAGTTACTAAGGAGAGGCTCATTAATGGGGGTAAACCTAATAGACAGAAATAGTTGGATGATAATAAATGTCCATGGGTTGTGTTAATTTCCAAAGTCAAAAAAACTGAATCTTGGGAGGTAAAACATATAGGTCAGTCCATAAATGTCTACAGGAAAGAGATAACCTTTATGCCACCTACAATTGGTTCTCAAAGGAATTAGTTGAGCAGTTGAAAACAAACCCTAATATACATGTTAGAGCTGTTCAAGAGCAACTAACAAAAAACATGAACTAACTGTTTCAGAAAGTAAGGCATTTAGAGCAAAGCAAGAAGTTGAAAGGAAATTAAGGGGTGATTACACACATCATTATAAGATGATAATAGATTATGTGTTGGAATTGCAACAAGCTAATCCAAACATAACTGTCAAAATCCATGTTCGGTGAAGCGGATCATCAAGTCCCAACAAGAGTTTTAAGAGAATCTACATATGTTTGGGGCCTTTGAAAGTTGGATTCGAGTGGGATGAGGAAATCCTTGTATTAGATGGAGCATTCATGAAGGGTCCATACCGGGACAACTTTTGCGGTGTGAGTATTGATCCAAATAATGGGATCTATCCATTGGCATATGGGCTTGTTGAGACGAGAAAACACATAGTCATGGACATAGTTTCTCACTCGACTTGGAGATGACCTTGATCATGCAGAATTCCAACTTCACTTTCATAAGTGCTTAAGGTACTAACTTAAGGTACTAACTTAAATAGTTAATTATATTTCAATTAAGTTGCTTAACTTACTTAACTAATTAATTGTTTCCATGTGCAGGGTATTATACCAGCACTTGCAAAATTGTTTCCATGTGCAGAGCACAGATATTGTGTGAAACATATTCATGAGAATATGAAGTTGAAGTGGAATGGTACTGCATACAAGGATATGCTATGGAAAGCAGCAATTGCGACAACAGTCCCAGAGTTTCAAGTTGGAATGGAAGAGTTGAAAGCATTCAAGAAAGAGGCTTATGAGTGGTTGAATCTCATTCCTCCACAACACTGGACAAGATCACATTTCTCAGGTATATGGTAATCTTACTTTAACTGATTTCATAGTATATCTTGATTTAATATTATCTAATAAACAAACTTCTTAAACAGAGATAGCTAAGTCAGATGTTTTATTGAACAACATGTGTGAAGTCTTGAATGGGAAGCTAGTAGGTGGAAGAGACAAACCTATTATTTCCACATTGGAGTTTGCCAGGGAGTATCTCATGAGAAGGTATTATACATTCCATGTGCTATTTAATTGTCATTCCATGTAAGTACTTAGTTTGCAATACCTAATAATAGAAATTGCTAGGATTGTCAATGTTAACAAAGTTATTGCAAGGTGTGATGGACCACCTCACCAACTGCTACAAGGATTTTGAAAGAAAATGTAGATCAAGCTACCAAGTATCTTGTTCAATGGAATGGAGGTGAGTTATACCGAGTTAGTGGTCCATGGAGTGACCATTGTTTGGTAAATGTTGTTGCTAGAACACGCACTTATAGAAGATGGGAATTGTGGGCATCCTTTGCAAACATGTTGTTGCAACAAATTGGAACATGACACTTAATCATCAAGAGGTTGGCTTACCGGAGGAATGGGTACATCCATGCTATAGGTTAGAGACTTGGAAGAAAGCCTATTCTTTTCACATAAAACCAATCGAGGTCCGTCCATTGGCCCAGTGCAATGTTCCAACTACTCTGTTGCCACTAAAACATAATCCACAAGTTGGAAGACCAAGGAAAGAAAGGAAAAGGTCAAGGACCGAAAAGGATTTCAAGATAGTTAAGGATGGTAGCTTTCATGAGGCACAAGGCGTAACTTGTGACAAATGTGGGACAAGAGGTCACAACCAAAGAACCTGTACTGGACCAAGAATGCCAAAATCAAATAAGAGGAAAACTGCAAGAAAAAGGGTGGATTTAGATGCTGATACTCCTACAGGTTCACAATCAAAGAAAAGATCAGGTAGTCAAGATAAGGGGAAGGCACCAGCAACAGAAGATGGTGTAAAAAAGAAGACAACACCAAGGAAGAAAGTGGTTTGTGTTAGGTTGAACTATCTGTCATGTCTGTGTTTGTTTATTTAAATGTCTGTTATGATTGTGTCTAGTATGTATGTGTTTGTGTAGTTGAACTATCTGTATGTTTGTGATTGTGTCTACTAAGTTATGCACAATATCAATTAAGTTGTTTTGGATGTTTATGGCATTATATGCCTTGAAACTTGATTGATTAATGGTATGGTTCTTTTGACTTTAATTTGTTTGACTTTAAATTGGTATGTTATTTTGGTAACTGCTTTGATTGATTAATGGTATGTTATTTTGGTAACTAGTAATACAATCACCCAAATGTACCCATTCCTTTGACTTTAATTTGGTAACTCACCCAAATGTACCCATTCCTTTGACTTTAATTTGGTAACTCACCCAAATGTACCCATTCATTTGACTTTAATTTGGTAACTCAGCTAAAATGTACCCATTCCTTTAACTCACCCAAATGTACCAATTCCTTTAACTCATCCAAATGTACAAGAACTTGCTTTCATTACAATGGACATACATCATGGTCCCAAAATACATATAACATTAAACACCCAAAATACATCTAACATTTAACACCCAAATACTATGCTGCTAGGTCAATATGTTGTACATAACATACACAAAAAGCAAAATACATGAAACCATAAGATACTTCTTCAATGTTGATCTTTCTTGCTCCATATTTTGTAGCATTGCTTGATGGTTGTTTAAAGACCTTAATAAACCGGGTATAATTACCATTGAACGATGACACATTTCTGGGTCCACCCAATCAATAAATCTGTTACAATCCTGTAAAACAAAATTAAACAACAAATACTTAATTGATTTGAAGATTAACACAATATATTGTTCAATTACAAAGTAAAACCATTAACACATACAATTTGGGAACAAGCATAAAACCTTCGACCTGGGTTTCTATTTGTCCATGATGTTTTCATAACTGCAACTTATTGACAACGAGGACATCTAACCATGATTTGATTTGATTTGATTTCAGAAAACCCTTTGTTTTGAAAATGGTGGTGGAAGCAGGATTAGAGATAGGTTTATGTGGGTGGGTGGGGGTAGATAAATAAGTATCTAGGGTAAGAAATATAGGCGGGAAAGGGGGGGTTGGAAATGACGGATATACCCTCATGGGTTAAATGAGTTAACAGACGTTAGTGGGATTTGATGGGGCCAGTTGGATGGAAGGATAAACGATGCATAACGTTTTCCACTTAAGGATGGACGGTGCATCTTTTTTTTCAAAAAGACGAGCGGATGCGGTCAGCCTAAACCATGAGGACGAACGGTATAATTTACTCTAAAAGAAAAATATCGCAAACTCCAAAATCACATGACATTCCATAATAATTTACAAACAAAGTTTGTAGCAGAATCGTAGTTTATGATAAAGTACAAGTACTTAAAACGTAAATACCCCATTTTGTTTCTTCATTTCCTCCTATCTGTAAAACCTTATTTTTCTTCCGTTCTAGAGAGAGAAACTTGCACAGATTCTAGAGAGAGAAACACAAAAAGAATACGATTATACATACACACACACACACCGTATACATATACACAAACACACATAACCGAAGCTCAAAATGCTATAGGCATATCAATTTTTTGTTACACACACAATCGTAACCCTAATTATCGAAATCGTTACACCGAGGTTAGTATATATGTTATTTTTATATAATTGTTAAGCTATATATTATATGTTACTGCTAATTGATCTATTGGTTGAAATTATTGCTGCATAGTGCATATGATGCTTTGTTGAGTTTTTTATTTGTAGATTGTGATGTATGAGGATCGCTTACATTTCATGCTTTGTTTAGGGATTTGATAGAATGTGTTATTCTTAAGCGTTTTATTGCTTAGAGATAGGACCGGAAATTGATAGAGATGTAAGGTTATTGGATATTAATAACATCGTCTGATAATGCTTGGATAACTCTCTTGAGACTGGTACTATTTGTCGGTTTTAGTATATTATTTGCTCTGATCCTAGTGCCTTTTAACAACAACAATACCTAGTCCCGCTTGGTTGGAGATTTATCTCAATTTTCATTAAGAGACAGACAGACACCAATCTTATCCAAAATATCGTCAGGTCTAATCTATACCTAACTTCACAAATTCTCATCAACCTCATGACATGTTCTCTTTTGTATATCAAGATATTCGATAGGTCTATTTATTTGGATTTTACCATCACGTGACCTTACATAGTAGTCCTACTTTATACATTATATATGCTTTTACTGTATTATTAACGTGATTGTTAATCTTTCCATGCTCGTGCAACATAATTGATTAAGCGGATTACGTATGCTTTGCTTATGCTCACTATGCTCTCATCCTCTGTAGAAGTACCAGTGGAGTTGCATGCTTTTACAGTTGTATGTCAACGTTTTAGTTAAGCCAGACCTCAGTTCCTTCAATTTGCGTTGTATCTATGTCTCACGAGTCTCGTTAATTAATCCTACATCATTTTATTTCAAATAGTATTGTTTTTTAGCATATGAATGCAAGTTAAGAAGAAGACATTTTCTTGATTTGACACATGTATTGGTGAACATATTAATGCTCTTTAAAGGAAAATTCTTATATTCAAGGGTTCACCAGGCATTTTTTATGACGTCGCTTATGTATTAAACAAATAACTGCGTTGGTATCTTTTGACTTGTTAACAATTTAAGACTTGTGTTCATTTGGTTGGTCACGTCTCTGATAGCATCATTACATTTCCTGCCACCTTAGCATGATTTTCTTCGGATGGACTAGTCTTCTATATGATGAAATGTATTTTTTGTTTTATTTATAAATAACCTGCTGTTTAATGGCTGCAATTTTATCGCTTTTTTTCCGCGTCTACATATATAAGGAAAACAAGGAACAGAGCCTTCACCAGAACTATTTGGTTTAGCCTCTGTTTTGTACATACATATATAAGGGCATTATTTAATGAGTTGACTGAAGTTATGTATTGTCAGTGTCCAGGGATTTAATTTCTAATGGCATTCTAAAAATATCTTAATTATTGTGCAGTATCCGCTTCCAAGAAAGGATTACTTCAGGTTGGTCCAGTTTGTTCATTGTGTCCACTGTTAACTGTTTGAACTTGTCAGCCACAATAAATTCTCGGCTGTCCTATCATAAGCACTAAATGGAGCTTGAAGTTTCAGGCCAAGAACCAGCACGATCACCTTCAGTATCCGAAAGCAACCCTGATGAGAAAGAAATCAGTGATGATGATGACGATGACCGCAACCATAAGCATCGTAGAAGAGATGATGCAAGGTCTCAATCACAGGAGCGAGATGCAGTGGAACAAGTTTATACTAAACCATTTAGAAGGGGAAACAAACCATTCGGAAATGGGCATAATTACAGGCAAACAGGTTCTCAGTCCAGTGAAGGATGGAAAAATCACAGTTTCAATTCTATGGATTCCAAGTTTGACAGAAGACGACCGGGGTTTACACAATCTTCCCAAGGACCCTTTGATATGAACCAGAGAATCAGAGGAGATCAAGGTCCAATCAGGGGTAGAGGAAGGGACTCTGGTCCTTGGAACCAACGTGATTCTAGGTTCAGTTCTGTGGATATTGCTTCTCAAATAGTTCAACAGGGCTCAGTACCCCCTGGTATGTTTGCTGGGAGGGGTTTATCAAGTGTTTCAAATGCATATGGTCCATCGTGGGGTCCATTTGGGATGGTTCCAGGAATGCCAAATGGCGGTATGGATGCATTACATCCACTTGGTTTACAAGGAACATATAGATCGATCAATCCTTCTATGAACATGGGACTGGGACTTGCCCGGCAGCGGTGCAGAGACTTTGAGGAACAAGGTTTTTGCCTAAGAGGTGACATGTGCCCAATGGAGCATGGTGTCAATCGTATTGTTGTGGAAGATGTTCAGGTATGATGTGTTATTCAGGCCCTTCTAAAGTATTAGTGCGGGACTATTTTAAAATGCTCCCTGCCTTCCTCATGACCTGTTGATGTTATAGAGTGCTTGATACAGTGAACAATGGCTGTAATCATGTCAGTATAGCTGTTTACTAACATATATGTTTAAATTAAATAGTTGCGTGAGCATGCACTTAATTTATTAAATATAATAGTGTGAGTTACAATTAAAAACATTTTGTAAGGTTGTCATTGGATGTGCCAGATCTAATCCTGTAGTAGCAAATTAGCAAGGTTTCATGGGTATAAAATGTGATACCATTCATTAAATTTGGTATGTGTTCCATATGCACATGCTACAGCGGGGGAATGTGCTAAGTATCAATCTTAAACATAATAGTTAAGAGAGTAGAAAAAGTGACAAAACTGTCTGCCTGTTGCTGTTTAAGGAGTAACTATGTACTATTATAATTCATAAGCTTGATTAATGATATATATTTTGTAGAATGTAAATGTACTTGTTTTAAGAAGCGACAAAACTGGATTTGCAGAACTAGTGTACATAAGCTAGTCTCATCATCTTATTTTCATTTTATCAATTCGCTAAATGAACTTATATTCATCTTCATCCTTCATGATGGTGGAGCTTTCTGTTCACCGTTTACGAAAAGTCCGGATCTCTAAGATATCTTTACTCTAGGAAACAGATCACTTCTTGTGACTAATGACCATCTAAAGAGGAAACATGAACCAGTATGGGGAGCAGATGAAAAATTCAAGTGTACATAATTTGATATATAATAGATTAAAACTAAGTGATATCAAGCTTGAAAGTCATTTCTAGTTGATGCTTACATTCTATCATATGGTTTTCTGATTGCATATTGTGTCTTTGGATTACATATTTTCGAGACTGCATATCTGAAATTGCTGTTATTTTCTTTGTTTTGTATAAAACTTACAGAGCCTTTCACAGTTTAATCTCCCAGTATCGCTTCAAACTGCAAATATGCCTGGAGCCCCAGCTGGGCCGGGTCTTTACCTGCCTCTGGTCCCCATCAAACTCATTTAAACCTTCACATGGCAAAACTAGCAAGCGTGGAGTGGGTGGAAATGGGCAGGGATCAAACGATGCATTTATTGATTCTGCTGCTGCTGGAGCTGACTTTTATGATCCCGACCAGCCTCTATGGGGTAATGATTCTCAAACATCGTCTGCATTGCAATCAATAAATCAGTCCAACGTGAAGGAAAATGGACCTTTGTCGGATCCTGGTCCATCTGGTGATCATCATGTTGGTCTGGTTGATGGCTCTGATGAACATGTGGTCAAAAGTGGTGGGACTGGTATGTTATTGGGAAGGATTAGCAGTACAAAAAACAGAACAGAAACGAGAGAAAATATGGTGTCTAAAGCAAGTCCGTTAATGGATAAGCAGGAGCCATCAAATAGGGCTCAAGTTGACCACCATCATGGTAAGCTTAGCGATGTATATTCATCTTCGAAAATGCAAGGTGGAAATGGAAATGGAAATGGGAAGAGTGTGCGTAACCCTTCTCAGAAGGCACAATGTACGATATTTGTTAGTGGTGTTCCCCTCCAACAGAACAGAAGGGAGTCGCTAATTTCACATTTTAAAAAGTTCGGTGAGATTATTAATATTTTCATTCCCCCAAATGGTCAACGAGCTTTTGTCCAGTTTTCCAAAAGGGAAGAAGCAGAAGCTGCTCTGGCGGCACCTGACGCTGTGATGGGTAATCGTTTCATTAAGTTATGGTGGGCTAATCGTGATAACGTTCCTCTTAATGGAACAAATAGTGGATCTACTGTGCCACCAATACCTCCTCGTGGTTCATCAGCATTACCTAATTCCACAATTTCCCCTGCCCCTGCTAATGTGCCTCCTTCTGATCATCCAAAACCAGTGATCACCAACACCCCAAAAGCACCTCCACAAAAGAAGATGGAGAATTTAGAGGTTTTGAAGGAGGAGCTCCGCAAAAAGCAAGAAATGCTTGATCAAAAGAGGAATGACTTCAGGCGCAAGTTGGACGAACTCCAGAAACAAGTAAGCACGCACTCGACTGCTCGTATTTCATAAGAAAATCTATAATATGTGAAATGACTTCAATTTTTTCTCTTCTGCAGGCTACATCATCAAAAGGTGATGTAGAATCTGAACAGGTGGCTAAAAGGCAGAAACTAGGAACTGTAGCTGATTCTACAAAAGCTGCTACCTCAAGCTCTTGTGATCCTGACACCAATTCATCTTCACCAAAATTTGAAGTATTATGTAATGGCAAAAAATCTCTTGGACGGGCTGTGCCATCAATGCGTCCATTGGCACCTGTTGCTCCATCAGCTGTCACCAATCGTTTTAAACTGGACAACCGTCCTACTGCATTCAAGATCATTTCTACTCTGCCAACTGATCTTGCTAAAGTAAAACCTCTTTCTCCTTGGTATTATTATTTTATCTTCAATAAATGAACAAAATGACATAGGTAGCAAAAATATATTGGTCAAGTTTGGGCGACTACTATGTTTATGGTTTCTGGAAAGGCTTCTTTTATGAGCTAGTCATGTATTATTCAATGTGTGTCTCATCGGCTGTCTAGAACTCTGGTTAAAATACCTGTGCGCATCACATTTTTTATGGGCTGTCATTCCTCTTTCTATATATACCAGATAAACTATAATTAGTTTGCCTAGGATCTACCTTTAATCTCTAAACTGAGAAATGGTCAGGACCTATTTTGGTTTGAAGTTTTGAACATGGTGGCATAATGTTTTGTAAGTTTTGAGATTTTGTCTGCTTCACATGACCTTGCTAAGGAAGTCATTAAGTCATCCTCCGGTTTCATTAACCCATGCTTCTCTAGACGACTCTTATTTACTTGAATTTGCATGAATTTAATCCTGGCCTTCGTTCAAAAAATATTGTTATCGGTCCTATATCCAGTAGGTAAAAGGCTTGGGTACGATAGGTATCGGAGATTGGGAGGTTTCAGTAATTACATTACATCTAATGTCTTCATTGGCCAACTAATACTTTAATAGCTTGACAAATAGACTCATATCGTAGTGGATCAGTTCCTCTTCAAGTTGCAGTGATAGTTGTGGTTTTGCTTATCGGAAAAAATGAAAGATGAACCTAATAAGGGTGTTAAGGTGGGTTGGTCACTAGGTAATGCCATGTTGGTTTATGATGACTGATGAGAGGAGGAGGCCCCTGTATTTCTTTAATGATAGAAAGAAAGTTGTTTGCCCTCAACACAATCTGACTTTATCAATTGGATTAGGTGGTCTAGTATTCAGTATTTTGTACTTTCTAGTTCTGAAGATGATGAGTTAAAGATATCCTTAGTTTGGATTGTAGAAATGATTGATCATTTCTGAGCTTGGATTATAGTGTAGATGTGAAATTGCATCATTCATCATATAATAAGTTATGGCAAGGGATTACTGCATTGCCAAATATCTTGATAGTGTCTATCTAGCTTAATATTTGATTATCAACTTTCCTCAGCTCTGTAAATATTAAATAGTCAAGAAGATTAATAATTTTGTCAACAAGTATACACTCACTGAATTTTTCTATATGTTTTTTATTTGATTGCTTATAGTTAGTGGAGTTTTGGTTGGAAGCATGGGATGCTAACTTGCTAATGTGTTACAAACGAAATTAATATAAGTTGTTGGCTATTCAGGTTGCAGTTTTAAAGGAACACTTTGCACCATTCGGGGATCTTTCTAAGGTAGAACTAGATGATCAAGAGCCTGCTGATGGAAATAATGATTCTGGAGCAGCCAAGTACTCAGCTCGTGTATATTTTACAACTCGACATGCTGCTGAGAAGGCGTTTACGAGTGGTAAATGCTGGAATGGTCACAACTTGCAGTTTTCATGGCTAAAATCTAATAATCATGAAAGTCCCTTACCTGCCTCTAAAGGAAATTCAGATGTTTCTGTCGGGCCTGTGGTTGAAGTTCCGAAAACTGATTCTCAGAAACCTGCTACATCGGGAGATGAAAGATCTGAAAAGATTGAACAAAAGGACATTATTGAAGAACAAACAGAACCAGATGAAAGTAATCGCTCGAGTTAAACTGCATTTCACACGAGTAAAACCCCTGTTCTGATTTTGTTGAGGATGGCGTAATTTTTTCGAGTTGTACAGCAAGGTAAATGGTACGTCGCGTCTGCTAGCATTTATTCAAAGTTTTATTATCTGGTGTTTGCAGTTTGCAAAGATAACTTAGTCCGTAACCAGTTAGGGATAATTGTTTTGATCAGTTCTGGTTAATTGTGTCTACTGTCTACGTCGAATATTATTATAGTATAAATAATTTTTAATGTTACTTCGGACTTGAGCTATCTTCTCATATTATTTTCTTAATGAAAACCTTGTACATTCATTGTTTATGCTTATAATTTGAGATGTCATTGTTGATTGATCATACCTGAAAATGTGCATCATTGTTTGGTCTTTTGACCTTTTCAGTTGAATATCCCTGTATTCCCGATGCCGGAGCACCTTAATCTTGAATGATGATTGCTGCACGCAGCAGCAGTTTACAAGCCACGTGGATTTCAGCGGTCTGGCTATTGTTTTGTTGTTGAAACTGGGATATGTTTAATGGACAATTTTGAGCTGTTTTTGTACTTGGAACCTTTTTTGTAGTCCTACTATGTGTTACCACGGGCTGAAAAAACCTTAGTTAACACTAGAGCAGTTAAGTTTTAATTAGTTCATTGTTCGAGCACGGCTATGATATTTGTAAAGATGCCTAATCACAGTATGTTACTTAGCGGCTGAGTCTCTCTCACTAGTCACTATTGCAGATCCATATATTAATAGACACTTTAACGAGTCTGGTTATATCCTTAAAATCTGCCAGTCTTTGGTTGGTGCTATAATGTGTCCTTAAGGCCTGCGTTTGTGGACGTTAGTTGATGCGTAATCGTAGGATATTCTGCCAGTAGTAGTGGTCTGATGAGTCATGAGACTAGTAGTATTCACATGGAATGGAATTGATTAATGTGTGTCAAACATACATACAGTGGTGTAGTTGGAGAACATGATGTGGTTAAACAAGTCTACAAATATCATCAGTCATAATGTATCAATGTGTAGTCATTCGAAAACTTAAACAGTGCTCCAATCATTCGTGGATCAACCTACACTAGCCTTGATTTAACATAAGGTGTAGTCACTTCAAAACTAAGAACCGTACATCAGTCGTTGGTGGATCAACCTACACTATCCATATTTTTTGTGCATCACCTATATATGTGCCTTTTCTCTTTTGATAATCACCTAAGCGTGTAAGTTACAAGTTTCACAATAGTAACGCCTTTTTCATCGCAGGTTTTATATTCATCGACAATTATATAATCAGCCAGCCTCATATCGCATAACAGATGTGTACTTTGGTTGGCTATTGACTTCACATCCTTCTTTAACAAAAGAAAACATGATCACAAAAATCGTTGTTGGCACTTTGCAGGGTACTTTGTGATGCTGATCTAATTATTGAAAATAAATAATAATGATTGCGGATTAAACTTTGTTTTGGTATAAATAGTAAATTTATGTTCTTCCCTAGCAACAAAGGCAGTTGGGATTGTTTAAGCAATTCATGTAATCATTGAACTTTTGGTAATCGACATCGGAATTTAACCTTGCATAGTTACATCGCAAAACCACCTAACACGCCAAGTTCAAGTGAAAATTTGATTATTAAAATAGGCGATACGAGATGTTTTCCTGAATATCATCTAGTAAAGAGCAAATTACCAAGAATGGTGTCGCCATCACACGGATTGTCTTGAAGTGAACTGAGGATAGTAGTCTTCAGCACTGTGCAAAGCTATGTATGTGATACGGTCATTTCTTAATATAAATCAAGACCAGTAAAAACTGTGATGCAGGCAGCATGAACGTTTTTTGGAGGTTTAAAAACGATTATTAAACAGTAAATATTTATAGAATATTAAAAATAGTCATAAACAACAAATCCGTTGTAGTCTAGTTGGTTAGGATACTCGGCTCTCACCCGAGAGACCCGGGTTCAAGTCCCGGCAACGGAATCTTTTCACCATTTTTTAAAAATAATACTGACCGAGTAACGACGCGAACGAAAGCTTAATCGGTTCGACTTTTTTGACACCCTACCTACAATATCATGTTTAAGCAACTTCTTCCGTTTCTCGAATTCAAATCACGTTTGAAATCAAAAGCAAACCATTCTTTGTATATAAGTGATCGAAAATATATATACCCGTCTAATTGAACCTTACATTAGTCTTCCACGTATAACAGCTTTTGTTCACTAATCTACAACAAACCTTTCGATATCACTTGATATAACATCTCATATTGACTGGACCCATTATGGTTCAGTATAACATTGGTCGACTAGAAAAAAATGTACATTTATATTCACTTTATATAACATCTCATGTCGACTGGACCCATTGTGGTTGATCCATATAATCTCATGCAAGTAGTTGATAGCTTTGGTCATCGTCGGATGTTGGGCTGCAAAACATGCCACCCCATTGAGGGAAGTAGATGGTGGTGAGTGAAAGAGTCGATACAATCATCATAACGCCCATGAGTGAGATACCGGTTTGTGTTGAGAACGTGGTGGATCCTGAAAACAGTAGCATTTGCGTCACCACTGCTCCCACTGTCCCTCCACTCCCCGTCATCCCCGATATTACTCCCATTGATCTGTATCAAAATGTATACACATGTTATAAAATACACACTACTTTTAGTTTAATTAATGTGTCACTTGAAGAATTTCAAAGTCCCATTTGAATTCTCATACTGATTAACATGTCAAAAATGTTTCGGGTCAGTGTCTAGCAGGGCACTTGCCACTTATATCTAAAAAGAAAAAATTGACATTTCTTAGAAACTTAAGTGGTTGTAAATAATGGAAGTGGGGACGCTCATAAAATATTTTCTCTGTCGACATAAAACTCATGGTTTTAACTTTCTAGTCAGTTAACATCGTATATGATGTTTCAATGGTCAAACCTTTCAATGGATATTTTATTAGACCATTCTCTCTGTTTTTTTTTTTTTTTTTTTATTTTAAAATAAATATCTTTATATAATATTTTGTTTTTTTAAATAAATATCTTTATATAAATTACAACCAATCAAAACGATTCCAACAATTAAGGTAATACATTTATGTTTGTAATTTCCTAAAATTGTATACCAGATAGACACTTATTTTAAGATGGCCATGTGTCGCAACTATTGTGATTTGTGTTTGTTTAATGAGTGCTCATAGGTCATTGGTTTGGATGGACAAAAAAAAAAAACGTCGGGTTTATTAAAATGAAAATCGCATGTAAGTAAGGTAATTTATATGTTTAATTAATGCGCATTAAATGCATTTTTTAACATAAAAGGAAAGTTAGAGTTAAGTTAATAACATTTAACCAGTTACCTATGGACATCCGTTAGGCAAACCCTTGTGATTTAGCAAACCATGCATGTACGGTTTGAGGGTCAAATGAAAGGTTAGATTTAATTATATATATATTTGCTTACAAAACTATATGACTATAGTCTTGATGCTTTTTTGATAATTTATATTAATTACTAAACGATCCAGGCCAACAACTCGGAGAATTACATATATATATTTTTTAAAGTTGAATACTTGTATATATATCTTTTGTACCAAATTTTAGTACACATAATATAATGATTTTTATGTTAAGACTTTATTTCCTAGCGGCAAAATGATTGTTCTCCCCAAAAACGTATGGACAAAATTATCTAGTTATCTTAAATGAAGTCAATTCCAACCATCAACCAGTATGCATGTTTTTTTCAAACAAAATTAACCATAAAACTTGTTTAATCAAAATATGTAATACGATTAATTTCTTATAACCAAATTCATACCGGCTGGTAGTATAGATGACATAAGAATTGAGTACCTTTTGGAAACAAATGGAACGACCCCAAACGTAAGGCCAGAGGCTGCTTGAACAAAAAACGAAAACGAACACATCACGGCTATCGAACCCCACATCGAGTTAACTCGACCCAGCCATAAACACAATAATCCAGCCATCGTTTGCACTACCCATAACCCCCACAACCTTCCTTTCACCCCGAACCTCTTCCCTAACTTGTCCGAAACCACACCTCCCATTGGCCGCGAAAAGCAATTCCCAAACGCGAAACACGCTGCTACCACCCCTGCGGTCTCCATATTCACTCCAAATCTATCGTAAAAATACTCCGCAATTATATTATCCATTGTTAGCTCTACTCCAAAGCAGTACCCGTACGTTAATCCTAGAATCCAACCTCTATAATTAGTAATCCCATTGAGAAAGACTTTTATCGCGCTATCTTTTGTTTTTTTCTCAAGGGTTTTAACTTTTTTATAGTTTCCATCTGGCAGGTCCTGACCATATGCCAGGACCATAAGTGCCATTACGGCCTGGAAAATGGCAGGAAATACAAATGCAGTCCGCCAACTAGCGGACTGTGTTAAATTAAAGTGTGTATTTAGTATAGAGAATATAATTGGCATTATTAACTGGGTGAAGCCAGATCCTACATTGGCCCACCCAGCAGTTACACCGTTGGCTAAACCAACGGTGCAGCTAGAGAACATGGAACTCATCCAAAACTGGCTAGCGACAAAGTTTGCTAGTGAGAAACCTACGAAGAATCGAACCAAAATGAATGATAATGGAGATGAGATGAATGCTGCAGAGAGAATAATGGGCGCGGTGACGAGTGAGAGCGTGGCCGAGGCAAGACGCGGGCCAAACATGTCGCATGCAGGCCCCATGGCAAGACGAGAGATGATGGAGCCTGCAAACGCGGCTGATCCAGCTGTCCCGATGTCAGAAGGTGAGAGATGAAGGTCTTCACGTATGATGGGAAGGAGGAGGGATGGAGAAAGTCGAAAGAAGCATGAGAAGAGCGAGAGCCACGCCAAGTGGAACGCTCGCATGTGGGGTGACGAGGCGAAATGGCCGGAACTCGGTTGCTTTGTGCTCCGAGTCGACTGCTATTGAAAATTTTGAGGTTCCATCTTTGGAGGAAGTGAGAAAACAAGCCTAACATGGGATACATATTTATATACTTGTAAGAGGAACATATTGACATGTACTAGTAATAAGAAGTCAAGAAGCAAACAAAAGTTGCATGACATATTAAAGAATGCATTATAAAATATCGAAACTTTGAAAGTACGTTTTAACTAACAAATCTTTTAGTCCAAACGGAATCTAATTAGGCTTTCGCACGTACATATAAGTTAATTAATGTACTATTGACGTGACCGAAGTGCATTTGATTATATGATTAAAAGACTTGAGTTGACTATTTGCTTGACCATCGTTTAGAAGTAAAAACATGTTTCTAACTTTCTAAACAGGTTTTAAGTACATGCATGCGTATCAACTTTTCGATCACTAGCAAGCATGACTGTTTAGTTAGAGGTTAGTGGGAAAAAAATTATGATGTATAAGCTATAATTAGATGTATCGTAAAAACTATCTACCACAAAAGATCGAGTAGAGAACCATATAGAGATATATAAGTTTTTTCAAGCAATCTTTTGTTACTTTGTTTCAAAACTCAAAAGAATCGCGCCATAAAGTGCACGTTTTATCAAATGTACACCTCGAAAAAGTTGTATACATAATAAGAGGTATATGTTTTCGTAAGTCTGTATACTTAGTATTCAATTCGGTCGACAGAACCACATAAATTTGATGTGTTATTGTCTAATTGTCTATTTACTACGACTAAGCCAACACTATTCTATCAATAGTATACAAAACCAAGTATCCTTCGTTTTTGACTAATCCTATAAGTTACATGCTAATTTTCAACCTCATAGAATAGTAATGTAGCAAAAATGAAATTGAAGTTTACCAATTCACTCAAGGCTGCGATATGAATAATTAAACACTATGGTTAATAATGGCAGATACATAACACGTACTACCACCAAATACAAACCTCTATCTTTATCAACATGACAATCTAATCTATGCATTATTTCCGAATTACTTGTCTATTTTTATAAATGAATGTAATTTCGTCTTTACGGATCTCATCTATTGATTCAAACAAATGACGCATGTAGAGTTTACTTTCCACAAGAAAATGATTGCTAGTTTGGTAAACTAGATAAAGAGTATATACGGTTAGTTGTAAATTTGTAATGTACTCTATAATATTCTAGTAACAATTGCATGTGCATCAAGTATATAAAACGTAGAAGTTAAAACAGTTAGAAGGGTGATATGCCTATCTCGATTTATATATAGAATGACACGTGAATGTTTATGGATGAACAAAAGTAAGACAAGCACGTATAAGTATTTTTTAAGTTAAGAAGAAATTGATGGTAGCTTAAATCCCAACTTTGGGAGAAACTCGTAACGTAATCTCAACACCAATGCCTAATAAACACTTTCTAAAAAAATATAAGAGCTCTAGGTGCACCGACAACTCAATAATTGTTACTTTGTTGTCATCTCAGCACATACCTAATAATAACACTATAACTAAAACACATTTCTCAACAATAACCATTATATACGCATCTAGGTCTTCATAAAAAATACTCATTCACTATTATATAGTAGAAGAGTGGGTGGGTTGGTATCTCTTTCTCCACTAAATTTTCATAAATCTTATGATTTTCGAATAAAGTGATGCTTCAAAAAAAAAAAAAAAAAAAGAAATATCGCTCTCCATCCTCCGGTTATGAGGACGAATAACACCAATCATGGTGCATTTTGAATGCCATAGCCGTATCATAGGTCATCAAATGCCCTAATATAGGTGATTGGAACGAAGGCACCGTCCCTCTAATAAACAAATGAAGTTGGTTTTATATGTTGATTGTGTTTGTTTACAATTGGTGACAACGAGCGGGTTAGCCCGCGCGTTGCTGCGGGGGTTGTTGCTTTACAATTTAGATGGTTCCGTTATTGTAATGTATATTTTTAAAGAATGAAATTGTTTTTTTGTTGTTTGGTTTTTATGATTTAAGAAAGTTTAGTTTTTGAGGTTGTTTTTTTTAATATATGTTTTGGGTTTATTAATAGTGGGCTTGTTTTGGGGCTTTTTTTTGGGTTTTCTTTTGTCTTTCAAACGGCAGTTTACAAAGAGCCCAAGGAGGATATATGTGTTTTTTTTTTTTTTTTAGAGAGTGTGAGTGTATTGGGTTTGCTTTATCTGCTAAAAATATTAGGGTTTCTTTTTCATCTGAGGGTGCTGGGGTACAGAGGATAAAGTTGATCGAATAATCATTTTGAATATTCATTAAGGTAATTCATCTTGTGTACATGTTACTGTGTAGATTGTTAGTCTGGACGACCATATTTTCTTGTTTTAATGATATTGATTTATATATAGTTTTCCACCCATCAGTGTTGTATGAAGAGAAAAATAAAAAGCTCTTTTGTATCATTTTATCAGTGAGTAGAACAATGTGGTTGTTGTTGGTTTTTGTGTAGCCATTTGTGAAAGTTTGTATATGTAAGAGATTTAGGTTTCAAAATTATAGTGGCAATGTTGTTGCAGTATGTTTATTGTAAAGTTGGTTGATTCTTTGGTAATTTGATATAATAGTATTGTAGTTTTAGTTATAATGAATATTTAGTATGTTTTTAGTTTTTGCAAAATAGGATGTGTCTAGATATTACTATTACTTGACTGCGGTGTCTATTAAAGTTTTACAAAAGCTAGAAACATCAAAGTTTGATAAGTTAAGTTCTGCATCTATGTAAGTTCGATGCATTTTATAACAAAATAGGATTGCCTATATTAGTGGAGTCCATCCGGTAGAAGCGACTATTCTTGCTTTTTTTCTTCTTGTCACTTGGTTTGTCTTGGAATAGTGGTCGCTTTGCGGTTTATGGCCACCGCTCGCTACATTCTTTTGTGATGTTGCGTCGGGCTACTACTTGTTGGTGGTGGTGTGTTTCATTGTCATGAAAAAATTATTGGGTTAATGAATACGGGACGTACATAATGTAAACATGTCTATGGTTTTGGTTTAAAGTGTGTTACACTGTAAATCGCCTCAATTGGGTTGTTGCGTATCTCGGCGGTTAAGTCGATGGAGTTGGTGAAACTACAATGTAAAATTTAGATGTTGAACATTATTTTTTTTGTTAATAAATAATGTTGTTAACATGAAACGTATTATTTATTTATTTTTTTAGTTTTCTCAGTTGATATAAATGTGTTTGTGTTACCTGTGATTGATGTTTGCTGACTGGCCTTTTGTGGCTCGCTTGTTGTTGTTGATCCTGTTTGCAAAACAAAAAATAAGAGTTGGTTATGTTTGAGTAAGCATGCATTTTGTATAAATCTATATATCTTTTGTTATTAAATTTACCTGATGTTTCCGTTTCGATCTGTTGAGCTGGATCTTCTTTGTCTAAAATTTCATTTAAAATGAAGGTTGGTGGACCTTGTTTCATGGCTGTGTTGAAGTGAAATTGGAAAATGTGTGTTTTTCCAATAATGGCTTTTATTGCGTCTGGGAGTTGTTTTGGATCTTTATTTTCAAGTGATTGAACCAATGAATTGCAATCAATACCAATGATGTCATCGGCCTTTGGTGAAAAGCATGTTAACATAACTGTTGTTGTATCATCAGTTATGTATACTTTAAGGTTGTATCTGTGTAGTTGCGACATGTTATTTGGTGTAGTTTAGATTAGATTGTTTCATGATTATTGCTAATTATAATGTTACCTGTAACTTGTTGATGAGACTGTTCCATGAACCCTGCAGTGATAAGCGCCTTCATCATCATCGACTTTATTGGTACATTTGGTGCATGATCCGTAATACCATTCATGGATGTCTTGATATTCGTTATAGTTCCTTTGCGTAAAGCGAATTTCTGTGTTTTTTGAAGCATTTGAGCATGATTTATATATAAAAATAAAGAGTACATGTAATTTTATATAAACTAACCGTATGAGTATGTGGAATTTCTTGTATCGTGTGCAAGGGAATTCGGTTTCGTTTTTTCTTTTCTTTATCATGGAATCGATATCGCAATCTCGAAAGGTGGTTTCGAGTTGTGCAACTCAGATCTGTTATAGTTATTTGCGAATTTGAGTATATATGATTGCATAAGAGTTAATTTTTAAATTAAGAAAAAATATTCAACTTACTCGCTTTATATTGTTGAAGTTGTGGAATGTTTGGTTTATGTAGAAATACGTGGTGGTGTTGATGAAAGCTGAAGGTTGTTATTGTATCGTGAAACTCTACAGGAACTAACTGCTATGATGATTGGTTTTTCAAGCTTGTCTATGGCATCTTTGTCAAATTGCTGAGCGAGGTCACCCCATAGTGTTAGCTCAAGTGAGTTGCGGCTGTTTTGAGGAAGTTACAATATGGTTATGATTTTGGTAAGTATTTTATTATGTCAAAGATAATATGGATATTGTAAAATAACTTACTTTAAATTCTGGATCTCAACCTTGCGATACATTACTTGAGTTCTGTTTGGATTCCCAATTTTATCTTTTTCTCCTGATTTTATATAACATCCAATATAATCTGTTGAAACAATAATATAGAATTATTTGAATTTTATACTTGTATGTTAATATATATATATATATATATATATATTTTTTGGATTACACATTAGGATTGGATGTGGTCTTTGATCTCGCTTTTTGTATCAACGACTCGGTAAGGCAACTCATTGTAAGCAATGAAGTCGAAGAAGTGATCTGGAAATCCAACATCTTCTATGACATCAAATTTTGTGGCAAGTCTGATGAATGCCAATGAAGTTTTGTTCGCCAGAGTTTGCTGCCAACTTTCTGTAGGAATACATATGAATTCTGAAATTCGGTATGTCTTTCCAGGTATGACAATGTTGGTGAAGTAATTGATATCGTCTGCATGCATATTTGCCTGTATTGCATTACCCTGTTTATTTTACGATATTAGTTGTTGGTTATTGTAAATAAACTGTCTATTTATTTCTTATGATGCATCTATAATGTACCTGTTTGTCTAATAGAATTGCACGGTAGCCTTTGTCTGTTGGATCTGGTGGGTCTCTGTGTATCCATGCTCGATAGATTTTTGCTTCTAGGATTTTGTTTTTGTCACCTGGTTTTAGGTCTTTGATGTAAGCTTCAGTCATCCTGCATACATAAGTAAATGAAGGTAATTAGTAAAAAAAATTATAGTATTAATGTACACTTTTATTATATAATAATGTGGCAGTATGAGATGTAAGAACATAAATAATAACAAATAAATACTGAACCATTATTTTTATTGCAAAAACCTGTTTTTCATATATGTTTTTTAAAAAATCTTTGTAAACAATATTTTTGGTTTTATTCGCTGCATGTTCAGGGTGTTGTTTAATTAGGATTTTTAATCCATGTGGTGATGTAGCTCTTGATAATGCGACGTTCAACTTTATTTTTTTCTTCCATCATATCTTCTGATTATTTTATGTAACACTTACTATGAAAGATTCTTGATTTAATATTATGTAAGCGGTAACTGCGAATACAAATTATGTAAGCAACAAACAAATATGCGAGGCAAATAGAAGTTTGTATACAATATATTCTTTTGCATTAAGATACAATAAATATGTTAGCATACTTCGACTTAATAAATATAGTAACAGCCTGTTAACAAAAAGAATAGCAGATTTCTTATCTTTTTTTTTATCACATGCGACTTGGTTACAATATGGAGAAGATGATGTGCTCAAGAAGGAAGTATAGATGCAGAGAAGTTTCTAGTTTGCATTAAATGCAATTGCAAATATGTTCAATATATGTAGTTTCTAAGCTGCAGTTGTTGACTGAATTTGTATGTTTTTTTGACTTCGTTTTAATGTTGGTGTCTCACAAAAACGTATTCCACCGACGTACTGTTCATGCTTCTAATGTAATTAATTTTCATAACCAATGAGAAGTTGCCTAGTGTACAAAAGAACACTAATGCTAGTAAAACAACCAATGGGATTCAATATTATGTGAGTAATTAGCATGTAAAACGTTAATTTGCATAACTCAAGGCACACCTATTAGTATATATATATAATATATAATAGTATAAAGGATAAAGAAACTTGTGTCTAGCATTATGTTATATGGTTGAAACATATGATATATTTTTATAGACAAAAACACATATTAGTATCTTGAATTTTGCAAACTGCAGGATCATTTAGTATTTTTGACATTTAAAAGTGTAGAATAATATCCTAAACTTGACAAATTTGAATAACCTCTACCCTACATTAAATTAACTCAATAACTAATTTGTTTTTATGCTAAAAATTAATTTACTAAAGCCTATTTTAATATAAATGATTTGTAGTTAAATTTAAGAAAAGTAAATATATATTTTCATAAAATTTAATTACTTTTAATTTTCTTTTATTTAATATAATACTATATTTAATTGTTGAGAATAGAAGTAGTTCAAACATTATACTTTATACAAAATGAACTTATCGGACTAGTATAGATATATACATACATGTATCATAAGATTAAATGTTTGCTATAGATAAATTTGAGACCGTAACAAAATGATTTATTTATGTTTTTTTATGAACGGCGGAATGTTATTAGACTAGCTAAAACTAGAAACAAAAATTACAAAGAAGTAATTGAGTTCGTAGGGTTTTGCAACCAACTAAGCCAACTAAAATTACAATTCGGATTTCTAGATGAAATCCAAAGAAACGAAAGAGAAACGATTGAGTCCCAAAGCGTCGCCTTTTTTGGAGGTTGATTAGAAAAAACCAACTCATTTTTGAACTTCCATATGCACCATAATAACGTGCCCCCAACACCTTCAATGAACATCTTAATCTTATTCGAGCAATGCAAATAATCAATCCCACAAACCATTCCTCTATATTAGCGCAAACCGGGATGTCAAGCTCCCACCATTTGTCAAACAAACCCCATAAGTCCTTGTTGTATTACAGAGAAGAAAATATGGTTCACGGTTTCAACGTCATCCTTGCATAAAGGGCATAAAATCGAACCCACATCAATGCCCTTCTATCCAAGTTAACTCTAGGCGAATTTTATTCAACATCAATCTCCAAATAAACACGTTAAATTTAATAGGGATAGAAACGATTCCGGTGATGTTTCAGGAGCGTATCAAGATAGTAGAATCGATTAGAGGCGAACATAAGCAATCGAGTAACCATTAGAAGCGTCTAAGGACCAATCCCAGTATCACTTTTATCCGAAGGGATATATCCCGAATCAAAGATTTAAGATCATTGAGTTGAGAAGCTTCAACACCTCTATTGGTTGACGTCTTAAAACAAAATCCCAATATTGAATGGGAAGGCGATCAAAATGGTATAAGCTTTATCGGTGTCAAGCTTATAGGCGTGTGAAATGAACTTTAAGAGACATGTTTCCAACCCAGTATCCTCCCGAAGCGACATGACACCTCATTGCCAATCTTTCGAATACAAAGCTAACATATCAATACCATACATTTAAGACTTTTAACAAAAGAAAGAATACGCTCCATGTAGTGTGGATCGAGTTATAATTAGGGTCTTCCATAATACCTCCTTGTTCTCCATAGATGTTTTGATGACCCCTTTGTAACAACCCGTAATTTTCATAAGGTAAAATGACTATTTTACCCTTTGACTTTTTAAATTTGACTTTTGACTTTGACTTTTGACTATTTGACTTTTACCATAACATAAAAGCAAATACGATAACCGGTAGTAATCGGTAATTTTCCTTGTGACCAACACAAGACTACGATAAGTCTATATGTTCAAAATACTTTATTTTACCAATAATCATAATTTATATGAACTATTACTACTTAATCATTTTAAGTATATATTTTACTCTTTACGTGTCTGGCGTGCTCAAACCTACGTTATTAGGTTTAACAACATAGGCGCACCTATGAGACTTATCACACATTTAATATACCTAGTTAGACTATATTGATAAGTTTTAACATTTTATAAGTATTACATTTTACGTTACCTAGCTTTAAGTTTCGTGACTTAAGGGCTTAACGTTAGTAATTCGGGACCAAACTACACCTCATAAACCAATATTTATCATAAAACACTACACACTCACCACCTCATATGAGGTGGCATGTATATCTTTATCACAAGACCATGTGTCTTGATTTCTACTAATTATCACCTATGAGATACATGTGTCTCCTACTTGAGGATAAAACCTATCCTTAGTCATTCTTACATGCAAGTCTCATCCAAAAATCTCTAGCTTTTCTCCTTCTTGTTTTAACGCTATCCCCTCATCCATCATCATCATCCATTTGAATTCAAGCTATAAGTTATACTACAAAAGTGAAGGGTTTAGGTAGCTAGTTATGATTCTTGGGTTGTTTTAGTGATTTCATGGTTAGATTTGGAGTTATACAAGAGGTTAGGGGCTGAAGTAAGGTGGACTTTGGGGTGATTATCTAAGTGTTATAAAGATGGATAAAGTTTAAAGAGAAGGGCGAAAGATTAGAAGGGTTTAGATGTTGATTTGTAGTTGTGATATTTGTGTTATTCCAATCCTTGTAAGCTATTATTTATCTTCATATTCATTCAATATGATTGTAATAATATCTATTATTATTTCATATAATTTGATATAAGTAGTATATATAATATGGCTTAATTGATGTTGTACATGAGGTTGTGATCATAAAAACAAGCTAAAACAAGTCCTAGGTAAATTCTATGAACATAAATTCTGAAACAGTCCCAAAGTTTGATTATACTGATCATCTCAGTAAACCTTGAGGTTAATTCAGTAATATAGGATTTTATAACTATGTCTTACGGTCGTTTCGCCGGGTGGCGCACCTCATAACTCTTACCGATGAGTAAATGAGAGCCAAAATGGCAAAACATGTCAAAATCTGCACACCATATTTCATTTAGGAAAATCCCATAGTTCTGGTCATTTCTGGAAGTCAACTCAGTTTTATGAAATGTAGCCAAGATCTAAACTTAAAGTTTGGCGAAAGCCGCGTATCAAAACAAGTTGTAGAACTCAACTTATGGTCATTTTGTCAGGACTGAATGTGCAGCCAAACTTTCTGCAATGAAATATAAGTAAATACTTGTAATTAGACTATTGATATAAATAAACTTTGGACCTTAGACTTAATTAAGCTTAAGAAGCTGTTATAGAATATAAAAATATGAACTTGAGCTTTTGAATCACTTAAAAGGACTTGTGGTTAAAAGTTATGCCTAGTTAAGTTTTACTAGATGAAAATATAGTGTTGGAACAAAAGCTTGTCGTCGATTTTAAATCCGATTTTGACCCTTTTACGGTCCGAATCGGCAAAAGTGTAAACACGAAGATGCTCGAATGACTTTTCTACAAACACTCGTGAGCACATAAGCAGAAAGTGAACGACAAAACCTAAAAACGGCAAAAACTAAGCTGACCTGTTGTTGACTAGAAAACAACCTTGGTGAGAACTTTAAGTTATATATTGATCATTTGAGGCTAATACAAAGCCAAGATTAAGTCAAGATTTGAGGTTTTCTAACTTATACACATCCTTAATATGGTCTTGATTATTATTGCTTAACCATAACTTAGCCGCACGGCTAGTATAAGTCTAATGACCGAAACTTGTTTATTTAAAACTTGTTCACTAGATTTTGACAAACTAGGTAAATGACCATATGACATGTTAAACTACTTCACGACCTCTTGATTTTAATAGCCAAACAACATTTAAGGAATACTTTAACTTAACGATTCATGTACAACATCATAAGCCACCAAACTACATATACTTGTATACTTATATCGTACACTATACTAAAACACGAATACTATGCTTTCTTAGGTAATCATTAAAGATCGTGGTCTTGCCATACTATATTGTTGACGTACATTATATCGCTACACTCCGCTGCTAATCACTACTGTGAGTTCATAGCCCCACTTTCTATTACTTAATTGTTTTACAAACCCTTGGGAGATACATGCTTTATTTTAAACCGAACACATTCCTTTCAAAATGTATACTTATCGATTGTTTTCTTAGCACCAAGTTACCGCATTTGACAAACTTAAGTCCTTAATCATGAATCATTAATCACTAGTGTTAGGATTTAGAAAATCCTGTAGTTAAAGAGTCGGTCACCCCAAGTATATGTATTCATTAGAAAGCTCGTAGTCGTAGTCAATTAGTGTTAGTAAGTAGTTTGTTATGAAACACTGTGGAGGACAGACGAGTCTTTACCCACTGTATGCTTGATCCACAGCCCGTAGGAGGCGTGCCATGTATAAACCTACAAATACCCTTTGCCTAGCAAATCAAAGGGTTGGAGCTTTCATAATTCATTTTTCTTTGTCTCACTAAAATTCCCAACTCTCTTCCACTTTCTCTCTCTAGACTCTATTTTATACGTCCCATATTATGTGTTTGATTATGTGTTTGTGAAAACCAAGATTTTTCAATTGATATCAATAGCCATGGTTTGATCATCTACCTTGCATGTTCTTGGATTATTAGTGGTTTTCATAGGTTTTTGGGTTTGAATGAGTTTTGAGTTGTTTTCATCATTTTGATAATTTTTAGTGTTAAAGTTTGAATTTCGATAGTACTCTTGTGTTTAGAATCATCATAAGTGTTTAGGTTTTGATTTGGAAGGCTTGAATCATCGTGGTTGGACTGATTTTAGATTGAAAAGTTTAGTTTTTGACAAGTTTCATGGAAGCGGTTTGAGCCTCGTACCTATTTCTTTTATGCGGTTTGTCAAGTTTCTTGAAGCGGTTTGATCAGTATTTTAAGCGGTTTGTCTCTCGGTTTGTTTCTGTGAAGCGGTTTGACCTTACTTTCAAGCGGTTTGTCCTATTTTGTTGAAGCGGTTTGTCCCCTAAGCGGTTTGTGGGTTGAGACAAAGAGACAAGAAAGGACAAAGTAGTGGAATAGTGGACGTACTTGTGTTCCCCTGCGGTTTGTCACTTAAGCGATTTGTCACTTAAGCGGTTTGTCAATTAAGCGGTTTGTCACTTAAGCGGTTTGATTTAAGCGGTTTGATACAACGGTTTGATTAAAACGATTTGATAATTAAAAGGTTTGACTTAAGCGATTTGATAAATTGCGGTTTGACCATTTCGCCATTGCGTTTTGTTGACTTTTCCCGATAAAACTTCAAACAGCCATAACTTTTGAACCATAACTCCGTTTGCAGCGTTCTACCCATCAAAACGACCGTGAGAACGAGGAGGGTTAACCTTTGAGGCCTAAATCCGCTCCAAACATAATTTATTGAGGTTTTTAAGTTTTTAGACCTAAATTTCTCCGTAAAATCGTGCATCAACCAATCCAAATCTCAACCAAAGAACATCTCAGCTAATCCTTCAAATAATCATAAGTCCTAACACACAATTGTCTATCATTGTGTCAATCCATCATCATCTTAACACGTTCTATTCGTCATTGCTTAACGGTTTCTTCTTGATTTTGTAAAATCCAAAAAAGATTCTATTTCTCGGTTTAAATCATAGATTTGTAAAATACCGCATGTCAACATCATGCCTAACGATTGATTCAGTTGTATTTAAGACACTCAGTTTATACGACGAGATCAATGAACAGAAGATACCTAACAATGTACAACAGACTATCTTGTTTGAGTCGGATAATGTTGAAATGGATTCTTGGTGCTCAAATTCACAAGAGAGAGAGGTGCACCAGCCACAACCTGTGCAAGTTAATGCAAAGGAACGCTCCATGGAAGCTTCGGATGCACCAAGAGAGAGATGCACCAGCCATAATCAGTGCACGTTAATGCAGAGGAAAGGCGCATGGAAGTTTATTGTACCTAGTTGTGCATCTTCTACTCAAAATGATGATTATAAGCTGCATGAGTACTACGCATTTATCCCTGATGATTCCCTTACCACTGAGCTTAACATATATAAGGATCAAGTTGCCATCTATGAACACCGTGCTAAATTTGAGCTGACCTCACGTGAGCAGGAGATGGATAACCAAATGCGTACACTTATAAGAAAAAGTAATTTTAGGGAAGAAACATTAAAACAAGAGTTAAATTCCTTACAAGAAAAACTTAATAAAACTGTTAAGCAAAAGCGAACTTCAAGAAAATGTAAAAGTGCTTAGCGAATTCAATGCTAAGGAATCAAAACTTTTAAATGATTTTCCAACCTAAAACTTTAAAGAACAAACTTGAAAACAAGTTTTACTTACAAAGGAACACCATTGATCGCTTCACATGATCACTAAGCATAGAGTCTTAAGCGATAAGCATAGTATTCCCTTTGTAGAGGAACCCAATCACGAGTATTGTAAAATAGCTAGAGTTGCTCAAAAGGTAGTTTATGATGGTAATGAGATCCTTAAGCCTAGACAAACACCATCATGTATGAGGCAATCGAAGAGGATAGAAAGTTAGAAGATGCCTCTAAGGAGAAAATGGCAAAGAAATTAAAAGATCCTTGGTGTATAGAGTATAATATAACGCTTAAATCCCATGATTACACTAAGGAAAATTGGATTGCCTTGAACAAGTTTGAACCTCAAACTCAATTAACCCCGAACAAATGTTTTGGAAGAAAGATATTGATAAAAGAAAATTGATGAACTTGTTGAAAAGAATCCTCCCTTAGGAAATTGCCTCCGACTCGTGTATCCTCTAATACACCAATGCATTTAGTGCCTAGAACTCTTCCACTCAAAGCAAGACCTTAATCACCTATATGTAGTTTACCAATTATTCATTGATTTTGAGAAAACGTGTAAGAAAGAATCACACCTCTGGGGATAAGCGAAGGGAAAGGGTTTTGAGCAAACTAAAGAATGTTATTTAAGCGAGGTCATGTATTTCTTTAAACAACTAAAAGAACAATTTGAGAGTCTTCAAAAGGGCATAAATGAGAGATTAAAGAAATAAAAAGGTGTTTAATGAAATGGAAAACGAGGTAAGAATAAATGAATGTGAGCTTAAGGCAATGAGATTGAGAGGAAGAACCTTCACATCTTTAACGATAATTTGATTTCTAGATGTATTGCTCAAGATGTGTTCTATATATTATTTAATTATTCCATTCTCGCTTCTCAGTTTCATGAATTGTCAATTGTATTGAAAGTCTCCCAGGATCGTGTCATTGAGCTTGAGACCAAAAATTCAAAATTGCATGATAAAATCGAAAAAGACGATCATGATAACATGGTCAAGCATTTTTATAAATTGGAAGTTGAATATCTTGGTTTACAATTAAAATATCAACATCTGGAAAAAAATGTTAAAACCTCAAATGCCAAGACATCTTCGGATGCTTACGAGTTTGATGCGGTTTTGAAATAAACAAACGTGATGAACAAATTCGAGCTCATTGTAACACGATCAAAAGTTGAAAGCTCAAATTTCACAATTGAAGGGTGAAAAGAATGAAGTGGTGGCTCCGTATGCCTCCACCTTTAGATTCTCGAATTTCCAACTTCAAAACATGATTAATAAACGCAAAGGAAAATGAATGTATTCAAGTTGAAATGTCAAAAGTTAATGCTCAAAACAAAGAATTATGTGATTCACTCAGGTTAATCATGATAATAACAAATGAAAAGGTAACCTCTTTGCTTAATGAAATTGGGAATCAGAGGCGTGTGGTAAAGGGAAAATGCCAATCACTAGTGGTGAAAATGTTGCACCAAAGGTGCTGCTTGTTTCAAATATCAGAATCGTGAAATATATTCCCCTCATCTTGAACAATGAATTTGCATATCAAACATATCTTTCGTACCTCAAGGATAGTCTAGAATGTCTCCGTGAGATTGTTGAAGATGATAAGATAGAGAAACCACTTGATAATGTTGTTGGGCATGCATGCTTATATGTCAAACGATCTCAGGAACTCTAAGAATGTGTGATTGTAACATGTCCTAAATCCGGTACTAGGAAAGATAGAGAAGTTCTGCCTTGTTCTATGCCTAAAGTCAAGCATGTGACCTTTGATGTGCCTCTGAAAGCCTCAAAACCCAGCACTTCTAGACCAAAAAATCAAATGGCAGTAAAACAAACTAAGGCTCCCATCATCACTTCTACAGATGTTAAAATTGAAACTAAATTTAGCGGGTCAAAACCTAGAAGCAATACAAAGAAGGATAGGATTACACAAACTAAAAGTGATCATGAAATGGAAGTGAAAGAACACCATAGGGACAATAAGTTTGACTTGAACAAAAAGAATTGTGTTGGTTCTAGTATTAGCTCTAAGCTTACTGAAATTAATTCGATGTCTTATCTTTATCGCAAAACATGTAAAGAATGTCTATTTTCGGTAATCATTATAAATGTGGTGTGTTATTTACGAGGTCTATGAATCAAAACCCGAGTTAAGAAAGTTTGGAAGCGAAGCAGTTAAGCAATCACGAAACCCACAGGAAGGTTTTTACCAATATAGGATTTCGGTGAAAGCCCACGGTCGAATATTCACGCATGGCAAACCTTGCTCATAACTAGATCCACTATGCCTAAAGTAGTGCTGTTAAGGTTTGGAAGCCAACCGGTAGAGTAATCCCATTAGGCACACAATGCCCTTTAACTAAGTTTGATGATTCTACTAGTTCGACTCCTAGTGATAATGCCATAGCAACTAGGGTTTCTGCTGATTCAAGATTGTTTGCGCTAACCAAAAGGAACCCATTTTCACATGGGGATCCAATGTTTTCAAATTTCCACCTTTGTCTGTGTTCTAATGCAGGTCGTACAAATCATCCATTGGTACTTGGATTAAGGCTGCTCTAAACACATGAGGGGAAATGACTATGATGTCTGTTCACATCAGTTCAGGCCTCGCTCGTCAACATTATGGCGTCTGCAGATAACTCTACAGGCCCCGTTCCTCAAAGAAAATAAAGGCGTACAATTCAGTGCGTTTTATCTTCAGTTTACGAGAAATTCTCTCAAGAATGACCATTGTCATCTACATTCTCATCTACATTCTCATATACATTCAGTCATCAAGTGGATCTACGTTCATTGGAGTATATTCTTATTCACTTGTTCAAATCAAAAATGGCAACTTGGATGCAATTTTGAGGGGAGAAGTGTGAATAAAATGCGCTTATCAAATGGATCTACTTACGGTGATTGTATTCCTATTCACTTGCTCGAATCAAAATGGCATTGGCAACATCAAATGCAATTTTTGAGGGGGAGAAGTGGATCTACATGTTGATGGATGTTTGTATAATGGTCATACGCCTAATGTTCCACTTACTAAGGATAACTAGGAGTTATTGTTTGGGATTTAGTGTTTCAACCTATGTTTGATGAATACTTCCAACCTTCAACGAATGTTGATCATCCAGTTCCTGAAGCTCCTGCTCCGGTTCCTGCTGACTCAACTGGTTCTCTATCTAAGAAGTACAACTCAGACTACTCGAAACCCAATCTCCGGTTATTCCTCGGCGTTGATAATGAATATCGTAATATTGCAGTTGAACTATTGAATAATGATCCGCTCTTTGGTATTCCTTTGCCAAATCTTCACGGATTATTGTTCATGAATAATGATATGCTCTTTGGTATTCCTTTGCCAAATCTTCACGGATCATTGTTCCTGTGGAGTCCCAAACCTTGGATCTAGAACACTTAGCTAGTAAACGTGTAGTTGCCTTGGATGGTTCCAAAACAACAATGAGAAACTTTGTTGTAGATACACACAAGTATGCGGAATCTACTTGAATGTACTTTAGAATATTAAAGTAAACACAAATGTAACACCAACAGCTTCAATATTATTGATTAATAATACGAGTACTCTCCTAGTACTAGGGTTTACAACCTTGAAGCTTTTCTTAAGATGGCTAGAGTATTGGTATGTGCTTGACCTAGCTAAGATCTCCATTTATACACTAAGGAGATCCCTCACAGAGATAACTATGCATTAAGTATATCATATCTTCTATTGGAATAGAAGATATGCTGTTACAAACCATACGAAATTCTTAATATAGACCAGTACAAACTCAACACTCTCAGTACTAACTTTTGCACTATCAGTACTAACTAGCTAATACTCTTCTAATATCACTATCAGTACTAACTTTAAGACTATAAGTATTAACTCCCAAAAGTGAATTTCCCAACAGTTCCTCTCAATTTGCACGCTATAAATCAACTACATGAACATTAAGGAAAATGACTACCTCATCCGCTCGAAGACATTACTGGTGAATCTTCTAGATCAGTCTCTACATGTATACCTTTAGGAAGAATGCATTGACGTTGAGGAATCATTTGTTCGGTTCATTCGGTGGGTCAATGTACATCCGATTGTATGTTTATTCACATGTTGGGCATTTAACACAAGTTGATTACCGGAGTTAATCATTTATCACTTATTTGAGATTGAAGTTGAATTTCACAAATGCGTGTTCTTATTTGATAACTTGCTCGGGCTTAAGAATTTGAGTTGAAGACTTGGTTTATCTAGTTACCAATCGGGGTGGATGGTTAAAGACAGACGGTGTGGATAATCTCAAAGGTGTTAATTTCTCATCGTTGTTTGAGGGTGAGTACTTAGATATTTGCTTGAAGCATAAATTCTCGACATTGTTCTTCCATCACTAAATGCAAGCTTAAGATACAATTGTGGGGAGTTCGACTTGAGTTCCAAGTTTGGTATATCGGGTTTTCTTCATCGATGGTCTCTTCAAATTGTCTACATATGGGTTGATAAAGATAGTCGAGAGAGTTTACATGTGATTGATTCTCACATGATTCATTTGAGCTAATTTTTGTTCTTCTCTATTTCAAGAATATTTGGTATGTATAATGTGTTGCTGATTTTGAGGTATCAAAACTAGCAAGGGGAAGGAGACATACATCTAAACACACAACGAGTACACGTGATGAATTTATACTTCTTATCTATTGAAGTAATCCAGGGAAAGACAAATGTCATAACCGTAGAGAAACTCAGTTTTAAACTCGTAGCCTTTGATGTGTTATTCCAACTATTTGGGGGAAGGATGTATTATTCCAACTATTTGGGGGAAGGATATATTATTCTAACTATTTGGGGGAAAAATGTATTATTCCAACTATTTGGGGGAAGGATATATTATTCTAACTATTTGGGGGAAGGATGTATTATTCCAACCATTTGGGGGGAATTGGTCTCTGGAGACTTTTGGTATGTGTTAACTCAGCCTTCAGTGGGAAGAAATATGAGAAGAATAGTTGGGCGTGAGATGATATTGCTTATCGATATCTTCTATATGATTTATGGTAGTGCTTAGGTTATTGCTTCATGTACACAATGTAATGATGATTTCGATGAGATCGCAACCATCGTGGGAGAGATATGTGTACATCAGGATGCACAACATGTTCACTTGATCGAGCTTAATCGGTTATTACGGGTTGACACTCGCGAGAGATGATCGATGACTAAACATGTTACTTGTATGTCATCATATCTAATCTTGTTGGGTACATGTGTACATTATGGGCTGATTGGTTATATGTTAGATAACTGGAATGCATTTGGTGTAATGAAGATGGTTATATATTGTTCTCCCGAACAGAAAACTGCTCAAACTCAAAGAGTAATGTGTACATCGGGGACGCACAACAGGATCATGTGATCGGGCTTAATCATTTATTTCGGGTTTGATAACCGAGAGATGATCCGTGTTAACTTGTTACCGTTGTTATCGTCTTTTCGGGTTCTTGAGCTTCATACAATTAGACTGTTTGCTTCACTTAATCTTCTGGGGGGAAATGGTCTTAATTCGAAGATTGTCGGTTTTGGGGGAAGCTACCAAAGACTCACATTTAGAAGGCTCATGTTCAGACGATTTTCTTAGAAGCCTCAAATGCTTTGGTGGTGAAAGTTTAAGAGATGTTGATTTCTTTCTTCTACAACGTGCTGAATGCTATATCCTTATCTCGGTACTCATTTCATCATCCTCTTAAACTAAATTATCTTCTTTGTATATATTTTATCAAAAAACAAAATACAAAATTATAAAACCAACAAAAGAAAATAGAAAATTATAAAACTTTCAAAACCCATAAAAATTAGAAAATCTTGAAAAACTCCAAAAATATTATTTCCTTTGTCATGTTTTCCCGTTTCGATAACATCTACGGACTTTGAATTGTCATTCAAAAATGACACGGGTCTTTAGATGAAGTTCGAAATGTAGTAATAAAGTTTTTTTTAATTAAAAAAAATTTGAGATGGAGAAAAATGAAGGTTTATAAGGAAAGTTTGTCACAAAAACAACAAAGGTTTCATCACAAGTAGGGTCCCCACTTTGACACAAAATAGGGTCCCCACTTTGACACAAAATGTTCCATAATTCATGAACAGTTAAGTGCGATGGAAAGTTGGAAACGTACACAGATAAAGAGATCTTGGCTGTGTAATCAGCATTAGAAGTCTTACCATAATGTAATCGATCAAACACCGAACGAGGTTTCTTACGATTGACCTCCACCCATTCAGAATCACCCATACTGATCTAAGAAATCTAGGGTTTGAAAAATAGGGTTAAAAGAGAATTAGGCTAGAAAAACGATGAGGAAACAGAAAAAAGAAGGCGATTTGGTTTAGAAAAATAACATAAGAACAACAAACCGATCCCTATATGGTTCCAAATCAATCGTCTTGTAAGGAACTTCATTATGAGATCAATCACAAAAGTGATGCTACTCGAATAATAGGGCCTTAGCAAGATTATGAGTAATGGAAGGTAGTAGATCGGAGTGGTTTTTAGGGTTTTAATAAGTCACCGGAAATTGCCATCCGTTTATAGGGTTTTTCAACTTTTTTAAATCAATACATTTTAGTTGCATAATACTCTTATAAATGATTTATTTCTTTATATGCATATATGTTAAATTGAAAATTACAAAAACTCTTATATAATTAGTTATAAGTTGATTTAAAAATTATCTTAAACAAGCATTAAATTATATATTGTGAATATATATTAAATGGAGTGTTTTAGAAATAATTTTTAAACAAATGTTACTTATATATTCTTCATATATAAAAATATAAAATAATTAACTAAATTCTTACATTAATTTATAAAATATAAAAAATAATTGAATTTTTTGAACGAATATGATTAATTAGGAAATTTTAACTATAAGTCATGTATACTACAAGTGACTACTAAATTAATTTTTTAGAAAAAATATTAATTGTTTAGTTAATTTTGTATAGGGTAGTATAAATTTTATTTTACCAAATTTGGGATACTATTATACACCCTTAAAGTGTAGGGTATTAGATGATCCAACTTGCTAAATTCGAAGTACTAATACGTGTTTTGGCAATTTGGCCGTTTTTATATCAAATAGGTTTTGATATTTGTAACCCTGAATAATGTTATGTTTTAAAAGTTAAAAATATACAATAAAGGTGTTATAATTAGTTGGTGGAGAGCAATTATAACTTCAGAGAGGTGTTGATTATTTTAAAAGTATAATATTCATGTCATAATTTCTTGAATGTAATTCTAGAAGGTAAGTTCAGCATTAAACAAAGAAAATAACATAAGGATGACCTTTTATGCTAAACTCGCGGGGTATTCGTGCGTTGTAACGGCGGATTTTATAATTAAATTTAGGCGTCAACAAAATAACAATGACAAATTGATTAACCGAAGAAAAAAATTATTCCAGTCCGACCCAGTTCACTCGTTTTTACCATTTTCGACTAGTCATCTCCATTTTGTTTTTGAACGTCTTTTATTGGTAGCCGTACCGATGGTGACTTCGGATTCCAGTTGAACTCATTGGTCCGATCCGGTTTTTAAAATTATATATGTACCATCAATTTGTTAGCATACAAATTGTATAAAGTTCTATGTGTTTTATTTGTTTGTAAAATGTGTATAATTACATGTATTCTTTGTTATAATGATGCTTTAAAAATGATATTAATTAATGTGTTTAATGTTGTATTTTTAATTTTAAGATTTTTATATGTGTTTAATTGATTTGTACCAACTACCAAGTGCTTTATATGTTGTATGTCTTAATTTTAAATTTTTGATATTTAATGTGTTTAATGTTAGGAAATTAAGTTTTAGAGATATTTAATGTTTTAAAATTGTGTTTAATTTATTTGTATATTTTGCTTTGTTAGTTGTATTGCTTAATTTTAAAATGTTTAATATTAGAAAAGTCTTTTGAGCTTTATAAGATAGTTAATTGTGTTTATGGATAATACAATAACAAATAAAATTTATATTGATTTGCCAAATTAAAATTATTTTCCCAACAAGTTAACTTAAATTATACTATATAGCAAAACACCGTAGTTACTATTGGTTGACAAAACGATTCTTAGTGTAATTTGATCCCTAAATGAATCGTCTTTCTGTTAGGTCTTTCTAACTAACTATGCAACACGTCGAGAATTTTAGGGTTTTTCGTAAAAATATTATTTCAGAACTAACTTTCAAAAATAGTACTTGAGTTTATCGGTCTTTTTCAAATTTAGTCTTTAATGAGTAATTACTAGCTTTCAAAGAAGACTAAACACCGCATTTTCGCAGCAACACGCGAGCCCTCCCACTCGTTAAAATCAAACACCACGTAAATATTAGTCGCCTTTCAATAACTAGATTGGCTGTCATACTAAATGAGTGCGACTTGAAACGAATTAAATGTAAAAGAGACAACCAAAGCATGATAATCCGCTCAAACACATTTCCTATTTTATCCATCTTAGAAATATTCCAAACGTAAAGTCAATTATCTAGTAAGATTAATTATAGGGTGAATCCTATACATATTGCATGGTGTATATGACTACAACACATATTTAGTGGAATCCATTGAGCAATTACTATAATAGGGTTGTTAACTACACTAATTATCCGATCCATATGATTATTAACGAATACAAAAGATTCATTCATGTAAATTTTCTTTATATTACTTGTGACTTCCTATTTCACATTTGTATATGTCAAATAAATTATCAGGAATTCATCGTGACACCCATGAACGTATTCTACCTTTTATGTTTTGAATTCTCGGGTGCTATGAAAGCTAAAATATACTGCTAAATAAAACTTCGATGAAATCCGAAAGATTAGCGTGCGTTTAATCAAAGAACTCACACAAAAGTAGATATTAGAGGTGGAAATGAGTCGAGCCGTTAGTGAAAAAATCGAGCCTAAGTTAAAGCTCAATTATTAATCGAGTTCGAACCTGAGCTTTGCTCGATTGAGCTCGGGAGCCTAAAAACGCTAGAAAATTTTAAGTATTAAACATATATAAAACGTTATGCTTTTGTATTATTGGTGAGCTTATTAACGAGTTGTGTATAGGTACAGTTTTTTGGGAGTTTAGTTAAGGTAAACTTAAATCCTTAAAACTAAAGATATGGTGTATTTTAATGTATTATGTATTTACATAGTAAAACAAGACAACTAGACAAGAATGGGAGAATGTAAGAAGAATAATATGGGGAAGTGAGAATATTTTGTGGTGTGGGTATATTCAAGTTGTGTACGTATTTAGGACAAGAAGTGAGAATGTTTTCTGGTGCAGGTATATTCAATTCACGGCCAGAAATTATCTAAATAAAATTCTAAACTCGATCCCTTCTTCTACTTGCACTGCATGCTCTTCTAACTTCTAGTGTACCGTGTCATGTATATTCCAAATTTGAATATCAAGTTAGAAGTATCTAATTTCGTATTGTCTACGTCTTTGTTAGAAAACTTAGTTTGGTAACATTCAGTACCATGTATTCCATTCTATGAATTATTGTCGCAACGTATGAGAGAAAAACAAGATATGATGTACTATAGCTAGCTAGTTATGAAGTTATTATTGCACTATCCTTTTCGGATGAGGTTGTGGCATGTCACGCTTGAGTATCGTTTTCTTGTACGTGTTGGTTTACGTGTAACTGCTAATTAGGTTCAATCGATCGAGTTCGATTACTGCTTGGACTGATAATTATTAGATTAGTCTGATTAGTACAATACGATCAAAAAAGTAAGTTGGTTTTATTCGGTAATCCGTATACCCAAAAATGTGTTGGCTGAAATTTCTATAATTGTTCAAAGGAGATACCCGTTAGATCTGGTTTTAGTACAAAATAAAGCTGATTAAGAGCTTTTATGATTAAAGTTAACTTAAAATTAGCACCAAAAGAATCGGTGTTTAAAGTCCATAAGTTTCTATTTAGTTGTTAAAGAATTTAGACCCTCCAAGACATCATCGCACATGGTTTGGTATCAAGGAAAAAGAGTTAAAGAGACGCGATAACTTATTTATGCGATATAACGAAGATTATAAATAGCGTGAGACGTGTCGTAATGTCATAATCAAGCCTCAAGTCTTAAAAGCTATAGCGAAGCCATAACATTTTCTAAAAGGACGTGATTTGCACAATTCAAAAAATGATTGGCACACTCACATTTTGATTGTTTGGATATTTATACCCTTACATTGTTTTTAGTTGTGTTTATTCTGTAAGATATAAATGTCCAAACACTCAAATTTTGAGTGTCCCAATCATTTTTGAGAGTGTGCAGATCAACTTTCTTTTTCTAAAGCGTTACTTAAAGCAGTACAAGATATTAAAATATTTATAGATTTATATATTATATTATATTTCATATATATCGAGTTTATAAAAGTATTATATATAAAAAAATTATCATAAGTCAAAAATTATCTTTACATGTAATCTTTTTTATTTTTTTCAAAAAAGCATTTGTCATTGGAATAAAATTCAAAAAAGTCGTCAAGTCTTGCGCTTTTTCACGCCTCATCTCACGCCACACCTAGAATCGACGCCTTAATCTATTACGTAACGTGAAGACCACACTTCACGCTTTAACAGCGCTTTAGCTCGGTCATAACGCACCGTTTAAAACCCTTAATATAACCATTTGTATGTCTAAAATAACACCATATTTTAAAATGTTGTCAATAAATTAAATATTGGTCATTTATATTAGAAGTTATGTTCAACAACCAATCAAGTAGCTTGTGTCTCAATGATTTCCTATTTTGCATAAAAAGATTTCAAATTAAATGGTAATGAGTTAAAATTGTGCTTAAAACATGAAAGACATATTATATATACTACTTATCTCTTTAGTTTCTTACTAATTATAAAAAGTGTATCTTTTTTCTTTAAACTTAAATTAATGTAGTTTAGGGGTGAGCATATCTGACCATGGACCGGACTGAACCGAGAAACCGTACCGGAGCGGACCGAACTTATTTCGGTCTGGTCTTTGGTCCACACTTTACCTCATGTTCGGTATTCGGTCCGGTCTTACACACAACCGACCAATAATGCCTTCTCGAACCGGGCCGACACATTTGATCTAGTCGTCGATTCGTGGTTTTGGTCTTGGTCGGTCTCGGTCCGGTCTTTGTCGGTCCGGTCCGATTTTCGAATTGTGATCAGCCCTAATGTAGTTTGCCTAAATTAGCCTTAAGTACCCTTTAAACTTGACAACTTATTAAAAACTTGCACCTTAAATAACTTGACAACTTATTAAAAACTTGCACCTTAAATAATATTTGTTCTTGGTTAATTATAAACTTTGACAATTTTTTAAAAACACACGCTATATTAATTTTAAAAATACATGTTTTGTATTTCAAAAAACACATGCTTTGCATTTTAAAAATACACACTTTGCATAAATGATTGAACCAAAATCACGATTTCGTAAATGTAATTATTTACCGCTATAAATCATCGCTTTGCGCGGATAAACGTAAGTATTATGAAACAGTTTGAATTGCCTCTAAAAAACAGTTGTGTTCAACAACAATTTGATAACACCACTCTCATGTACTTGCTCAGACTTAACTTTCTTCAATAATGATCAAGGTTTACAATAAGGATCACATGGACGAAACTAGGGGTGGCAATTCTCGACACGATACGATAAACGACACAAACTGACACGAAGTTAAACAGGTTTGGGTTGAGGATAAACAGGTTTGGGTAAAAAACGGGTCAACCCGTCTAACCCGTTTAATAAACGGGTCGTGTTTGGGTTGAGTAAGTATTAAACATGTCAACCCGTGAACCCGTTTAAGTATATAAGATCTTAAAATAAAATATATAACTTAGTTTTTATGTTGTATGTGGATTAAATGTATTTTGTTATTTACTTAGTATAGGTGAATTATAATTTTATACCTTAGATATTATGAAAATTGACGCTTATAATTCAGAAAATTGTCGCATAGTTATTTGTATGTTATTCTTATAATATTTTAGATCCTTATATCATTTTTTACATTTAAACTAGTTAAATCGACAAACCACCAACTTTATTCACACTTGACCTATTTAATTAAATGGGTTAAGCGGGTCACAAATGGGTTACATATGTTATGCAGTGTGGGTTAGGGTTGAGTTCTTGACACGATTAATAAATCGGTCGTGTTTGGGTAAAATATACTAACCCGCCAACACGGAACCCGAATAAGTTAACACGAACACTCGATTGATCACACTCCTGACCTAAACCTTAATCATTAATACACTTCAACTTTCTTCAATAATGATAAAGGTTTAAAAATACTCCCTCCATCTCATAATTATTACTGCATCTACTGTTGACATTTTAAGTCTTTATCTTTTTGTTTTGACCTTAAATATTTTAATTTGTGTTATATAATACTTGATGCAAAATATATGAATAGATTGGCTATTAAATATATTTTCATTAATATAATTTTTATCAAATATTATATAACACAAATGAAAATATTTAAAATAAAAGTTAAAAAATAAAAACTTTAAAAGCCAACGGTGGATAATAGTTATGAGACGGAAAGAGTAACAATTATTGTATGCATACAGATACCACAATGCAAAAGAACGTCGACTCATTCATATTTCCTCTAGATTAGGGGTGAAACGTGTCAGCTAAGCCTCGCCAGAGCTCGAACTCAAGACATTAAAGTTTTAAAGGCCGAGCTCTACCGCTTTGGGCCTTAAATTTTAAGTTCGAGCTCGGCTAGTGGTAAGTTATATAGGTTGAGACTCGACTCGTTTATAAGATTTGGTCATGAAAAGTTAAAGCTTGGATCGAGCTCGAGCTCGGCTCGTAATATATCTTTATTGAACACGTTAATAAGCTCGAACTCGGCTCGTATATATGTTTAATACTTAAAATATCATAATGTTGTTTAGGCTCGTTTAGGCTCGTTTAGGCTCGCGAGCCCAAACGAGCTTTATATGTAAAGCTCGGGCTCGAGCTCGATAATAAACGAGCTGCAATTTAGGCTCGAGCTCGAGCTCGAGCTCGTTTAAGCTCGGCTCATTCGAACTTTTTTCCAATCCGATCTTGATCTTTTCACGAACGTTTCGACTCATTTCCACCCCTACTCTAGATGTTAGCCTTCACAAGGACATGGATGTTGTGGTTAATAGAGTTGGTTTATATACTCGAATTTTTTTTTAGATTTTGCACCCTCTATAGATGAATTTTTGGCTATGTTAAAAGGTGTGAAAAAACTTTCTTCAAAAAAAGCTCCGGTACACATCTCTAAACGCTTTTAACATCTGAGACGCCAATTACAACAATAATTAATCATTTAACACAAAATCATACTATCATAAATTAAAGAGAAAATTATAAAATAGGTCAAAATTCATTCATGATCTATGACTAGGTTATTTTTTTTTTTTTTTGATGCTTCAACCGCCATTCCATCTGCGCAAATACAAAAGTTTAGGTGGAATCGAAGCGGTTGAAAGAATGAATACGACTAAAATGATTGAGTCGAGCGGTTGTCTTGCAAGGACGCGTGTCGTAAAAATGATGAAGTCGAAGAATCGGCGTAATTAAAATAAATAAAAATGCCAAAAAGTTAACCAAGTCATAAACCATATATGAATTTTTGGCCTATTTTAATAATTTTCTTCAAATTAAATGTACGTCTTTCTATTTTACTTCGTTCCAAACAAGTTGGTCCCAAATTAAAAGTGTACATCTCTATTTTGTTTTGTGCCAAAACAAATGTTCATTCTCAAATTTCAAAAAAAAAAATGTTCGTTCTCAAATTTCAATTTTTAACCGATCAAAATGTGTTTAAAAATAAAGATTGCATTTCATTGGTGTACAATATAATGATTGTGTTTTTTAGTATCATGTGCATTTTAAAAATATACATTTATTTTATTTAATCTACGTTTTTTTTAGTATCGTGTATATTTTGACAGTAGACATTAGTTTCAGTTAATTTAGTATAGTTGATTTAATTTAACAATAAAGATTTCATTTCATTGTTAGAGGGGAAGGTGTGGCAAAATCGTCCCTCACCATCGTCCAACGTGGCAGCCCGCCCTGGCTCGCCGCCACACCGGCCGCCCTCGCCGTTGACGGCCTCTTCGTGGTGACAACGAGCTTCAAGCTCGACAAAGCAACGGATAAAACTTAATTTGAAAATATATCCGTTCTTAAACGGATATCTCCCCCTTTTTTTTTCTTTTTAAAATCTTACCACCCTATAAATAACATATCATAACCACTATTTTTATCATCTTCATCTCATCCATCTTCATCAACTTTCTATCCCTTTATTCAAAAAAAAAAAAAAAAAATCTCACAATGTCTCAAAACCCAAATGACGGAGGATATTTCACAAACTTACTAAATTCAAACCCACCACAACACGGGGTTCTTCAAACCAATCTACCCCTTCTCGCAAAATTCCAACCCGTCTCCACAAGAAATTTTCTTAACCAACAATATGCGTTTCAATAAGGATTCGTAAGTTACCGCCCGATTTTAATCACACAGCTTTTTAACCCGTCACAACCTCCACGCTTTTTAACCGTCACAACCTCCACAGTTTCCCAAAATGGAATCACAACCGTCCGGTTCACAATTCAAAGTACCAAAATCACGTGAACCGGCCAAAGGTAGAGGGAAAAAGACGAAGGCAAAAAAAACAAAACAAGCTGTGGATTTGGACGCAGACGACGACGAAGATGTGGAAGTCATAGCCCAGACAGACAGGAGGAAGTGGAGCAAGTCTGAAGAAAGGTTGCTTGCGCAATGTTGGATAGAAATTTCCCAAGATCGAGATATGGGAAATGACCGTTCCGAAGATTTCTTTTGGAACGACATTGTGGACATGTTCAATAATCAGACCACCGATGACCAGCGTACAAAAAATATGATAACTGGTAAATGGTCGAGGATTAACGGTGATTGCCAAAAATTCAACGCTATTTACAAACATCTGCAGCGTCGAAGTGGTGAAAATGACCACGATCATGTCGAGAATGCGAAACTGAGCTTTGCGCAACGTTATGCTGGGAAGGAGTTCGTGTATGAAAAATGTTGGGATATTTTGAAAAATTACCCGAAGTGGGATGCCGAAGATCCGATTGACATTACATGTCTCGAGGATATATTCGGCCCGGACAAACGACCTCGTCCTGAAAGAGATGGCGGCAAAAAGAATCGAGCCGCAAAGAAACAAAAGTCGACTTCAACGTCGAGCGCTGCGAGCTCCGGTGGGAGTCAATCGAGTACTTTTCGGTCATATATCCGAAAATATGCTCAAAAGCCGACGCCTCAAATGGCTTGTTACGAGGCGAGGCGGAGAAGGAAATTGCTATCCAAGAGATGAAGGAGATGAAGTTTCTCATGCTAAATCGGTTTGGCCGATGACCCGCAAAAGCGAGATCATCCGAAAAGAGGGGAAAAGATAATGAGGAAATTTGCGAGCGAGATGATTAGGTTTCGTAGTATTAGTATGTTTTGTATTTTTTTTCCCGTGTCGTTTTTTTACGTATCGTGTTTATTTTCTTATTATTGTCTTGTTTAATGTATTTTTATTTTTAATGAAATTAATTTAGTTTATTTGGAAATTTGAATAAAAAAAAAAAGTTGTAGTGATGGACCCCAAATGAAGAGGTTGAGGTTTGTTATGATGAGGTGGCGCTGACGTGGCGGTGATGAAGAGGTAAACCCTCTTCACCACACCTTCCCCTCTTATACTGTATAATAATTATTTTTTCTAGTATTGTGTGTATTTAGAGGGTGTTTGCAATTGCGTTTGTATGCAAATTATTTGATTATTTCATTTCAACAACGCTATAATCTGGTCACTAGTAGGGGTGTGCATGGTTCGGTTTTATACCAAAACCGAAACCGAAAACCGAATGTTCGGTTTTTTAAAAACCATAACCGAAACCGTTGGTTTTCTCGGTTTTGGTTTTTCGATTTTTGGTTGGTTTCGTGGTTCGGTTTGGTCGGTTTCTCGGTTTGGTCGGTTATCCACTAAATTGGGCTTGGGCCAAACTTGGGCCAATTTTGCCCAAAAATGATAACAATTAGTAGGAAAAATGATAACAAAATATAACAAAACCAACAACTTATAACAAAAAATGATTATTCGACAACTTAATAAAACCACAACTTAAAACTTAAAAGATAACAATCCGACAATATCTTAAATTGCAACACAAACGTCTAAACATAAAACCACAATCTCTAAAATAGTTTCTTGACTTTAAACTCTAACGGAAACAACTTCATGACTTCAAATTTCATGTTGAGAAGTATCATTGTGTTGCTTTTTTCTGGTAGAAAACATATCTACAAACAAATATAAATAATGGATTAGCATAACATATAGCGGGAAAAATTAACATAGTTAAATCAAGTTTCATTACTTACCAAGTTCTAGTTATATGGATAAAGCATCTCTAGCAACCGTCCACCTAGACGGAAGTTCAAATTCAGGATTTGCTTCCCACATTAACTCCGAAAATCCCTCATCTTCAACAATACTAAAGGGTTGATTGTCTTTGATACACATCCTAGCTACGGCTTTTCTACAACGTTCTTGGTTAAAAGAGTGAGAAACTAAACTACCTCCAGATTCACCCATAGTAGCAGGCTTGAAACTTATTGTTGTTTGTTTCTTCTTATCTTTAGTTCTATAAAGGGGTGAAGTTACACATACAGATTTTAAATGATGACCTAAGGTGCCAGTACCATTCTGCTTTGACTTCACTGCGAAGACAGTACCACAATGAGGACATGTAGTTGTGGTAGCACCCTCACCGACCTTCGGAAAATGATCCCGCACAAATGTTTTTAATCGACCTTGTTTTTTTTTCTCATCAACACATTCATTAACACCTTCATCAATATTCTCATTAACGCGTTCATTCGCATTTTCACTATCTACAAAAATGACCGGTGCCTTCCCTTTGTCCATACTTCGAGCTTTGGATGCCTCGCTACCTGATGCCCATGGTTCCATCAACCGAAATAAATCCAATTTGAAAAATATGCAAATAAGAAATTGTGGTTAATAGATAGTAACAAGTAAAGATTACAACTTAGTTTCATGCATCATTTATACTAATTAAATTGATTGGTATGATTAAAGTAGTCATGAAACTGTCATAAACTCATGGTACATCATACTATCATAAGGTTCATAGGCAAATAAAATATATTTAGCATGCAACTAATCGAACTAAGTATAATAGATTAATAGCCTAATAGGAGAGTCGAAAGACATTAGACATGTTACACGCAATAAATAAAAACATGAAAGCGGACTTGATGAGGATTACGAAAGCAGAATAAAAACATATAAAAAAAATCACCAAAGGATTACGAAGGTGATGAATGAATGACATCCGTACACGGCTTGCATCTTTTATCCATACATTTATACATGCATAAATAAAAATATAAAATTAGATTATAAGTAATAACTTACCAATGCACTTTCACTTTCAGAGTTTCAGACTTCAGTAGAGGAGATGGAGAAGATAGATTTAGGGTTACCAATCCATTTAGTTTCCCAAAGCAACCAAATAATTATCCGTGTTTAATTTTTTTTGTCGTTTGGTTTTTCCAAACTATTTTTAAATTTGATCCCTCCATTTACTAATTTAGTAATTAAGAATATATTTAATATAAATAAAATATATTATAATTAATGCAACGGTTCGGTTCGGTTTCCATGGTTCGGTTTCTATATCAAAACCGAAACCGAATCGAAGTTTCGTTTATATGAAAAGTAAAAAACCAAACCATCGGTTTTTAGTTTCGATCGGTTATTTTGGATCGGCTTTTTCGGTTTTCGGTTCGGTTTTAGTTTTTTCGGTTTTTTTTGCTCACCCCTAGTCACTAGTGTTTGGATAGGGAACATGAATAATTAATTATTTGCGATTACAACCACCCAAAACACAGTTTGGAGAAAGCAAAATGCAATTCACATTTTTTTGAAAAATTACAAACTACCCCTCAAATACCACTTTCTAGCTAACCACTATACTTTCGTTGATACTTTTTGGATGAAAGGGATTAATCATATACGAAAAGTATTTTTTATTGTAATTCATCAAACTATTCTTTTATGCATATGTATGTTTTTCGGGATTCACTCCAATGAGTGTGGCGGAAGTGGTGGTTTGGACGCTGCGTAGATGAGGATGGCGGAGATATGAGTTTATGTGTGCAGGTTGTTTTTGGAAGAGAATATAAACTTGTTTGGTAAATGAAGATAAAAGTTAATAATTAAATAGTCTAATGTTCTCTCCTTATCTTTGTGTTAAACAAGTAAGCGCCGCTGCAGGCGGGGTTTTTCCTAGATTTTGACATTATGTTTTTCGTAGACAATGTTCTACAACCAGCACATGGAACGGCGCATTCATAGTCCAAATCTAGAATTACCATTCAATTACAAAAAAGTATATAGAACATTTGTATCTGAATATACAACGTACACTTCTAAAAGTGGATCATGTGATCACAAATGAAGCCACAAAAGGCGCAACGTGGGTAGTTAACTACTCACGTCTAGGACCAGAAACATCTTCAATGGACCATCACGCATTGCCACAGTTAATCGCCGCATTTTCACTTGCTTGTCACAACCTCCAGAGAAGACTGTTGTTCCATCACCCTTCCAAGCTGAACGAACATAAAACCTGCAAGCCAGACGTAAGAAAGAAGTTGGCACTTGGAACGAAACAATTTATTAAATAGTACAACAAACATTATAAAACCGTGTATCCCAAATAGTAAATATAGTCTGTTTTACCGGTTGGTCATGTCCTATCGAAGCTTTTCCCACAGACCCAGCGGAACTTTTTGTTATCTCCCAACATCTCACCTGCTATTGTTCCCACAAATAGTATATGACTTTAGATCCTAACTTAGGTTAATTAACTTGTATAATAATGAACCAACTGTTTATAAAAGTAAAAAAGTGAAAGTAAAGTGTTTCAAGTAAGTCTGACCTGTCTTGACCACTAAAAAGCCCATCCATTCAAACATCTCTAAATGCATTAATTTAGCAACGTAACCGCTATACATTTTTAAATACATTACTTTACACAAACATGTTATGTTCAAATCAAGAGCTATATCTTTTAATTACAGCTATATACATAAATCCGCGGAATATGTTTTAGAAAAAGGAAGTGAATGCACAATTGTCTTATCACTTATTGCAACTGTTCCTTACCCACGTTATAACTAAACATCGTTCTACCAACAACAAATGAACTACCCTTTTATACTAACCATTAATGATAGAAGATAACCTACTACTGAAATAGTAACCTATAAGAACAATGCTAATAATTGTTGCCATAGATTAACTAAATTAAGCACGAATTATTCAAACAACACTGATTGAGTTTATAAGCTAAAAGCATTTTTGGCACAAATAATTCAGTTTACCATTTTTATAATGATACTCGTAACAGATGAATCGGATATGTTTTACGCTATAAACAAAGTAAATATTGTGTTCGTACATAGCTTATATTATAAATGAGGTATGTCTACTTATGACTTGTGTGATCTATTTGACACTAATTACTGATAAAAGATTGAAATATATATGGCACAAAGTTTTTGGAGGAAACCAAAAAGCAAACCCATTTGATCTCGAACTCAACCCATTGCCCGACACGCGAAAGGCAATAGATGAAAAATATGGTACCGGATAAAGTAAAGGCAACTCCATGATAGATACACGACTATGATCATCATTGACCCGTAGGTATTGCCTACACGACTTACATACCCTGTGACAAACATCACGACATAGAAAATCATCATTCATAACTCATAATGCACAACATTTTGGCACATCTATAACAAAAATCAACTTTCAGAAAAGCAATGATTGTCACTGACATATTTGTAAAGGTATACAATGTATTAGAAGTGAGTAGATAGCTGACCTTGTGCCATTGCACGTGCGCGGTGGCTATTCCCATGTGAACTGGAAAAGGTAAGGCCTACTTGTCTGAGTGCTACTTCTTCATTCTCTTCCCGTCATTGACTCGTGAATCGCAATTGATACTTCATTAGGCGATTGAACGTACTTAACTTTGATATACCCACCAGTGGCCATAACTGTACGCACTTGGTGAACGTCCTAACCAAGTCCATAGCTTTCTTCCACATTTGTTGTTTAACAGCCAAATAAATAAGGTCTGTCATATCTATACACATTATCAGAGAACATCTAGTCTAGGTGGAATAAGTAATCAGGAATACCTGATCTTTCTAGTAACGTTGACTCTCGGTTGCTTTGAGCAACCACATCGTGTCCCATAGTGGTTGACCCATGTATCGACTGACTAAAACATAACATATGTGTACGCATCACCTGCAATAGTCATACCAAATCAGACAAAATGCATACTACAAAATATGGGAACTACAAAATTCAGTCCCTTAAAAGACCAATCCTCAATTTACACATACCTTTGCAATCCATAACGAAACTCGAAGTCGGGCTTATTAGTTTCCCTTCTCCATTCACCCATTCACAATACTGAAACAGCAAATCAAAATAGAATATTATCACAGTTATAGTATTACTAATTTAAGAAAATTCTTAATTAACTAATACGTATACATGTATTCATCACTTTCTTTCATCATATAGCAGCGTGCAACTACAATGGAACTTGTAAAGGAGATCCTACAAGCTCAGATTCATGTCACCAAGTTTATAACATACAACTGAAACAGAACAAGTCAACCACATCCTCAAAGTTCAAGTTGCACAACAAGGCTCAAGTATATTGTGATGTAATGTAGTTTGTATCAATGAAGTAGCTAGTCCTAGTGTTAATGTGTTAGCTTAATTCGATTTAGAAGTTAGTCTTGTAGTTGTTCTTAGTTCGATTGACTTTTATAGTTTGACTTTCTCAAGTCTATAAGAACTCTTGATGTATCTTCATTTTACTTAATGAGAATATAACAACTTTTCCTCCTTAATTGGCTTCTCTCATTCTCAATATGGTATCGTAGCCGATCAAGCTCCACCATTAACCACCACCCAATTCCGCCACCAATAATCGAAACCACCACCACTAAATAACTTTGACCGTCATAACTAACTTTGACCGTCATAACAAACCACCACAAACCATCACAAATCCATCAAAACATCACCATTTTCAATCAAACAACTTGATTTCCATTCATAATCACATCAAGAACACAAATATCATAACATGTTCATGTAATTTTCAACAGATTCACAAAATCATTCAAATTCAAAAATGGCGGGAACCACCACATCATCTTCCAATACTGCTGATAACAACACACAAACTGATGAAATCACTTCAAATCATCCACTTTTCTTGCATCAAACAGATCATCCAGATTGATTCTCATATCCAAGAAACTAACTGGTTTGACAATTATTCTTCATGGAAAAGATCCATCATGATTGCTCTTAATGCAAAGAATAAGATGAAGATTGTGTTGGTGATTATCTTTGAACCATGGTTGAATTCTCGATCTTAGACCATTATGGGAAAGAAACAATGACATGCTCATATCCACGGATCTTGAACATCGTAAGTGAACGGATCAACAACAACTTGAATTTTATCAATTCGTGTCAAAATTGTGGGTTGAATTGCAAGAACACTATTCACAAATTGATGGGCACAGAATCTTTCAGTTAACCAATGATATGATTCAACTAAAACAAGCAAAATCTACTGTTGAAATCTACTATCATAAGTTAAAAGGTTTATGGGATGAATTTGATGCATTAGAGGCGCCTACATGTGTATCTATGCATGCAACCGTGAGAATGGCAAGGGTTAATGGAGAAAGAGATCGAGAAAGAGGTTAATTCAATTCTTGATGGGTCTTGATGAAGGGTATTCTAATGTTATGGGACAAATTCTTCTTATGCAACCATTACCAATGATGACTAAAGTTTACACCATGATCGACAAGAAGAAAAGAAAGAGAGGTCTAAGTGCAAAACCCATGACATCAACCATCTTTAACACTTACACCAACCCACCAAGGTCCACATACAACCAACCCCAAAGAAATAACATCACAAGACCATCAAACACTCCTAATCCAAACACCGCACGAAGAAGAACCACCTCTACTCCAAACACTGCACAGGATAAAGAAGTACCTTCAAGAAAGAAGTTTATCGTGGAAATTGTGAAAAGAAGGACACCTTCAAGAGGAATGTTACAAGCTTGTTGGGTATCCAGATGGGACATCCACTACATGGCAAGTACCAACCACCAAAGTTCACCAAGTTCTCATGACAACAGAAAAATAGGACATCAACATGGTGATTGGACAAGAGAGTCAAGGCAACACACTACACAAACAAGCTCATTGTGCACCTCCAAATTCACAAGTTGGTGAATTACATGTGTCTGCAAGGATGGATCAACTACAAAATCAACTCAATCGGTTCTACTTATGCTTCGAACAATCAAGGAGGCATTTCACAGGTAGTTTTTCATCCAATGCCTTAAGATTCCTAAGTTCATTGCTACTCTAATCACTAATCTTAAAGATGCTTGGATAATTGATAGTGGTGCAACAGATCACATTTCAATCACACTCACCTTAATGCACAATGTTCACACCCTTACCACACCTATCTTAGTCTCACTACCCAATGGCCAAATAAAGGTTACAACTTATGGCTCAGTCACCCTTAATGCAGAGATCACACTTCACAATGTTTTCTACATACCAACATTCACATATAACATCATCTCGATAAGTAAGCTACCCATGGCACCTCAATTTCACTTACACTACGCCTCTATTGCATATTCCGGGACGAACAAGAGGATTGCACATGGCACCCTTTGTGATGGTCTCTACTATCAAGCTCCTTCATCTCCTCTCGCTATCTCTTATACCACCACCAACTCATCCATTTGGCATTCCGGACTTGGTCACTCTTCATTTATCGTTCTCAAAAGAATAAAGTCATTATCCCCATTGTTTAGTTGTAAATCTATCAGTATGTGATGTATGTGCTTTAGTAAAACAACACAGTTTACCTTTTCATACAAGTACATCTTATGCAACCCATTTGTTTGATCTTGTTCATATGGATGTTTGGGGACCATACAAACACACAACCATTAACAAATGCAAATACTTCTTAACCATAGTTGATGATCATTCAAGAGCTTTTTGGACATACTTAATGTCTAACAAAATCCATACAACCACCAACATCAAAACCTTTTGTGCATATGTTCAAAACCACTTTGGTAAAACTGTCAAAACCATTAGAAGTGATAATGGCACAGAATTCCTCAATTCACATATCACAGAATACTTTCAGAATCATGTAATCATCCACCAAACTTCATGCCCCCATACACCTCAATAAAATGCCAGAGTTGAAAGGAAGCACAGACAACGTTTAGAAATTGCAAGAGCCATTAAACATCAAGCTCACTTCCCACATCATTTTTGGGGATACTGCCTACTTGCTGCCACATACATCATAAACAGACTCCCTTCCAAACCAATCCACAACAAATCACCTTATGAAATCCTTCATAACCAACCACCAACACTTGATCATCTCAGAATCATAGGCTGCAGAGCCTATGTACATCATCACAGCCCAGACAAATTTGATCAAAGATCCATTCCTACCATCCTAATTGGTTATTCATTCAAAAAGGATATGTTTCAATGACCCAATCAGTCACAAAACCATCACAAGCGACATGTATTATTTGATGAAAAGAGTTTCCATTTGCAAAATGTTGGGATATGAAAATGTCAAGATTGTAGTACTACGTAAAGATAAAGTATCAGTAAACTATAAACTTGGAAAAGTCAAAGAGTCAAAGCTTGCTAAAGATAAAGTTATGTTGTTGAAGTAAATCTTGCAAGAACAAAGAACTGTTATATTCGTTTATAGAAAGTCTTGTAATTCTAGAATATTCTTTATTAGATACTTGTCGCATAAGGTTACAAATTGTAAACCGACTAGGGATATCCTTGAGCCTATAAAAGGACCCTAGATTGGCATAAGATGTACGTGATTTTATTAGAGTTTTAGAGAGAAGTTCGATATTATTAGAGTTGTTAAAGATCCGCATAATAAGCGAGTTAGAGTTATTAATAAAATCGCTCAAAGTTAAAGTTATTCTTCTTAGCTTTGTTAAGTAAATTTCAGCATACTTAATAGAGTTTGCTCGGTGTTTCTTTGTTAATAACTTAGAATTTATCCGAGGTTATTAAACCTTAACAAGCTATTTAAGTTAGTTTGGTTAGAGTATATCGATCCAACAAGTGGTATCGAGCTTGTGTGGAAACTCGACTAAGAAGAAACCCTAAAACCTACTACAATAACCTAAAATGTCGATCGATTCGGTTCCAACACCTTCCATCACCTCAATGAGGATTCCAATCATCAAGAAGGAGAATATGACTTATGGTGTATGAAGATGAGGCAAGATATTGCCATTACATACCATGCTCTATGGAATGTAATTGTCAATGGTAATGAAGTAGTTCCAGATCCCAGAGTTGTTCTGGACAACCTAAACCACCTAAGGCGGTCTTACCAAAGAAGAACATTAAGGAATCAAGAGAAGGCACTCAACATTCTCTTGTGCGCCATTCCGGATGGTCATCTTCTCAAGTTTCATGATGCTAAAGATGCTAAGCGACTTGGGCTGCTCTCAAGACCGATTTGGAGGAATGAAGCTTCTAAAAGATGCACGGAAATTGTTCAAGCAATAGTTTGAAACTTTCACGGTGGGAAAAGAGAGTCTTGATGTCGCATATGATAGATTTCAAAATCTCCTTAACATGTTGGAATTATACAAAGCACAAGTTTGAGGATGAAGATGTTAATCTCCATCTACATGGCATGTGATTGCTACTATGATCGAGGACAACAAGGCTTGGATGTTATGGACTTTGATGATCTCTATCATCATCCGAAGGTTTATGAGCATGAGATGAATGGTCAAACCAATTCTAAATCTCACAAGATTGCTTTTTATCATCCGAAAAGAGGTGCAGACTTCCACCAAAGTAATGCTTCCTCCTCAAAAATTGTGACTCAAAGTCTTGCTATTTACACTCCCCACCTATGCTCAACAAGCCCCACCAACTACTACCATGCACTCGGATGAGGTTGTGTGCTCTTTCTTTGCACAACAAGCTTCTTTACTGTCACTTATAAAGAAGATCTCCCAGCATTGACGAGGATGCTTTAGAAGAGATTGATATCGGTGGCAAGTTGCTTTGATCAACGCAAGGATCAAGAAGTACATGAAGAAAATAGGAAAAGCATTGACTTCAAACCAAACAAGGAATCACTTTTGACAAATCCAAAATTGAATGCTTCAATTGTCAAAAGACTGGACACTTTGCAAGGGAGTGCGGGTTTGCTAAGTATCAAGCAAACAAGATGATCGAGAAACCTAAACTTGAGCTCAAAGAAATCCCCATAATTGAAACAAAGGCTTTGGTTGCTCAAGAGAATTTGTCGAAGTTGTTGGAGTGAAGAGTTTGATGATGAACCGGTGACTTATTGTATGGTAGCGATGGAAGAAGCGATTGAAGATTCAATGGAAGAATTGACCGAGCCTGCTTTTGATGAGGAACTTGATCATCGCTTTGGAATCGATGAGATTGTCTGGAGGATTTGATTGGAGCTTGGAAAGTGAAGATGAACATGTACTACTTGCAATGGTAGCTACTTCACCAAGTTCATCTCCTATCTCGAGGTATGCTCAATTGTCATGATTTCTATCAAAAACTACTAAATAGTTATGTGATTGAAAGAAATAACTGTATTAAGGCTAGGTCTGAGGTAGCTGGTTATCAAATTACTTTAGAGTCTATGGAAGCCAAAATTATAACACATGAAAATTATGAAATGGCTTGGGCTGAAAAATATGAACAACAGGATTACCAGTTAAAACTAAGTGAATGGAAATTAAACTATAAAATTGCTGAAATTGAGAAACTAACTAAGGAGAGAGATGATTTATTAGCAAATTTTGATGCTCGGAAAGAATCAAGCTTGTCACATGTTACTTATGTTCAAAAAGCAGAGAGAGCATACATTAGAAGCGGCTTAGGTTTTGGTATGAACTTTGATAACATAGAAGAAAACACATCTAGTGATCAAGATGACTTAGAATATATAACCACTAGTGATGATGAACTCATTAATTATGTAGATTCATCTAGTAATGTGTTAATACAAATATCGTCATTAAGCGTTATTTATATTTTTGATCTTTGCCTAAGTTTTGTTAACGACAAAAGTAAATTTAATTTATAAAAGCTTAAAGCTTGTCAAGTTTATTAGATATTAAAACAAGCTTTCTCAAACAATATATTCATCATTCAAGCATTTACATTTATGATTAGTAACATCTTGATATGACTCTAATCATTATGTATGATAGTAGTTTGTAGAATGTGTTAGGTTCTTAAAACCAAACACTACTTAAGCATTGCATATTTCTATTAATAGTAATACAACATTTGACATCATGTATTACATCATGGAGATCATTGGAAGATTCCATTAGATATTTTGTGAAGATTTGTACTCTTCATATCTTGCACAATCTTACTTAGATAGAGTTGACTTTAGGCAAGATTTGATATCTTATTTGTCGATGGCGGTACCAATTTGGTACAGGCGGAACCCTTTTAAGGGTCCGCGGTCCGTCAGGACGCTCTGTCAAATTGGCTATAAATAGCAATGCCAAGCCAAGTAGTTTCTCATCCCTTTCTAACATACTCTCATACATATCTTCTCTCTAACCTTTCTAACTCAGTTTCATATCATATTAGTGATCTCTTTTGTAGCAAAGAAGATCAAGTCATATTCAAGCTTCAACGAGAAGTTGGAAGTCTTGTTTGTTTAGTGTTGTATGATCTAGTGTTGATCTATACTTCATTGTTGTATCAAACCATCATAATCTTGTGAGTGTGAGTGGTTAGTATTTTAGTCCTCAAAATACATTGTGTGTGGGAGTAGTTGTACCCTTGGAAAGAACTCGACATCTAGCTTAGTGTCGGAAATAGTGTAAGCGAAGTGTAAAGGTTTTCTCCGCGGTGAAAGGAGCTTGTTGACTAGTGAAGTTAAACTCTCGAGTGTGAGACTCGGGGAGTGGAGTAGGGCAAGGAAAAAGAGTCCTTGTAGGCGAACCACTATAAACAACTTGTTGTGGTTTGATCATTTCTTTCCTTATTTACTTATTACATATTGCTTGCATATTTCATTAACATACTTAAGATCAATATCAATTGATCTTTCAATAAGTTTCAAAACAAAGTTTTAATCGGTAAACTATTCAACCCCTTCTAGTTTTCTACAATTGGTACGAGCCTCGTTGCTCAAGAATTTCTAAAATAACTTGTATTTTATAAACTTGAAGCGATCCATGGATTACGAAAACTTTAAAGAAGGGCAATCTATGCAAAGACCACCACTCTTTGAAACCAATGGATTTATCTATTGGAAAAACCGTTTTGAAACATATGTAAAATCAAAAGATATAGATCTTTGGTTTATTATTGTTAAAGGAGATTTTAGTTCTACAACAAAGGATATTTCCGTTGATGAACAAAAGAAATTAGTTGCTAAAAATAATGAAGCTAAAATGATGCTTTATAATGCTTTACCTAGAAAAGAATATGAAAGAATTTTTATGTGTGAAACCGCCAAAGATATTTGGGAATCTTTAATTGTTACACATCAAGGTAATTCACAAGTCAAGGATAACAAAATTGATCTTCTTGTTCAACAATATGAACAATTTGTTATCCACGAAGATGAAACCATTGATTGTGGCTTTGCTCGTTTAACACTATCATTACATCACTTAAAGCACTTGATGAATCTTTTCGTAGTAAGAACTTTGTCGGAAATTTCTTAGAGCACTCCATCCCAAATGGAGAGCTAAAGTGACTGCTATTGAAGAATCAAAGATCTCTCAATAATGTCACTAGGCGAGCTAATTGGCAACCTCAAAGTTCACGAAATGGTAATGGAGAAAGATTCGGAGATCATCAAAGGAAGAAAGGAGAAGATCAAATCCGTTGCTCTTAAAGCAAAGGCGGAATCAGCGATGATGGTGAATCTTGTTCCGATAGTGAAGATGAGGAGTATGCCATGGCCGTTAGAGATTTCAAGAAGTTCTTTAGAAGAAGAGGAAAGTTTGTAAGACAACCTCGAGAAGAAAAGAAGCCATTCGAAAAGATCGGGATGATAAGAAGATCAAAGGTGAAAGAAAGTGTTTTAGATGTGGTGATGCAAGTCATCTCATAGGAGAATGTCCCAAGCCACCTAAGAGCAAAACTCAACGAGCTTTTGTAAGTGGTGCTTGGAGTGATAGTGAAGGCGATGAAGAATCAAGCAAGGAAGAGATCGCTCTAATGGCACATGAGTCAAATGAGGTACTTTCCGACTCTTCTTATTCTTCTATAGATGATGACACCTTGCAAAAACAATATAATCAATTGTGTGAGCTAAGTCTAAAAATCATAACTAAAAATAAATTTCTAAAAACTAAAAAGGAATTTTTGGAAAATGAGGTATATGAGTTAAAAGAAAAAGCAAAACGACTTGAAAAAGGAAAAGCAAATGACAATGATTGTAAATCATGTCAAGAGCTTAATCTTGAAATAGAAAAACTAAAGCTCACACAAGAAGTTTTAATAGAAAATAATTCTAAGTTTAAAAGGTTTAACAAAAACATCGCTATTGCCGATGAAATAGTTAAAATCCATAAAACACCAGGAGACATGAATGGGCTAGGTTTTAATGAAGTATTAATTCCTAAGAGTCAAAACAAAACGGCCGAAAAGGACGAACATTCATCAAAGCTGCTGCTTGCATGCAGCCACGGACGAGACGGAACCAAAAAGGGTTCCGTCCGTTGTGCAAAATGGTACGCATGGTACTTGATGAAACAGAATGTTCGCAATCTGGACCGTCTTGAATTTGTTAAAGTAACAAAGAAAACCAATGATAATGTTAAACTAAAACCAGCCATTATATCGGGAGTAGGACTTATTAAAATGAATTTAGATCAAAATTACTCAACAACGACATAAAACTTCTTTTGCCAAACACCCCTTTCCTAAGAGCAACCACAACGTTCAACCTAACTACCAACACAACGGTTGGAATCAAAACTTTCCTAGACCATATCAAACTCCAGATTACATGCCATGGAACCCTTATCCATCATTTCCATACATGAATCAAATAAATGGTATGTTTAACCCAAACGGACCCATGAGATATTGGGGACCAAATGTTTGAGTTATTCGCTTCTTAGGTATGTTTGAAAGTTGGATTGGAACACGATGAATGGATAAAAGATAGTGGATGCTCACGACACATGACGGGCAACAAAGTCTCTTCTCATCATACCAAGAGTATGGCGGAGGTAATGTCACTTCGGTAGCAATCTCAAAAGCAAAATCATTGGCAAAGTACGATTGCTCATAACTCTCTAACTATTGAAAATGTTGCTCATGTGGATAGGTTAGGATTTAATCTACTTAGTATTAGCCAACTATGCGATAAAAAGTATAAAGTACTATTTGATGAAAATGGTAGTAAAATACTAAAAGATGGTATCACCATAGCTAAAGGAGTTAGGAAAAATAACATATCGTCATGAAAATAGACAAAACATATAATGACAAACTTTGCCTAACAACATTAGGCGATAGCTCATCTCTTTGGCATAGGCGCTTAGGTCACGCTAATATGAGACTTATACAAAACCTATCTTCAAAAGAGTTAGTTAGGAATTTGCCAAAACTAAAATATGACCAACACTTTTGCGACGCTTGCAAAATTGGTAAACAAACACATAGTAGTCACAAATCTAAAAATATGGTATCTACATCTAAGTGTCTAGAATTATTACATATGGACTTGTTTGGACCATCCGCTATAAGAAGCTATGGAGGCAACTTATACACTTTGGTCATAGTAGATGATTACTCAAGGTTTACTTGGACGTTATTTTGAAAACCAAAATGAAGCTTTTGATAAATTTGAAATACTTAGCAAGAAAATTCAAAATCTTCTAGGTGTCAAAATTGTGTCGATCCGAACGGATCATGGTCGTGAATTTGACAACGAAACTCAATTTGGAAACTTTTGTGATACTAATGGTATAACACATAACTTTTCCGCTCCACGAACACCTCAATCAAATGGAGTAGTAGAGCGTAAAAATAGAACAATTCAAGAAATGAGTAGAACAATGCTTAATGAACAAAACATTCCTCAAAAGTTTTGGTGTAACGCCGTTGACACTTCTACATATATTTTAAATAGAGTCCTAATCGTCCTTTCCTAAACAAAACACCATATGAACTTTATAAAGGTAAAAGCCAACATTAGGATATTTTAAAGTCTTTGGTTGCAAATGTTTTATTCTTAACACTAAGGATTATCTCACCAAGTTTGACCCAAAGTCTTATGAAGGTGTATTTCTTGGTTACTCTCAAACTAGTAAAGCTTACATTGTCCTAAATAAAGAAACAATGATAGTCGAGGAATCGTTGAACATAACATTTGTGAAAGTCCACCTCCTCTAAGACATCACCTTTGGTAGATGATGACTTAGTTGAAAGTCAAATAATTGAAAGTCAAATTAATAATAATAAGGAAGATGAACCATTAAATAAGGAAATTGTCAACATAAAAGAATCTAAAAGTCATCCATTAGAAAAGGTCATAGGAAAACTTAATCAAAGAACCTTAAGATCACAAGCTCAAAATCAAAGTAATCATTTTTGTTTTGTATCCACCATTGAACCAAAACCATAAATGAAGCAATAAAAGATGAATCATGGGTAATGGCCATGCAAGAAGAATTAAACCAATTCGTTAGAAATGATGTTTGGAAACTAGTTCCAAAACCCAAAGATCAAACTATAATTGGAACAAAATGGGTCTTCGAAACAAAATGGATGAAAATGGTATAGTATCTAGAAACAAAGCTAGGCTTGTTGCACAAGGTTATAATCAACAAGAAGGAATTGACTATGATGAAACTTATGCACGGTAGCTAGACTTGAATCTATTAGAATATTACTTGCTTATGCATGTGCTTATGATTTTAAATTATTTCAAATGGATGTTAAAAGTGCTTTTCTTAATGGGTTTATTAACGAAGAAGTGTATGTTGCTCAACCTCCGGTTTTACCGACTTTGAGAAACCACATCATGTCTTCAAACTCAAGAAAGCATTATCTGACCTTAAACAAGCACCTAAAGCTTGGTACGACCGTCTTAAGACTTTTCTTATTGATAACAAATATACTATGGGATTAGTAGATAATACTCTTTTACTAAGAAAAGGAATCGCAAATTATTATTGTTCAAATATCGTTGATGACATTATATTCGGATCAACTTGTCAAGAACTATGTAATGATTTCTCTAAAATCATGCATGACGAGTTTGAAATGAGTATGATGGGTGAGTTAAACTTCTTTCTAGGACTTCAAATTAAACAACTAGAAGATGGTATTTTCTTTAACCAATCTAAATATATAAAAGATATGCTTAAGAAATTTGGTCTTGAAGATTCCAAACCAACTAAAACACCCATGTCTTGGACACTAAACTCACCAAGGACGAAGAAGGTGAATCCGTAGATAACACTAAATATAGAGGAATGATTGGTAGCCTACTCTATCTTACGGCTAGTAGACCCGACATTATGTTTAGTGTTTGTCTATGTGCTCGCTTTCAAGAAAACCCAAAGGCATCACACTTAGAAGCATTAAAAGGATTTTAGATATATTAAGGGAACAACGTGTTTAGGATTATGGTATCCCAAAGGGCGGGTATAGAAACCATAGTGTATGCCGACTCGGATCATGCCGGTGATTATGTCGATAGAAAAAGTACAAGTGGTATTTGTACTTTTGTTGGACATTGTCTCACCTCATGGTTTGCAAAAAGCAAACGGCTTTAGCCATCTCTACTACTCTTGAAGCCGAATCGTCTCGGTAGGAAAAGCATGTCAACAAGCTCTTTGGATGAAGCAAGCTCTCGTGACTACGAATTCATCTCAACGATATTGTGATACTGCGACAACAAAGGAGCCATCGATCTCGGCAAGAATCCCGTTCAACATGCTCGTACAAAGCACATTGAAATCCGTCATCACTTTCTTCGCGACAATGTTCAAAAGGAAACATTTCAATCGAGAAAGTATCCTCCGAAGACAACATTGCCGACATCTTTACTAAACCTCTTAAGCGAGAACCCTTTAATCTTCTTAGACTTGGTTTAGGGTTAATGGAACCAAGCATGTAGGATAAACATAGCCTAAAACATTAGAATAGTCAAACCAAAACAATTTTGTCTTGTTTACGCTCTCTGTAGCGGCGGCAAGCGACAACACGGACGGAACCAAAATTTGGTGCCGTCGTCCGTGGTGTCTCTGAAACAAAACGACTTTATACATAACATCTTCTTCCTCACAACCCACTTTACCAAAGCGTGTAAAACTTAAACCAAGCTCATTATTGTCATCTTCCCACTCACTAATCATGAAGATAACATCATTGTAAGTATCCTAACTACATTTCATCTCTTAATTACGAGTCTAGGATTCTTATTTATGCACAAAACTATCACAAATCATTACATGGGGTTTTATGTATGCTTTTATACCAAATATGAATTCAATTGGCAAATTGCATAACTAGTCATTCAAATTAGGTACTACATTATCATATTGCATAAACAAAATCATGTTTCCCACTAATTGATAGATAATAAATATAAGGCCTTATTCAAACAACCAAACACCCCATGTCAAAAGTTTTGAAAAGCTTCTCACTTGTAGGAAAACATTTTCATTGCTAATACAAATAGAACGTTAGAATTTTCATCACTTGCATGCTCTTGAATACTAAAGGTATTGCATAACTAATATGCACTCCGGGTATATTCAAATATAGCCACATTGAATTAGGAGCATTTGGGTTATCTCATGGTATTTGCCAAACACTCCACTAAAACCATTTTGTGCATAAAATGAGTCGAGATAACCGCAACTCAAATTGTTTTCATATAGGCACACACTAGAATCAAAAACGTTAAAATAATTTTTTTTAACATGTTAATTCTTGTCCTTAGGAATAACCATGGTAGCCGCAAGATTCTATGATCACAAAGACACTCTTAACTACATTCCCAAACACCACAAAACCAAAGGACTCACCAAGGAACAAGTAGAAATATTTAGGGGTCTAGAATCAAGGTATTTCCACGAGGGTAGAACCATTCACTCATCCTTCCTTGAGCATACCAATCTTCGTGAAGAACTAGCCGCCATTCAATTCGATTGTCTTCTTGACATTGATGAACCAATTTGTCCTAGGTTCGTATTAGAATTCTATGCTAGTGTGACCGGTTTTAGTGATGAAGATGATGAGTTTTGTCTTAGCTTTAGAATCAACCAAAATGACTACACCATCACTTTAAGTGACTTTGCTAGAGTACTAGGAATTCCCAACCGTGGAACTTGTGTCTACGGATAAGTGGTCACTCACCGCCCTTGATGCAATCAATGACCGCTCTCTTCCCTACATAACCCGTTTAGCCGATAAGGATGTCATCCGTGAACACCTTTTAACCCAAAAGGTGATACAACCCGAGTTACCCGAAAGGGAAAAGAGGTAGACCGAGATCCATATGGAATGGAGCTCAATGAACTTAAGCAATTTAAGAAATGGGAGGAGTTACTTAGAGCAAGCGTCATTAGCACCATAGGAATAGGGATCACATAAGCGCTTGTCTTTGCCACATGCTTTACAACTTGTCCACCGACAACCATTCAACAGCCTACTACATAGCTAGGAGAATGATTGATATTCCAACTCAAGGATCCGTTGCTCTTCCATACGGGATGCTTCTCACCCGTCTCTATAGAAACTTCGCTCCAATTCCACCTACCCCAAAGGGATGCACCTTAACTATGATCTCATCCTCACATCTTTGTGCCTTTGAGTGATGCTCGAGTTGCTAAGACTAAAGGCAAAAGAGCTAAACCTCCAACTCCTTCATCATCATCATCAAATAGCTCAGGATGGTCTTCCAAGCTCTCGTCTTCCACCTCAAGAGTATTACACATCTCTTCCGAGATTGAGAATGAATCGTGAATTCAAGCAAACTAAGGGAATGTTCAAGTGCCTTGGTAGGATGATGAACAAGATTTACAAGAAGTTGGACAAATAAGGGTACTTTAAGGAGTGTTTGGAACAATGCATTATCGTTAATGTTTGATACTATTTAGTTGTTTTTATTATGTAGGATGATAATATAACTTGAAACAATGGTGTATGCTAACAATCTCATGCGGGGATAGCACAAGTATGCTATCAAATTTTACCCATTTTCACTATATTGTGAAAATCAATAAGCCTGCTCTTAATCTATGCTCCTTTGTGTTTACATATGTGTTATTTACTTTTCCTAACTAGAAATGTTTAGTATAACAGGTTTTGAGAAAAAATTTGAGTTTGGAAATTTGGTTTTAAGAAACATTCATCCAAATTTGACACTCCACGGATCGACGGCACCATTATTTTGGTACCGTCCTTTATGTAATTTGGTACCGCCATATCTCATGCTGAGCGGACGAGGACGGCACCCTTTTTGGGTTCCGTCCGTGTATGATTTTGGTGCCGTGGATCCTCCGGTAATTTTCGAATTTCGACTCTTCGTGATTCCAAATTATCTTCCATCACTTATAAATCAATCTTAACTAGTTTATCTTGTTATTAGAACTAGTATTATTCACTAAGGGATGTAAGAAATCCATTTCCACCAAAATTCAAAATTTGAAAAATCCACCCAAGGAGCCCTTTGGCATAAAGGAAGGAACCAAATTTTTGGTACCTTCAAATCCGTGGGTAATCTGAATATTAGGAAATTCCACTCACTAGAACACATTTATTGCATATCTTTTCTTCTTCACTCCATCTTCTTTGTATGGATTGACTTGGGTGATATGACTAGCATTCAACCCACTTCCAAATCATTAGGAACCTCATCTCTTCAATGGTTCAACATCAAATCAAACCTTTTCTCAACAATTTCTTACCTCTATAAATTGAAAGGCTTTACCATGATCATCCTCACACCTTCTTCATTCTCATTACTATCTAGCAAATCAAAACCCAAGTTAAAAATGACTAAATCATCACCAAAACCTTGCAAGAAAACCGCTAGAATGAGCGTAAGGCCTTGTTGTTTTGTCAATATTAGCTCATCATCCGAATCTTCACCACTCACAATCTCATCTCCCATTAGAGATGATACACACCTTACCTTAGCTACACCCACTTCATCACACATTGTGATCACCACTCCACCACCATCAAAAGCACCTACTTCACCTCCACCGGCACCCATCCAAACATCCAAAACACCCTCACCACCTTCACCAAGGTCTCCCACTCTCACTCCCATGGAGTTATTTTCAACTCCACCAACATCACCAAATCCTTTCCTAGAGGACTTGGAAGACTTGCCTCTAGGCCAAGTCACCCACCACCATTGCCATCCTTTGGCACCATTGAGCGAATCGCTCATGAATCACCTCGGTCATCCATTGACCCAAACGCCCATTAGGGCCAAGACCTCTCCTTTTCCACCCCATTCACAAGGACATTCATGGTCCTTTATACGGGATCATCCACTTCCATCATCAATGTCCCCTCATATTGAGGACATTCCGGAGAGCATGTGGGATGACAATCCCACTAGAGAGGAGATTCAAGCCGAACTCCACAACCTCCACCAATTCAAAGGCATGGTGGATTCTCACTTAAGTGAGACAATGCAAATGCAAAGTGCTTTGCTTGCATCCATCATGACCACTCCAAACATCCCCAACACCACCAACACATCCACCATTCCACCACCACAACCTCCGCAAACTTTCTACCCTCCAAGGCACGGTTGCTCAACTTGTGAGCAAACGGGTCAAACCGTGTAACGGACCCGGATTATGGTCCATGACTTCCACGAAGAAATGAGGTTCATCCTCAACCACATTCTTGAGCGTCTCAACGCTCTTTCCCATCCACCATCACTTTAGGATGGTTTTTAGAATAGTCGTTTATTTGTTTTTGTTTTCTTTCTTTCTTTAGGATAATTTTTATTTTCTTGTACTAGAAACACATCATTGTGTTCTCTTTTCATGATCTTTACTCATGAAAAATTTTAACTAATGAATGTTGTTTATTATGTTGTTGGTGTCATTACATAGTGTTTGGAAATGCTTGTGAATGATCATTATCACTAACTTTTTTTTCTTGTAGCTTTATTTTCACAATCCATGTATCTTCCCATTAAAGCACCCAATTTAGGGGGAGCTTTGAACAAGGGAGATAATAGCTCGAGCTCATTACATTCGCATAGCCTCTTCTTTTGTTGAGACAAAAGGGAGAAAATATAGAACTTGAAATTATTTATATTTGACTTTTACGAAAAGTCAAGCGCATACAATTGACTTTCTAAAAGTCAAACAGAACCCTCATTGATAATACTTGACTTTTCTTAAAAAGTCAAGCGCATACTGACTTTACGAAAAAGTCAACATCATGCATCAACTAGTGAATTCTTTGACTTTCATAAAAGTCAAAATTCATACACTTATATTATCATTTCCTTTTCAAAGTTCTAAAACTAATATTTTATAACTCTTGTACAAACTTTGTCTCTTTTATAAAAATAAAATTTATATTTTGTCCTCAACAAAAGGGAGATTGTTAATACAAATATCGTCATTAAGCGTTATTTATATTTTTGATCTTTGCCTAAGTTTTGTTAACGACAAAAGTAAATTTAATTTATAAAAGCTTAAAGCTTGTCAAGTTTATTAGATATTAAAACAAGCTTTCTCAAACAATATATTCATCATTCAAGCATTTACATTTATGATTAGTAACATCTTGATATGACTCTAATCATTATGTATGATAGTAGTTTGTAGAATGTGTTAGGTTCTTAAAACCAAACACTACTTAAGCATTTGCATATTTCTATTAATAGTAATACAACATTTGACATCATGTATTACATCATGGAGATCATTGGAAGATTCCATTAGATATTTTGTGAAGATTTGTACTCTTCATATCTTGCACAATCTTACTTAGATAGAGTTGACTTTAGGCAAGATTTGATATCTTATTTGTCGATGGCGGTACCAATTTGGTACAGGCGGAACCCTTTTAAGGGGTCCGCGGTCCGTGGGCGCTCTGTCAAATTGGCTATAAATAGCAATGCCAAGCCAAGTAGTTTCTCATCCCTTTCTAACATACTCTCATACATATCTTCTCTCTAACCTTTCTAACTCAGTTTCATATCATATTAGTGATCTCTTTTGTAGCAAAGAAGATCAAGTCATATTCAAGCTTCAACGAGAAGTTGGAAGTCTTGTTTGTTTAGTGTTGTATGATCTAGTGTTGATCTATACTTCATTGTTGTATCAAACCATCATAATCTTGTGAGTGTGAGTGGTTAGTATTTTAGTCCTCAAAATACATTGTGTGTGGGAGTAGTTGTACCCTTGGAAAGAACTCGACATCTAGCTTAGTGTCGGAAATAGTGTAAGCGAAGTGTAAAGGTTTTCTCCGCGGTGAAAGGAGCTTGTTGACTAGTGAAGTTAAACTCTCGAGTGTGAGACTCGGGGAGTGGAGTAGGGCAAGGAAAAAGAGTCCTTGTAGGCGAACCACTATAAACAACTTGTTGTGGTTTGATCATTTCTTTCCTTATTTACTTATTACATATTGCTTGCATATTTCATTAACATACTTAAGATCAATATCAATTGATCTTTCAATAAGTTTCAAAACAAAGTTTTAATCGGTAAACTATTCAACCCCTTCTAGTTTTCTACAGAAGAATAGGACTTTGATTGAAGCGACCATAACTATGCTTGCATATTCACAACTACCTATTCAATTGGGTCAAGCTATAAGTAATGCTTGCTATGTACTTAACAGTAGTCGATCACAAAACCACGATGAAGACACCTTATGAGTTCTTGATGGGCAACAAACCCAACATTCGCTTTATGAAGCCTTTTGGATGCCCTCTCACTATTTTAAACACAATTGATAACTGGGAAAGTTTGATGGCAAGTCGGAAGAAGGATATTTATTGGGTTATTGTACCAACAATGAGGGCTTTAGAGTGTACAATGTAGTCACTAAGAAGGTTCAAGATTGTCTTCATGTTGAGTTTTAGAAGATCAAGACCATCGAAGGGTAAAGGTCCCGATTGGATGTTTGATCCCGAAGTTCTAACTCTTTCTATGAACTATGTACCGTAGAGAAGAAAATCAACCTGTACATGATGGAGAAGACTTACAAGATGTTGTTCATGGAGTTCATCTTAGACCGATGAAGATATTGTTAGTCCAAAACAAAGTCTCGATTCACCAAAACAAAGCATCGATGAACCAAAATCCTCATTATCTGCACGAGGATCAATCTATTCAGAAGAACTTAATCGATGCTTCTTCAAGATGTTTTAGCACATTCTTACACCGATGAACAAAGAAGAGCTTATGAAGCAAAGAAAAAAAGACTAATCATCAAAATACTCTTACAAGACTTTGACAAGATTTTCGACCAAAATCTTCTTGCACCGATTGATGATACTTTAGATGATTTGGATGATCCTACCATGCCCGGATTAGAGGAAACCGATGATGAGTTTGAAGATGAAGGTATTTTCTCGATTCCAATGAAGGTCTGATTATACTAACTTGGATGATGCGTATGGAGTTCCACAGTCTCAATCTTAAGAATTCATAAGAATCACTACTAGAAAGCAGGGCTACACCAACGGCCGAATTCAAGATACCGTCAAGAATGACCATAACTAACGGATCGATGATGGAAACATTCCGTCGGTAATTTTACCAACGGACTTTACTAACGGATTTTAAATTACCATGAAATGTTTGTCGGTACTCTGTCAAGAAATTACCGACCGAAATTTCGACGGTTTATTACCACTTTCGACAAATATTACCTACGACATTACAAAATATTGCCAACCCAAAGCTATCGCTAATTATTTACTGACTATTAATAGTGAATTTTTTCCAATAATTGATCGATAAGAAAACATATTATAAACAATCATCCAAACCAACAAATTAACATTGTATTTCAAAGAATCAAATGTACATACTAATCCACCAATCAAAGAACAAGTTTTACAAACAAATAATTAAAAGCATAAAATTTGATATCCAACAATGGAATTGAGGGATTGTAATGGCAACACCATTTGGGTCTCTAGGATTGTTTCACCGTGAACACTTGGTCATCTAGTTCTTAGAGCCGCTTTAAAAGTCCTAGGCGATGTTGGCGTTCCTCGACATTATCTTGCAACCGTGGTGGTCGCAAATACAAATAGTAATTAACAACAATACATGTACGCACCTCGCACAAACAAGTGATATTTTAATACTTAGATACCCTTTTGTTGTTGGCTACTAGTCTCCGTGGCACTCTTCATTGCAAATATCTACATTTAGCTATCATACAACAATACCCAAACCCGAAATTAACGCATGAACACCTCAATATGATGATTAAACGAAAGATTTAACACATTAAAGTACATGATATGTGGATAAACGGACTTGAAATCGGGAGTGACGATGGTGAATCACGAGGACAGTGGTGGGCGAGGATGCAACTGATGACTTGTGAGTGGTAACTACTAAAGATCGATTACTAGAACAAATGAGAGGAGAAAACATAAGATTTGGTTTGGTTGAGACCAAGAAAGAGGAAAGGAGATAAGATGAAGAGGATAAGGTAGAGTCAAAATGAGAGGTAGAAAACAAATGGAGGACTATGAAAATGTGGATTTGATTTTGGGAAATATTTGAGCGGGATAGTGAAAATGTAAAGAGGATATTCTAACTTTGGAGAAAACATAACTTTTTTTCGTCTTTACCAATAAGTTTAACAATTTTTTTTATTTGAATCTATGCACTTAATATTAGCTTAACTTATATGTATTAAATGAAATGTAGTGCCTCAATAAGTTTAGAAGCTTAGGCTTATTAGTGTCGTTATAAACGAAATGAATAAATTGATGTACGCCATGTTTGAGTTTCAACTCCTCCGCTTAATCGCGGTTCTTGGTCAACATGTGATGTCATGTGTTTAATTGGTTCGAAAACCCTTTCCTCTGAGAATGGTAACTTAAGCGTTGAAATGGTTTACAAGGTGAAACTTTAATCTCTTGAAAATTATGACTTACTTAAGCGTGCAAGTACGTGTATAAGCTCAAGTATAAGTACTTATAACTATACAATATATATACCAGTGTTTCAAAGAAAGGCCTACAAGGCGATTAATCACCGCTTATGCGCTATTAGGCCACCAACCTTTCGATATGTGTAAATCACCAAACAAATCATTTAATCGTGGTCAATGGCGGTCAAAGATCATGAACGATAGTCAAACTTGAGGAAACTTGCAAATCTTGGCGGAAATACTCAAAAATCAATGTAAACTAGTTTTAATCACTTATTGTCGATGTTTATATCTAAAACTCGCGGAAATACCTAAAACTTGCCAAAATGCCAATCGATTAATCACCGATTAATCTCGCCTAGACCAATTACAATCTAAAAAGGGTCGATCGCCTGACCACCGATTCACCATTTTTTCAACCTTGATATATACGTACATAAATATAAATATAAGTAAGAAAACCTAAAAGAATTAGGAAAAAACGAACTTATGTCGGTAAGCCTTTGGTGATAGTGATGAATCATCGACCGATAACCTTTGTATTACTAATTCGTTGGTAATCTGTCACTAACTAATAACGGATTCTTGACGGATCCCTTATGAATTACCAACGGAAATTTTTCATCAAGAATCCGTTAGTGTTTGTGATGGATTATCGACGAATCTCACTTCCATCGGTAATCCGTTAGAAATCCGTTGGTATTAGTGACGGATTACCAACGAAAATGCTCGTGTCGGTAATTTGTCGACAATCCGCGGTAATCCGTCAACAACTCACATGCATCGACAAGAATCCGTCGACAATTACATTGGTAGTTATTAACGGTTTGTTTTCGTTAGTAATCCGTCATTGTTGCCCAGTTTTCTAGTAGTGAATCATCCTCACGATAAAATCATTGGTCCTTCTACTACGGAGTGATGACAAGACACAAATCTAAGAGTTTTATTAAACCTCATAATGCTTTACTTAGCTTTGTCTATAAGCGAGCAGTTGAATCATAGGACCATCAAACATGTCATTTACTTGCTTTATTTCTCAAGAGGAACCCAAGAATATTGCTCAAGCATTGACAAAAGAAAGTTGGGTTGAAGCTATGCAAGAAGAAGCTGCTACAATTCAAACTTCAAAAGTGTGGGTATTATGTGATCTTCCGGATGGGAAGAAAGTTATTGGAACCGGATGGGTTTTCGTGAGTCAAGAGAGATGAAAGAGGTAATGTCATCAAGAACAAGGCAAGGTTAGTAGCTCAAGGCTCTGAGACGGGGAGAAAGAGTCGATTATGATGAAGTATTTGCTCCTGTAGCAAGGATTGAAGCTATTCGAATATTTCTTGCATTTGCTTCATATATGGGATTTCAAGTTTACCGGATGGATGTCAAGAGTGCCTTTCTATGGCACTATAATGAAGAAGTTTATGTACCACAACCTCCTAGTTTTGAAGATCCTAAACATCCTAACAAAGTCTACAAGGTGGCTAAGGCTCTTTATGGCCTTCATCGGGCACCTAGAGTTTGGTATGAGAGGCTCCACATTCTTATTACAACATGGTTACGGAGGGAGCTATTGACAAGAATTTGTTCATCAAAAGAGACAAGAAGGATATCATGTTAGTTCAAGTCTATGTTGATGATATCATCTTTGGAGCTACCAAATAGTCTATGGTTAAGGAGTTTGAGCATTTCTGCAGTAAAGAATTTCAAATGAGTTCAATGGGTGAGTTAAATTTCTTTTGGGACTTCAAGTTAAGCGATCAAAGGAAGGAATTTTCATAAGTCAAGACAAGTATGTATCCGACATACTTAGAAGTTCAATTTTGATGACATGAAGTCAATCACTACACCTATTAAATCAATTAACTCATTGGGCAAGGATGAAGATGGACACCAGTTGAAGTCAAGTTATACGGATCAATGATTGGTTGTCTTATGTATCTTATCGCATCTAGGCTCGATATCATGTTTGCGGTTTGTTTATGTGCAAGATATCAAGTCTCACCAAAGATTTCTCATATGAATGCGTTGAAGAGAATTTTCATTATTTGAAACAACAACCTAAGTTAGGGTTGTGGTATCCTGGATTCACCTTTTCACTTGGAGGCTTTTTCGATAGTGATTATGCAGAGACAACTATGATAGAATATCAACTACGGTGGATGCCAATATCTTGGAAGAAGATTAGTTTCATGGCGGTGTAAAAGCAAACAATTGCAAAGAACATCATCTACAAGTCGAATATGTAGCTGCGTAAGTTGTTGTGGACAAGTTCGTGGATGCGAATCAACTCTTGGATTATGGTTTCAACTTCAAGAATACTCCTATCAATATTGATAATGAGAGTACTATTTGTATTGTGAAAAATCCAGGTTTACCATTCCAAGACCAAGCACATTCGATTAGGCATCACTTTATCGAGATTGTTATGAGCACGAGACTCATAAATGTGGTCAAAGTTCACACGGATGATAATGTAGTGACTTACTCACCAAAGGCTTTGATGTTTCAAGATTCAATCACTTGGTGGTGAGCATTGGCATGATTAACTCTTGAGCTACATTTAAGAGGAGGACTATTTAGTATTATTATAGTCATGTGCATTGTTTAAGGGAGGATATTTATGTATACTTAGCTTATGGAGGAATTTGGAAAAGTACTATTTTTTTATGAAAGTCCGCTTGGGAATCTTGCTTGGAAAAGTCTTGCACGTGGAAAGTCTTGTTTGTCTTATTAACGTCTTGTTCCAACGGTAATATTGAGGGTAATTACTTCTAACGGTTATTATGGGTGTGATTTTCAAATCTCACCGTAAATAACTATTTTCCGATTTTCCTCTCATCTTGATATTCTCATATCTTTTCCATATTTCGATGAGTGTGTGAATACTCATCATTTTTGGGTCAATCTGAATCGCAAAACACTTAAAATGCTCGAAATGCATCAAAATATTGAAAATATCTCAAAATTGCATTTTATATGTTTCGGATGCAAAATGTTTAAAATCGGATGAAAAATGAGCTAAGTTTGCATAATTGGCGCTTTCGGTCCCCAGTTTCAAAAGTTGTCGAAATAGTCCCCGAGCACTTATTTTAAAGAAAAGTCACCAAAGGTCCTTTTAAAATCATAAGTTGTCAAAATTAGTCCTTTGGTGAAAATGTCAAAAGTTTTGAGAAATTACAAGTTTGGTCCTTCAAGTTTCAAATTTGGCAAAATAGTCCTTGAAGTTTGAAAATGTCTATTTTAGTCCTTGTACTATTGAAGCTTGTCATTTTGGTCCCTTGAAACAACTTTGGGAAATTGCGCTTTGGTCCCTTGTTTTCGTAAATTACACATTGGTCCTTGTTATTAAACAAATACCTTTTGGACCTTGGACCTTGTCAAAGCCATTTGGACCCCGCCATTTCCACTTGACCCTTCCTTTTGACCCTTCCTTTTAATATAACCCCGGTCAAACTATAAGTCAAACAAACACACCCGCCAAACCTTTCCTCTCTTTTCTTCTTCTTCACCGCCACCGCAAACACTCAACCGTTCCATCCCTCCGCTCTTTCCCCACTCACCATGTTCCTCCACCTCACCAAACTCCAAAATGCATTAAATGCATCCCTCCCCATTGCACTCAACCCCATTGGCATATATATATTTTGGCGCCAAAAAGTGATCAAACAGCTAAAATCTTCTCAAGCGATCCAATGGCCAAGATAAATGGTGGGATGTGCTCGAAACAAGTGGCAAGACATTTCACATATAAAAGGAAGCAAGAGATAGAGAGAAGAGAGTAGTACTTAGTTTTATTTTCAAATTTATGTCGTTTAAGCTTTTTATGTCTTAAATAGATTCTAAATTGTAATTTCAAATTAATTGTATCAAACTAAGCTATTTCGATGTATTAAAACCATTTTCAAGTATCAATTCAAGTTGCATTACCATTTCATGTTTACATGTTTATTGTTGCAAATTTCGGTTTCAAATTCTTATGTCCAAGCTTTTAGTAGCTTATTTTTAAGTTTAAATAAGCTTATTGAAGCTACTTATAGCTTTTGGTAGCTTACAATTAAGTTTCAAGCAACTTTGGTTTTGGTCAACAAAAGTCAAACCGAGAAGAAGCGGGCTCATTTGGTAATGGAAATGATATGGTTGATGCGAGCATGGATTTGGGTTGATATTGAGTTAGGTTATGGTTTAGAAGAGGTTAGTGATCCTTGTATTCTTTGGCAAGCCACAGTGGCTAGGACCAAATGTAAGTTCAATTTCAAACTCATTGCATAATCGTGATCTCGTAGTCATCAATAGTTTAGACTTGTTTATTTAGTAGTAATTAGGATAACTTAACTCGGTTTAATCAATAATACAAGCTAGTTCATTGGTTGGCTTAGTTTAAAGTTCAAATCGGTGTCTTAAAGTGTTGTTTGGATTTTATAGCAAAAGCGTGTTTGAGGTTTGTTCATGGTTGAGACTTGTTGTTTTAGGCTTATTGAGCTCAATTGTACTCATTCGGTCAACAAATAACATTTGCATACACTCAAAAGTCAAAATCACCTTAATCATCTTAATTTGTTAATTGTTGGAGTTTTGAAGATCAAAACTTATCTTGTGTTTAGAATTCATAGAGATAGCTTGCAGTAGGATTATTTCATCATAATACATCAAATTAAGTCCACAAATTAAGCTCAAAGTTCACAAAAGTCAAAGTATCAAAACTGTTTCAAAAGTCAAAAGAGTGAAAATCTCAGTTTTCACCCAACTGGGATGATTTTTCATTGATTCAATTTTGAGCCAAATCAAGTGAAACTTGGGGTTTAAAAACTTCAACTGGTCTAGTTTCTTAATATCATTTTTGTAGATTTTTGTAAATTTTTACAAGCTCCAAAATGGCTTGTCATCTTGGTCTTATCTCCCTATGCACACTCGATGTATACTTGAGTGTGCACAGTGATTCTCAGAGCTTGTCAAGAGCTCGGTTTAGCTCATCTTGGTCTAATTCTTGGTTTAGAAGTAGCTAGCCAGGTCTAGTGTAGGATCCTATATCGGTTTTGATTTCCGACTTATTTGGAAGCTTATTCTTAGGTTGCAAAGTGGTAGTTGGAAGCTGCTTTTAAGACTCAAGCTCAAATTATCAAATATGTGTAGTTGGTACAATAGAGGTTAAGAGCAGTTGTTTTTGTTGCTTTTGAGTATTTATAGCTTATTATAGCTTACGGTTCATTGGTGCTCATTTGGCACCTTTGGCTTAATTCAGTGCTTATTTATAAGCACCTTGCTTCTGACTTCATATTCCTTCACACAAGCCACTGTTTTTATATTTTCATAGAATCGAATATTAATTTAGACTTTTCCGAATTTTCAGATTTTTCTAGGTCGGTTGCTATTTTACTTCATTTAAATCGGTTTTAGTACTTTTTAATTAGCTTTTAATACAATTAAATCGGAAAAGTTTCAAAAAATAAGTTTTCATTTTCTTAGGTTAAGATAAATATAAAAGTCAAAAATATTTTTCCAGATTTTTCATAGTTTAATTTGTAATTTTAGCAATTTAAGTAGTTTCAAATAGTTTTTAATTCATAGAAAATAGAAAATAATCGAAAAATATAAAATTAATTTTGAAAATTCTCTTTAGTTATTTTAGATTTTTCTAAGTCATAATTTCATTTTCTAGCTTTATTTCATATTTTCTTGTATTTTAAGTTATTATTAAATAAGTAGAAATAGTTTTTAATTAATAATAATTAGATAAATAGTCATAAAAATAATTTTCTTTTCTAAAATTTTCTCTTATCATTAGGTTTGTAAAATGTCATTTTATATTTTTAGGATTAATATTGCTTGAGTTTCACATTTTCTTTTGTACGTCACGTAGTTTTTAATTTAAGTTTTATAAAAGAAAAACCAAAAACATCATTTTGCAAATAGTGATAGCGTTTATTTAATATAGTTTATTTTTTAATTTTCTTTAATTTGCATTTAAGCCCCTGTAATTTATAAACTTTTCTTTAGGTTTAATCAATCATATCTCTTTTCCGTTCAAATTCTCTCGATCACTATTCGTTTGATTATTCTCGCATTCGTTGGGACATAACGACACAGGAAACACTATACTCCTCGATCTTCATTGCATTGGTGTCGAGTGTTTGAAGTTTATTACGATTAGCCATTCACAAGTGGCTAGCTTGTGTGATAAAACTTGGATTCACCATCAATCAAATTTTGGCGCCATTCTTGAGAGTGTGCTAATTATCTTACGCATAGCGATTAGTGATTTGAATATTCACTCTTTGTTCATACCATCTATCTATATCTATATATATTTTCTTATAAAAATCCAAAACCCAAAACATCTTAAAGCGTATAAAACACAAAAATATTTTCTTTTGTTTCTATATATATATAAAAGATAAAAATGCAAAAGATTTGTCGTTTTCTTTGTTTAATAATAACAACATAAAATATTACCACGCAAACCAAGGCGTGTACTACCTAACTGGGGTACGACCATAATAAGTTCCAACCAAAGATTAAAACTTGCCTTTGTGTCCTTGTGGTGGTGTACCTTTTCAAAGAAGCCATTCATCTTGTGATTATTGGTTTAAGTTCAACGTTGTTTTGCCTCGATATTGTTTTAATTGGATTTGTTGTTATATCTACTTTTCAAAACCGAAAACTCAAAAGATTCTTCTTACCCCATTTTCATAATTCCCTTCCTTAACTCGAGATCTCTTAGAGTTAACTCTAGTCATGCGCACTCGTTCTTCTAGATCATTGAGTCCTTTCGTGATCTAGCGAAATTCTAGAAGACGTTCTCGTGGCGTCTTGCCCAAATAGTCGAACCCGAGATTCGTACTATTCCAAGCAACAAGATGGCAAGCGAGCGAACTATGGCGAAATGCTCGTGCACCCACCGAGGGTTATGGAGATGCCATCATTTTACCAACAATCAATTCGATCACTTTGAATTGAAGACACATTTGATCCAACTTGTGTCTACAAATCAATTCCACGGGTTTGACCGAGAAGACCCGTATGCACACATCCGTTGGTTTAACAAGTTGACTTCAACTATCAATTTCAAGGATGTGCCACAAAAGTGATCAAGTTGATGCTATTCCCATTCTCACTTGAGGACGGCCCGAATTTGGTCGAAAAAGAACCCCTCGATCCATTGAAACTTGGGAGGATCTTGTTCAAAAGTTTGTCAATTATTTCTTTCCTCCATCAAAGACGACTAATCTTAAAATGAAATTTCGGATTTCGTCAAAATTTCGATGAAAACTTTGGAGAGGCATGGGAGAGATTCAAAGATCTCCTCGAAATGCCCCATCATGAATTCACTGAGCTTCAACAAGTTAATATCTTTTATAATGGGTTGAGCGGTAATGATCAAGATTCTTTGAACGCAGTGACAGCAGGCAATTTCTTGAATCGTAAGCCTAAAGATGTGATTGAGATTTGCAAGAAAAAATCAAAAGTTCCTATCTCTCGCAACAAAGTCAATACTCCGAACACTCCGCTTCTTCATCCAAGTAACTCTTACGAGTTAGCGACTCGATAGCCGCTCTAACGGACGTCATCCGTTGTATGATGAAAGAGGTAAAGGAAATCAAAGCGAAATTCATAAGCGGAACCAATCAAAGCCGTAAACAAGGTGTGTGAAACTTGTAGTGGACCACATGCGTATTATGATTGTCAAGCAACCGATGCTTCTTTTACCAAGCTCCCGTAGCTTCGTAAACCACAATCAATACCGACCACAAGTGATCCTCATTACCGTGCACCTAGCGGTATGACACCACCGGTTTTCCTCTGTGCAAAACCATGGCAATCAAAATCGCCGTTCCAAATCAAGGACAAAATTTCAATAACTCTCAAAATTTCAATCAAAGCAGAACAATTTCAACCAACCATATCAAGCTCTAAATCATCAAAGTTATCAACAACCTTCTCAAGCTCCCTACCAAATGACTTCATGAAAATTCTTGAGTCAAGCATACGTTCAATGCAAACTCGGATCAATAACATGAGAGTTGAGCTAAAAAGGAAATTGATACCACAATGTCTCGGCAGACAAATGAGTTGAAGAATATGATGAGCGGTTTCATGAACATGAATATGAACAAAGCTTCATCATCTTACGGAGGACTCCCAGTAATACAATTCCAAATACAAATGCCGAGTTAAAGCCGTCACCACTCGTAGTGGTAAGACGCACAATGGACCTTCGACTCCAATGCCTCCTCCACGGGAGCAATGAGTCAAGTTACCAAGGATACAACGGACAAGGTGCATTTCTCAAGCCCACGGTACAGACACGTCCACCTTCGTAGTCCAAGCTTTAAGTCCGAACCAAGTTCAAGACAAATTCGAGCCGAAAACACTTCCATCCGGCTCAAAAGTCTAGTCGACTTCCTTACCCATCAAGAATGAATGATGAGAAGCTCAAAGACAAAAACAAAGAGAAAATGGAAAATTTTTCCAAATCTTCAATGAACTACACTTTGATATAAGCCTCGTTGATGCTCTCGTTCTAATGCCCAAATTTGCATCCACGCTTAAAGGCTTCTCGAGCAACAAAGATAAGCTATCCGAGATGGCTAAAACCCTCTCAATGAGCAATGCTCGTGGTCCTTCTCAAGAAGCTTCCCAAAAGCTTGAAGACCACAGCGATTTTTAATCCGTGTGATTTCTTGGGGATGGTTCAATGCTCCGCCTTGGCGATCTTGGCGCTAGCATTAACCTCATGCCACTCTCGGTATGGAAGAAACTGTCTCTTCCTAAACTCACATCCACTTGTATGACACTCGAGCTAGCGGACGCACCATAACTCGTCCACTGGGATAGCCGAGGATGTCGTGATGAAAGTAGGAAAGTTTCACTTTCCTACCGACTTTGTTGTAGTAGACTTTGATGCGGATCCTAGAGTTCCCTCATCTTGGGAGAGCTTTCTTGAGAGCAGTCGTGCTCGATTGATGTGTTTTTGAAGAGTTGACCATACGGGTTGACAACGAAGAACTCACGTTGAATATCAACCAAAACTCCAAACCTCTATCCAAAGCAGTGTTGCTACAATTGGTCAAAATCCAAAGAATCAATGCAACACTCTCAAATTTCACGGTTAAGAGGAGTCATCAAAACGCGTGCTAAGTTAAAAGCTTTGAAAATCAACCCCGGTTCAAACAAATGGTTTGAAAGTTGTACCGAGGAAGTCAAGAGTGTTCTTGATGATGATGATCTAGAATCGGAGACTTTATCGGAAGTGGTGGAAACTACTAGCTCTAAGAGCACACCATTTGTCCCACCTCCGAATCGGTTTATCGTATCGAGTTTGTTAACTCGTGGATGAAACCAAACTCTCTTGATTTCATCTGAATTGGATGATGATGTTTGTGATCCAATGGAGACATTCTTCCCATTAATGAATTGCTCAAAATGATCCATCATACCTAGTCTTATTATTCCGACTCTTCCATCCCTTCTCTCACTCACGATGAGGAAGATGACAACTTTGGAATGAAGTCGATGCCTTTCTTAGTGATGAGTCAATTCCAACAGAATTGATAATACTTACTTTGATTCGGAGGAGACATCCTTTTCCGGAAAATCATTGATTGAAGAACCGTTTCCTACCCTCCTCCCGGACATCTTATCGACAATCACCATATAAGCTTCAAGTTTAAGCTTAAAATGTCAAAAATGGTGATTTGCTTCTTTTGATGAGGAATGGACTTGCATTCTCATGCACATCTTTATTCCATTCTTCACAGATGGTGTGGTTGCTCTTTCCTTTTCTCTTTTGGGAATGAGGACACCATCTTTGACCGATATCATCCTTTATAGTTTCTACTATTAACAATACCGCGGTTGTATCTCGTCGGTGTGGAACTTTCGATGTTCATAGGTTTATTAACATTGTGAACGAAAGTCCGATCGAGATTGGTTTTCCACGTTGCTTTCCCCATGAACCAATGAATGCGGGATCGAGTCAAGCTAGCGACTCGGGAATCAAAAACAAGAGCATGCCATATGGGTTTTCACCCATATTTCGACTCTTTCTATTTTCTACCACCCTAGTGTGGGGAGTTGCCCATTGTTGTATATAAGGTTTTATCAAAAAAAAAAAAAAAAAATCTTGCTAAATAATGGCCGTAGTATTTCCTTTTACGTTCTTTGTTTCGGCATAACCGCCGGTACTTTGAATATTGAGGGCAATATTCATTTCTAGTGTGGGGAATTTCACGAATTTTATCATATAATTATACCGCCTGACCCCCATTTTTGGCCAAAATGTTTTTGGAGTAAGTGTTTTGCACTTACTCGACTTATAGTTATCGATCCGCCATGTCTAATAAACAAAAGGATTAGCTAATCCAGAGCAAACGGCTCTTGGTAAAGATATCTCAAATCCGTTGACGGCTTGCAATTTGCCCAAAATTGTATGGTATTCATTTCACCATATCTTTAATTAGTGAAGAGTTGGCTAGCCCGCAAGTTTATGGCTTGTGGTAAAGCGGTGGAAAACCATAATTGGTAATCAACTCACCAAAGATATTTTATCTAAGAGTTGGCTAGTCGAGCAAACGGCTTCGGTAAAGACAAATCAAATCCGTTGAAGGCGGTGGTTTGCTCAAAATCACATGGTTATCGATGTACCATAGTTCTTACTTGAACTGAAACATTTGGCTACTCCGAAGTAATGGCTTTTGGTAAAGAGATTCAAATCCATTAAGTTTTTCTCAAAAGATTGCTAGGGACTAGCAATAGTTTAGTGTGGGGATTGATGAGTGTGTGAAAACTCATCATTTTGGGTCAATCTGAATCGCAAAACACTTAAAATGCTCGAAATGCATCAAAATCTGAAAATATCTCAAAGCGTATTTTTCGGATGCAAAATGTTTAAAATCGATGAAAAATGAGCTAAGTTTGCATAATTGGCGTTTGGTCCCCAAGTTTCAAAAGTTGTTAGAAATAGTCCCGAGCACTTATTTTAAAGAAAAGTCACCAAAGGTCCTTTTAAAATCATAAGTTGTCAAAATTAGTCCTTTGGTGAAAAATGTCAAAAGTTTTGAGAAATTACAAGTTTGGTCCTTCAAGTTTCAAATTTGGCAAAAATAGTCCTTGGAAGTTTGAAAATGTCTATTTTAGTCCTTGTACTATTGAAGCTTGTCATTTTTGGTCCCTTGAAACAACTTTGGGAAATTGGTAGCTTTGGTCCCTTGTTTTTCAGAAATTACACATTGGTCCTTGTTATTAAACAAATACCTTTTTGGACCTTGGACCTTGTCAAAGCCATTTGGACCCCTGCCATTTCCACTTGACCCCTTCCTTTTGACCCTTCCCTTTTAATATAACACGGTCAAACTATAAGTCAAACAAACACACCCCGCCAAACCTTTCCCTCTCTTTTCTTCTTCTCTTCACCTGCTCACCTGCAAACACTCAACCATTCCATCCCTCCAGCTCTTTCCCCACTCACCATGTTCCCTCCACCTCACCAAACTCCAAAATGCATTAAATGCATCCCTCCCCCATTGCACTCAACCCCCACTGGCATATATACATTTTGGCGCCAAAAAGTGATCAAACGGCTAAAATCTTCTCAACTGATCCAATGGCCAAGATAAATGGTGGGATGTGCTCGAAACAAGTGGCAAGACATTTCACATATAAAAAGGAAGCAAGAGATAGAGAAGAGAGTAGTACTTAGTTTTATTTTCAAATTTATGTCGTTTTAAGCTTTTATGTCTTAAATAGATTCTAAATTGTAATTTCCAGCTTAATTGTATCAAACTAAGCTATTTCAGTGTATTAAAACAATTTTCAAGTATCAATTCAAGTTGCATTACCATTTCATGTTTACATGTTTACTGTTGCAAATTTCAGTTTCAAATTCTTATGTCCAAGCTTTTAGTAGCTTATTTTTAAGTTTAAATAAGCTTATTGAAGCTACTTATAGCTTTTGGTAAGCTTACAATTAAGTTTCAAGCAACTTTGGTTTTTGGTCAACAAAAGTCAAACTGAGAAGAAACTGGGCTCATTTGGTAATGGAAATGATATGGTTGATGCAGAGCATGGATTTGGGTTGATATTGAGTTAGGTTATGGTTTAGAAGAGGTTAGTGATCCTTGTATTCTTTGGCAAGCCACAGTGGCTAGGACCAAATGTAAGTTCAATTCCAAACTCATTGCATAATCATGATCTCGTAGTCATCAATAGTTTAGACTTGTTTATTTAGTAGTAATTAGGATAACTTAACTCAGTTTAATCAATAATACAAGCTAGTTCGGTGGTTGGCTTAGTTTAAAGTTCAAATCGGTGTCTTAAAGTGTTGTTTGGATTTTATAGCAAAGCGTGTTTGAGGTTTGTTCGATGGTTGAGACTTGTTGTTTTAGGCTTATTGAGCTCAATTGTACTCATTGCGATCAACAAATAACATTTGCATACACTCAAAAGTCAAAATCACCTTAACTGCATCTTAATTTGCTTAAGCTGTTGGAGTTTTTGAAGATCAAAAACTTGTCTTGTGTTTAGAATTCATAGAGATAGCTTGCAGTAGGATTATTTCATCATAATACATCAAATTAAGTCCACAAATTAAGCTTAAAGTTCACAAAAGTCAAAGTATCAAAACTGTTTCAAAAGTCAAAGAGTGAAAATCTCGCCACCCAATCGATGATTTTTCATTGATTCAATTTTGAGCCAAATCAAGTGAAACTTGGGGTTTAAAACTTCAACCTGGTCTAGTTTCTTAATATCATTTTGTAGATTTTTTAAATTTTTACAAGCTCCAAAATGGCTTGTCATCTTGGTCTTATCTCCCTGCACACACTCGGTATATCTTGAGTGTGCAGTGTGATTCTGAGCTTGTCAAGAGCTCGGTTTAGCTCATCTTGGTCTAATTCTTGGTTTAGAAGTAGCTAGCCGGTCTAGTGTAGGATCCTATATCCGGTTTTGATTTCCGACTTATTTGGTAGGCGATTGTGTGCCAAACAAGTCAAGCTAAATCACTCAAGCCCCGCCCACATGTGAATGGCGGACCGTAATCGACTTAAACCGCTCAAGCACGAATGCAATGAAGATCCGGAGAATATAGTGTTTCCCGGTCGTTATGTCCCACGGAGACTCAATGGTGTGCAAACACTTGATCGACGATAGAATGATCACTAATGATAGTGATCGAAAGGATTTGGATGAATAATTACACTCTTGAAAAAGTTTATAAAATAAAGCGACTTAAATGCAAATTAAGAAAATTAAAAAATATATATATATTAAATAAACGCTATCACTATTTTTAAAATTGATGAACGTTTAAAACTTAAAACTTACGTTTAAATAAAAATTACGTAAACGTACAAAATAAAAAGTGAGATCTAATAAGGAAAAGTCCTAAAAATATGAAAATGACATTTTACAAACCTAATGATAAAAGAAAATTTTTAAAAAAGAAAATTAATTTTATAACTATTTAATTAATTATTATTAATTAAAACTAATTTTAACTATTAAATAATAGCCTAAAACACAAGAAAATATGAAATAAGGCTTGAAAAATAAAATTAAGACTTAGAAAAATCTAAAATATCAAAATAGAATTTTCAAAACTATTTTGTATTTTTTGAATATTTTCTATTTTCTAGGAATTAAAACTATTAAAGTCTACTTAAATGGCTTAGAAAATACAAATTTAACTAAGAAAAATATGGAAAAATACTTTTTGTCTATTTATATTTATCTTAACTTAAGAAAAATGAAAAATTATTTTTGAAACTTTTCTTAATTATTTGTATTTAAAGCTAATTAAAATGCTTAAAACTAATTTAAATCAAGAAAATAGTAGACCAACTTGGAAAAATCTGAAAATTCAAGATAAACTTAAAATAATATTAAGAATCTAAGGAAAATATAAAAACAGGGGTTGTGTGGAGGAAAATGAAACTTATGTGTCAAGTGCTTAAGAATAAGCACTTTAAATAAGCAAATGGAATCCAAAAGCCACCAACCCAAAGCGAAGCTAAAATAAGCTAAAGTAACCAAAATGAAACAAGTTTCAACAGGCTATAACCACAGGATTGTAATCTACAAAGATTTGGTGAATTGAGCTATGAGCTAAAAGCAGTTAAAGGGTAGCGAGGTTTGAGCTATGAAATAAGCTTCAAAATAAGTTGAAATGTGAAAACCAAGATTTAGAACCTAGACTAGACTTGGGTGAGAGTGTCTAAACCAAAAATAAGACCTAGTGAAGCTCAAATGAGCGGTGCAAGAGTTGCAAAAAGCGAGAAAAACTCACATAATTTGAGTTTTGCACAGGCATTTAAGACCCCCCATTTTGACAAGCTAGTATGAAGCTTCTAAAAATTTGATAAAAATGGAAAATGCTAATAAGAAACAAGACCAACTGAAGTTAATAATCCCACAATTTCACTTAGATTGGTTTAAAATGAGCCCAAGAAAATTCTTCTCGGTTGGCTTCAAAACCGACTTTTTCATGAATTGACTTTTGATAAAGAAATGAAAAGTTGACTTTTCCAACTTTGAGCTTAAATTATTGACCGATTTTGATGTTAAAGGATGAAATGAGGCTAGAGCAAGCTATATCTATGACATTTAAACACAAAATGAGATTTTGTTTTTGCAAAAATCAACAATGAACTGTTAAGGACAAATGAGGTGGATTTTGACTTTTACTGGGTTACAAGCCCAAAAGTAAGTGATTAAACCAAGTATTTAGAGCTAAGTAAACTTAAAAAACAAGATTTAAACCTTGAACAAACCTCCAACACACATTTAAGCAGCTAATCCAAACACACCTATATTTAAGCGATATGAACTAAAAAGAACAATCCGATTGAACCAACATGATTTCATAATCACACTAAGTCTAAACACCTTACTTAACACTAAATAAACAAGTAGGAATTAAAATTAAACGGTGAATAACAATTACAAACTAACTATGCAAAATAGAACTAAAAATGAAAATGGACAAACAATGCTCACAAGAAGTCCACCTTATATTATAAAACCAAGCCCAAACTACACTAACCTATCTATTCAAACCAAATCCATCCTGCAAGCACTTCGGGACCAATTTAATCATCACCATTTCAGTTTTAAACCACAATTGACTTTTGTTGACCATACATCCAAATTTGATTTAAATTGCATTCTAAGCTATTCAAAAACTTTAACAAGCTTAAGTTAACTGGTTTAACTTAAAAATAAGCTAATAGAAACTTATAAATGAGAATTTGGAATTAAGCTTTTCAACGATGAACTTTAAAACATGAATTATAAATGAAACATTGAGAATTGAGACTTGAAAATGTATTACAATGATTTTCCAACTAAGGTTTAACACTTAAAACCGAAATTACAAATTTTTGCATTAACTAAGACATTTATTAAAAAAACGACATTAAGAAAAAATGCAAAACTAACTAACACCTCTCTCTTCTCTCTCTTCTTTTTTTTTATACAAAAACTCTCCCACTAGTTTGAGCAGATCCCACTTGGTTTTGGACCCTTGGATCAGAAGAGTGAATTTGGCCATTTTTCTTATTTTGCGCCAAAAATCTTATTAAGATGGGTGAGGTTGAGTGAATGGGGAGAGATCATTTATTGATTCTTGTAGTTGTGTAGAGGTGGAGGGACATGGAAGAGGATGATGAGGAGGGGATGGTTGAGTGATTTCGAGGATATGGTTGGGAAGAAAAGACTTTTGGCGCCATGGGGTATTTGACCAAGCTGTTGACCAGGGTTAAATAATAGGGTCCAAAATGCTAAATGACAGGGGCCAAATTGTTTTGACAAGGCAAAAAAGGTTTAAAGGGTTTTTAAAACACAAGGACTAGTTTTGTCATTTCGAAAATTGAAGGACCCATGTCGCCAATTTCAAAAGTTGCTCCAAGGGACTAAAAGTGACAAGCTTCAATAGTACAAGGACCAAACTTGACAATTTGCAATTTCAAGGACCATTTATGACATTTTTCAAACTTGAGGACCAAAGTTGTAATTTTGCAAATTTTAAACTTTCAAGGGTTTGTTTTGACAACTTTTGAATCCCATGGACCTTAAATGACATTTTCTTTATTTAGATATACCAGGGACTTTTTTTGACAACTTTTGAAACTTGGGGACTAAAGCGCCAATTTTGCAAACTTGATCGTTTTCATCGATTTTGATCTTTTGCATTTAAAACACATAAAACACGATTTGTGATATTTTTATCATTTTGATGCATTTTGAGTGTTTTCGGATGATTTTGCAGTTTATATTGTACAAAATGATGAGTATTTAGACACTCATCAATCCCCACACTAAGATATTGCTAGTCCTAGCAATGATTTGAACTTTAATGGATTTTAAAACTCTTTACCAAAAGCCATCACTTACGGAGTAGCCAAATGTTTCGGTTCAAGTAAGAACCTTGGTACACGATAACCAAATGATTTTGAGCAAATCATAAGTCAGAACGGATTTGATTTGTCTTTACCGAAGCCGTTTGCTCTCGGACTAGCCAACTCTTAGATAAATTATCAAATTATCTTTGGTGAGTGATTACCAATTATGGATTTTCCTTCGCCTTTACCACAAGCCATAACCTTGCGGGCTAGCCAACTCTTCACTTTTTAGGATATGGTGAGTTGAATACCATACAATTTTGGGCAAATTGCAAGCCGTAAGCGGATTTGATATATCTTTACCAAGAGCCGTTTGCTCTGGATTAGCCAATCCTTTTGTCTTCTGAGACAAGGCGGATCGATAACAAGTCGAGTAAGTGTAGAACACTTACTCCAAAAAAAAAATTTTTTTTTTTTTTTTTGGCCAAAAACGGGAATTGGGTAGATAATATATGAAATTCGTGAGAATTCCCCACACTTAGAAATGAATATTGCCCTCAATATTCAAAGTACCCGCGGTTATGCCGAAACAAAGAACGTAAAAGGAAATACTACGGCCATTATTTTAATAGATTTTTTTTTTTTTTTTTTTTTTTTAGATATATATATATATATATATATAACATGTGGGCATCACCCCACACTTAGGTGGTAGAAAAGGGGTAAGAAGTCGAATATGGGTGAAAACCCATATGGTGTGTGCTCTTGTTTTTGGTTACCGAGTCGCTAGCTTGACTCGACCCGCATTCATTGGTTCATGGGAAGCAAAGTGGAAGAAACAATCTCCATCGGACTTTCATTCAAATGTTTGGATAAACATTGAATGTGTTGAAAGTTCCACACCGATGAGATATAGATAGAACCGCTCAAAATGATAAATGAAAATGTCGGGATCAAAATAGTGTCCTCATTCCGAAGGAGAAAAGGGAATGAGAAGTCACACCATATGTGAAGAAAATAAAGAAAATCATGATAAAAATCATGACTAACTCCTCATTATCGGAAGAGGAATTCATGATTTTGGATCATGAATCTCATCGATGAGGATAGAATCGTCATCACATGATGGAAGAGATAAGTTAGAATACGAGGTGGGACAAGTGGTGTGCTCGAGAGCTAGCAATTTCCACCACTTCCGTGATGGTCTCTGTCGGCCTCGGACATTTCATCGAAAAGAGGATTTACTTTCCCAAAAGTGTAGTCATTATTAAATTCAAAAGAGGATTTGAGAAAATCCGGAAGTAACCTCGAAATGTCAAGAGAATCACAAAAGGCAAATCACAATCACTATCGGATATATCCTCGGACTCACTTGGGATTGGGACAAGATCCTCAACATTAGATGATTCCGTTTCCGAAATAGTGCTTGAGATGATCATCCTCCATTATGAGAGAGTCTTTGGAAGCAATAAAAGGTAAGATAGGTGTGATAGCAATAGGCGGGGAGTTGAGAAATGATATCTTTCAAAGGAATAACACTCTCCTCGTCGTCCTCATAATATTCCCTCATTTGAATACTATCCTCATCATCATCGTCATCATATCGGATTCTTATGTTCATCTCTGAAGCTTACACCATTCTTTTCATTTGTAGTTTCTTTCGAATGCGTATTTCTTGAACTTTGTGGAAGATTACACTCCTCGTAATCATTGAGATCTTTGTGAAGGCTCGGAAGTCGATGGTGATGGAATCTTGTGGGGTTGGAAATTGTCAAAGCCGGAGAATTGGAATTTTGAAAATTTTGATTCATCGGTTGACATTCAAAAGTCTCATGAGGACCCCACAATTCTCACAACAGAGATAATTGGGAAAATAACTTTCACCAAAGTTCGATTGTAACATGGTTCCGGCTCATAGACAAGCGGAACCCGTGGTGGACAATCAAAACCGTAATGAGAATCATTCCCACAAAACTCGCATGAGTAGGATTCGTAATGGGGCTGTGGAGGTAGGTAGGAAAAATCGGGTGTTTCGTTATTTGAAATGGGATCGGGATTACCGACAAATTTGTCTCCGAAACTCACATTGGTACATCACGACAATTTCCACCGTTAAATGGACCTCCACACTGTGAACATGTCAAATACCATGACATAAAGAATTAAGCGGATAAGAGGAATAAGAGATGAAGAATTAAGCGGTTATAGAGGATAAGGAATGGAGAATTAAGCAGTTAGAGGATAAGGAAATGTAGAATCAAAAGATGCGAGAGGGTAAAGATGGATATTTTGGATTTTTGAAAACATGCTATAAAAACAAAGAATGAAAATATTTTTGGTGTTGATAACACTTGAGGAAAAGTGTTAATGAACTTTTGGATTTTGAAAACTTTACAAAAACTTTTACAAAAGATGGGGTATGTGCAAGAATGGGTGCGAAATGGTTAAACACACGCTAAAGCCTCCCGGCAATGGCGCCTAAAATTTGATTCGTGGTAAACCGTCAAGTCTAATCACTCAAGCCGCCACTTGTGAATGGCGGATCCGTAATCGAGCTTAAAGCGCTCAAGCACGAATGCAATGAAGTCCGGAGAATACAATGAATTCCCGGTCGTTAAGTCCCACGGAGACTCAATGGTGTGTAAACACTTGATCGACGATAGAATGATCACTAATGATAGTGATCGAAAGGATTTGGATGGATAATTACACTCTTGAAAAAGTTTATAAAATAAAGCGACTTAAATGCAAATTAAGAAAATTAAAAAAAATATATAAATATATTAAATAAACGCTATCACTATTTTTAAAATTGATGAACGTTTAAAACTTAAAACTTACGTTTAAATAAAAATTACGTAGCGTACAAAATAAAAAGTGAAATCTAATAAATAAAATACCTAAAAATATGAAAATGACATTTTACAATCCTAATTATAAAAGAAAATTTTTGAAAAAGAAAATTAATTTTATAACTATTTAATTAATTATTATTAATTAAAAACTAATTTTAACTATTAAATAATAGCCTAAAACACAAGAAAATATGAAATAAGGCTAGAAAAATAAAATTAAGACTTAGAAAATCTAAAATATGATAAAACTAATTTTCAAAACTATTTTTGTATATTTTTAGAATATTTTGTATTTTCTAGGAATTTAAAACTATTAAAAACTACTTAAAATGCTAGAAAATACAAATTTAACTAAGAAAATTATGGAAAAATACTTTTTGTCTTTTATATTTATCTTAACTTAAGAAAATTGAAAATTATTTTTGAAACTTTTCTTAATTATTTGTATTTAAAGCTAATTAAAATGCTTAAAACTAATTTAAATCAAGAAAAATAGCAAACCAACTTGGAAAAATCTGAAAATTCAAGATAAACTCTAAAATAATATTAAGAATCTAAGAAAATAGAAAAACAGGGGCTTGTGTGGAGGAAATGAAACGATGTCAAGTGCTTAAGAATAAGCACTTTAAATAAGCAAATGGAACCAAAAAGCCACCAACCCAAAGCGTAAGCTAAAATAAGCTAAAGTAACCAAAATGCAACAAGTTTAAACAGGCTATAACCACAGGATTGTAATCTACAAAGATTTGATGAATTGAGCTATAAACTAAAAAGCAGTTAAAGGTAGCTGTGTTTGAGCTATGAAATAAGCTTCAAAATAAGTGAAATGTGAAACCAAGATTTAGAACCTAGACTAGACCTGGGTGAGAGTGTCTAAACCAAAAATAAGACCTAGTGAAGCTCAAATGAGGTGTGCAAGAGTTGCAAAAGCGAGAAAAACTCGACATAAGTCGAGTTTTGCAGAGGCTTTAAGACCCCATTTTGACAAGCTAGTTTGAAGCTTCTAAAAATTTCATAAAAATGTATAAAAATGCTAATAACAAAGTAGACCAGTTGAAGTTAAAAATCCCACAGATTTCACTTAGATTAGTTTAAAATGAGCCCAAGAAAATTCTTCTCGGTTGGCTTCAAACAGACTTTTCATGACTTTGACTTTTGATAAAGAAATGAAAAGTTGACTTTTTCCAACTTTGAGCTTAATTTATTGACTGATTTTGATGTTAAATGATGAAATGAGGCTAGATCAAGCTATATCTATGACATTTAAACACAAAATGAGATTTTGTTTTTGACAAAATCTCAACAATGAACTGTTAAGGACAATGAGGTGGATTTTGACCTTTTGGGTTCTAAGCCCAAAAGTAAGTGAGAAACCAAGCCTATTTAGAGCTAAGTAAACTTAAAACAACCAAGATTTAAACCTCCAACAACCTAAACACACATTAATCCAATCCACCTTTAACATATATTTAAGCGATATGAACTAAAAAGCGAACAATCACGAACCAACATGATTTCATAATCACACTAAGTCTTAAACACCTTAATTAACACTAAATAAACAAGTAGGAATTAATATTAAGGAAACTACTTTTACAAGCTAACTATAAAAAATAGAACTGAAAATGAAAATGGGACAAACAATGCTCACAAGAAGTCCAAATAAGAGCTAAAACCAAGCCCAAGACTACACTAACCTATCTATTCAAAACCAATCCAATCTCCAAACTTTAATCATCACCATTTCCCTTTGAACCACAATTGACTTTTGTTGACCCATCCAACATTAATTTGATTTGGCATTCCAAGCTATTCAAAAACTTTGACAAGCTTAAGTTAACCTGGTTTAACTTAAAAATAAGCTAATAGAAACTTATAAATGAGAATTTGGAATTAAGCTTTTCAACGAGTGAACTTTAAAACATGAATTATAAATAAGCATTGAAATTGAGACTTGAAAATGTATTACAATGATTTTCCAACTAAGGTTTAACACATAGAAACCGAAATTACAAATTTTTGCATTAACTAAGACATTTATTAAAAAAGCGACATTAAGAAAAAATGCAAAACTAACTAACACCTCTCTCTTCTCTCCTTCTTTTTTTTATGCAAAATTGCTCCCACTAGTACTACGAGCAGATCCCACTGAATTTTGGACCATTGGATCACTAGATGCAATTTGGCCATTTGATCTTATTTTGGCGCCAAAAGTCTTTTGACATGGGTGAGGTTGAGTGAATGGGGAGAGATCATTTATTGATTCTTGTAGTTTAGGTGAGGTGGAGGGACATGGAAGAGGATGATGGTGAGGAGGGGATGGTTGTGAGTGATTTCGAGGATATGGTTGGGGAAGAAAGACTTTTGGCGCCATGGGGTATTTGTTTGACCAAGCTGTTGACGGAGGTTAAATAAAAGGGGTCCAAAATGCTAAATGACAGGGGTCCAAATTGTTATGACAAGGCAAAAAGGTGCAAAGGGTTTAAAAACACAAGGACTAGTTTTGTCATTTACGAAAATTGAAGGACCATATCGCGCAATTCGAAAAGTTGCTCAAGGGACTAAAAGTGACAAGCTTCAATAGTACAAGGACCAAACTTGACAATTTCCAATTTCAAGGACCATTTATGACAATTTTCAAACTTGAGGACCAAAGTTGTAATTTTGCAAATTTTAAATTTCAAGGGTTTGTTTTGACAACTTTTGAATCCCATGGACCTTAAATGACATTTTTCTTTATTTAGATATACCGTGGACTGTTTTTGACAACTTTTGAAACTTGGGGACTAAAGCGCCAATTTTGCAAACTTGATCGTTTTCATCGATTTTGATCTTTTGCATTTAAAACACATAAAACACGATTTGTGATATTTTTATCATTTTGATGCGTTTTGAGTGTTTCGGATGATTTTGCGATTTATATTGTACAAAATGATGAGTATTTAGACACTCATCAATCCCCACACTAAGATATTGCTAGTCCCTAGCAATGATTTGAACTTTAATGGATTTTAAAACTCTTTACCAAAAGCCATCACTACGGAGTAGCCAAATGTTTGAGTTCAAGTAAGAACCTTGGTACACTCGATAACCAAATGATTTTGAGCAAATCATAAGTCAGAACGGATTTGATTTGTCTTTACCGAGAAGCCGTTTGCTCGGACTAGCCAACTCTTAGATAAATTATCAATATTATCTTTGGTGAGTGAATACCAATTATGGATTTTCCATCGCCTTTACCACAAGCCATAACCTTGCGGGCTAGCCAACTCTTCACTTTTTAGGATATGGTGAGTTGAATACCATACAATTTTGGGCAAATTGCAAGCCGTAAACGGATTTGATATATCTTTACCAAGAGCCGTTTGCTCTGGATTAGCCAATCCTTTTGTCTTCTGACAAGGCGGATCGATAACCAAGTCGAGTAAGTGTAGAACACTTACTCAAAAAAATTTTTTTTTTTTTTTTTTGGCCAAAACGGGAATTGGGTAGATAATATATGAAATTCGTGAGAATTCCCCACACTTAGAAATGAATATTGCCCTCAATATTCAAAGTACCGCGGTTATGCCGAAACAAAGAACGTAAAAGGAAATACTACGGCCATTATTTTAATAGATTTTTTTTTTTTTTTTTTTTTTTAGATATATATATATATATATATAACATGGGGCATCACCCCACACTTAGGTGGTAGAAAAGGGGTAAGAAGTCGAAATATGGGTGAAAACCCATATGTGTGTGTCTCTTTTTTTGATTTCAGTCGCTAGCTTGACTCGACCCGCATTCATTGGTTCATGGGAAGCAAAGTGGAAGAAACAATCTCCATCGGACTTTCATTCAAATGGTTTGGATAAACATTGAATGTGTTGAAAGTTCCACACCGATGAGATATAGAGAGAACCGCTCAAAATGATAAATGAAAATGTCGGGATCAAAAATAGTGTCCTCATTCCGAAGGAGAAAGGGAATGAGAAGTCACACCATATGTGAAGAAAATAAAGAAAATCATGATACAAATCATGACTAACTCCTCATTATCGGAAGAGGAATTCATGATTTTGGATCATGAATCTCATCGATGAGGATAGAATCGTCATCACATGATGGAAGAGATAAGTTAGAATACGAGAGGTGGGACAAGTGGTGTGCTCGAGAGCTAGCAATTTCCACCACTTCCGTGATGGTCTCATATCGGCCTCGGACATTTCATCGAAAGAGGATTTACTTTCCCAAAAGTGTAGTCATTATTAAATTCAAAAGAGGATTTGAGAAAATCCGGAAGTAACCTCGAAATGTCAAGAGAATCACAAAAGGCAAATCACAATCACTATCGGATATATCCTCGGACTCACTTGGGATTGGGACAAGATCCTCAACATTAGATGATTCCGTTTCCGAAATAGTGCTGAGAGGCTCATCCTCCATTATGAGAGAGTCTTTGGAAGCAATAAAAGGTAAGATAGGTGTGATAGCAATAGGCGAGGAGTTGAGAAATGATATCTTTCAAAGGAATAACACTCTCCTCGTCGTCCTCATAATATTCCCTCATTTGAATACTATCCTCATCATCATCGTCATCATATCAATTCTTATGTTCATCTGCTGAAGCTTACATACCATTCTTTTCATTTGTAGTTTCTTTCGAATCGTATTTCTTGAACTTTGTGGAAGATTACACTCCTCGTAATCATTGAGATCCTGTGAAGGCTCGGAAGTCGATGGTGATGGAATCTTGTGGGGTTGGAAATTGTCAAACCGGAGAATTGGAATTTTGAAAATTTTGATTCATCGGTTGACATTCAAAAGTCTCATGAGGACCCCCACAATTCTCACAACAGAGATAATTGGGAAAATAACTTTCACCAAAGTTCGATTGTAACATGGTTCCGGCTCATAGACAAGCGGAACCCGTGGTGGACAATCAAAACCGTAATGAGAATCATTCCACAAAACTCGCATGAGTAGGATTCGTAATGGGTGTGGAGGTAGGTAGGAAAAATCGGGTGTTTCATTATTTGAAATGGGATCGGGATTACCGACAAATTTGTCTCCGAAACTCACATTGGTACATCGCCGACAATTTCCACCGTTAAATGGACCTCCACACTGGGAACATGTCAAATACCATGACATAAAGAATTAAGCGGATAAGAGGAATAAGAGATGAAGAATTAAGCGGTTATAGAGGATAAGGAATGGAGAATTAAGCAGTTAGAGGATAAGGAAATGTAGAATCAAAAGATGCGAGAGGGTAAAGATGGATATTTTGGATTTTTGAAAACATGCTATAAAAACAAAGAATGAAAATATTTATGGTGTTGATAACACTTGGGAAAAGTGTTAATGAACTTTTGGATTTTGAAAACTTTACAAAAACTTTTACAAAAGATGGGGTATGTGCAAGAATGGGTGCGAAAATGGCTAAACACACGCTAAAGCCTCCCGCGGTGGCGCCAAAATTTGATTCTGTGGTGAGCAGTCAAGTCTAATCACTCAAGCCGCCACTTGTGAATGGCGGACCGTAATCGACTTAAAGCGCTCAAGCACGAATGCAATGAAGATCCGGAGAATATAGTGTTTCCCGGTCGTTAAGTCCCACGGAGACTCAATGGTGTGCAAACACTTGATCGAGACGATAGAATGATCACTAATGATAGTGATCGAAAAGATTTGGATGGATAATTACACTCTTGAAAAAGTTTATAAAATAAAGCGACTTAAATGCAAATTAAGAAAATTAAAAGAAAAATATATATTAAATAAACGCTATCACTATTTTTAAAATTGATGAGCGTTTAAAACTTAAAAACTTACGTTTAAATAAAAATTACGTAGCGTACAAAATAAAAAGTGAGATCTAATAAATAAAAGTCCTAAAAATATGAAAATGACATTTTACAAACCTAATGATAAAAGAAAATTTTTGAAAAAGAAAATTAATTTTATAACTATTTAATTAATTATTATTAATTAAAACTAATTTTAACTATTAAATAATAGCCTAAAACACAAGAAAATATGAAATAAGGCTTGAAAAATAAAATTAAGACTTAGAAAAATCTAAAATATCAAAACTAATTTTCAAAACTATTTTTGTATTTTTTGAATATATTTCTATTTTCTAGGAATTAAAACTATTAAAGTCTACTTAAATGGCTAGAAAATACAAATTTAACTAAGAAAAATATGGAAAAATATTTTTTTGTCTATTTATATTTATCTTAACTTAAGAAAAATGAAAAATTATTTTTGAAACTTTTCTTAATTATTTGTATTTAAAGCTAATTAAAATGCTTAAAACTAATTTAAATCAAGAAAAATAGTAGACCAACTTGGAAAAATCTGAAAAATTCAAGATAAACTTAAAATAATATTAAGAATCTAAGAAAAATATAAAAACAGGGGTTGTGTGGAGGAAAATGAAACTTAATGTCAAGTGCTTAAGAATAAGCACTTTAAATAAGCAAATGGAATCCAAAAGCCACCAACCCAAAGCGAAGCTAAAATAAGCTAAAGTAACCAAAATGCAACAAGTTTAAACAGGCTATAACCACAGGATTGTAATCTACAAAGATTTGGTGAATTGAGCTATGAACTAAAAAGCAGTTAAAGGGTACTGGGTTTGAGCTATGAAACAAGCTTCAAAATAAGTGAAACATGAAAACCAACATTTAGAACCTAGACTAGACTGGGTGAGAGTGTCTAAACCAAAAATAAGACCTAGTGAAGCTCAAATGAGCTCTGTGCAAGAGTTGCAAAAGCGAGAAAAACTCGAGCGGTTCGAGTTTTGCCTGAGCATTAAGACCCTTTTGACAAGCTAGTATGAAGCTTCTAAAATTTGATAAAAATCTGGAAAATGCTAATAAGAAACAAGACCAGTTGAAGTTAATGAACCCACAATTTCACTTAGATTAGTTAAAATGAATCAAGGAAAATTCTTCTCGGTTGGCAAAAGCCGACTTTGCACAAATTGACTTTTGATAAAGAAATGAAAAGTTGACTTTTTCCAACTTTGAGCTTAAATTATTGACTGATTTTGATGTTAAAGGATGAAATGAGGCTAGATCAAGCTATATCTATGACATTTAAACACAAAATGAGATTTTGTTTTGCAAAATCAACAAGTGAACTGTTAAGGACAAATGAGATGGATTTTGACCTTGGTGGGTTACAAGCCCAAAAGTAAGTGATATGAAGTATTTAGAGCTAAGTAAACTTAAAACAACAAGATTTTAACCCGAACAAACCTCGAACACACATTTAAACTAGCCGATCCAAACACACATATATTTAAGCGATATGAACTTTTACGAACAATCTTTGAACCAACATGATTTCATAATCACACTAAGTCTAAACACCTTACTTAACACTAAATAAACAAGTAGGAATTAAAATTAAACACGTGAATAACAAGCTAACTATGCAAAATAGAACTAAAAATGAAAATGGGACAAACAATGCTCACAAGAAGTCCTTATATTATGAGGCTAAAACCAAGCCCAAGACTACACTAACCTATCTATTCAAAACCAAATCCATCCTCTTGACCAATTTAATCATCACCATTTCAGGTTTTGAACCACAATTGACTTTTGTTGACCATACATTAATTTGATTTAAATTGCATTCCAAGCTATTCAAAAACTTTAACAAGCTTAAGTTAACTTGGTTTAACTTAAAAATAAGCTAATAGAAACTTAAATGTGAGAATTTGGAATTAAGCTTTTCAACGATGAACTTTAAAACATGAATTATAAATGAAGCATTGAATTGAGACTTGAAAATGTATTACAATGATTTTCCAACTAAGGTTTAACACTTAAAAGCGAAATTACAAATTTTTGCATTAACTAAGACATTTATTAAAAAAGCGACATTAAGAAAAAAATGCAAAACTAACTAACACTCTCTTCTCCTCTCCTCTTCTTTTTATATGCAAAACAACTCTCCCACTAGTTACGAGCAGATCCTACTTGGTTTTGGACCCTTGGATGAGAAGAGTGAATTTGGCCGTTTTTTTCTTATTTTGGCGGAAAAAGTATTTTGACGATGGGTGAGGTTGAGTGAATGGGGAGAGATCATTTATTGATTCTTGTTTTGTGTAGAGGTGGAGGGACAATGGAAGAGGATGATGAGGAGGGGATGGTAAGTTGGTGATTTGAGGATATGGTTGGGAAGAAAGACTTTTGGCGCCAGAGGGTATTTGTTTGACCAAGCTGTTGACGGGTTAAATATCAAAGGGTCCAAAATGCTAAATGTGAGGGGCCAAATTGTTTTGACAAGGCTAAGGGTGCAAAAGGGTTTAAAAAACACAAGGACTAGTTTTGTCATTTACGAAAATACAAGGACCCATATCGCCAATTCGAAAAGTTGCTCCAAGGACTAAAAGTGACAAGCTTCCATACAACAAGGACCAAACTTGACAATTTCCAATTTCCAAGGACCATTTATGACAATTTTCAAACTTGAGGGACCAAAGTTGTAATTTTGCAAATTTTAAACTTTGAAGGGTTTGTTTTGACAACTTTTGAATCCCTTGGACCTTAAATGACATTTTCTTTATTTAGATATACCAGGGACTGTTTTTGACAACTTTTGAACCTTGGGGACTAAAGCGCCAATTTTGCAAACTTGATACGTTTTCATCGATTTTGATATTTTGCATTTAAAACACATAAAACACGATTTGTGATATTTTTATCATTTTGATGCATTTTGAGTGTTTTCGGATGATTTTCAGTTTATATTAGACAAAATGATGAGTATTTAGACACTCATCGAAGAAGCTTATTCTTAAGTCGCAAAGTGGTAGTTGAAGCTGTTTTTAGCACTCAAGCTCAAATTATCAAATCTGTGTAGTTGGTACAATAGAGGTTAAGAGCAGTTGTGTTTGGTTGCTTTTGAGTATTTATAGCTTATTATATCTTCGTGTTCGGTTGGTGCTCATTTGGCACCTTTGGCTTAATTCAGTCTTATTTATAAGCACCTTGCCTTCGCACTTCATATTCCTTCACACAAGCCAACTTTGTTTTATATTTTCATAGAATCGAATATTAATTTAGACTTTTCCGAATTTTTGATTTTTCTAGGTCGGGTTGCTATTTTTCTTCATTTAAATCGGTTTTAGTACTTTTAATTAGCTTTTAATACAATTAAATCGGAAAAGTTTCAAAAATAAGTTTCATTTTCTTAGGTTAAGATAAAAAAAAAAGTCAAAAATATTTTTCGATTTTCATAGTTTAATTTGTAATTTTAGCAATTTAAGTAGTTTCAAATAGTTTTTAATTCATAGAAAATAGAAAATAATCGAAAAATATAAAATTAGTTTTGAAAATTCTCTTTAGTTATTTTAGATTTTCTAAGTCATAATTTCATTTTTCTAGCTTTATTTCATATTTTCTTGTATTTTAAGTTATTATTAAATAAGTAGAAATAGTTTTAATTAATAATAATTAGATAAATAGTCATAAAAATAATTTTCTTTTTCTAAAATTTTCTCTTATCATTAGGTTTGTAAAATGTCATTTTATATTTTTAGGATTAATATTGCTTCATTTCACATTTTCTTTTGTACGTGCATAGTTTTTAATTTAAGTTTTATAAAAGAAAAACCAAAACATCATTTGCAAATAGTGATAGCGTTTATTTAATATAGTTTATTTTTTTAATTTTCTTTAATTTGCATTTAAGCCCTGTAATTTATAAACTTTTCTTTAGGTTTAATCAATCATATCTCTTTTTCCGTTCAAATTCTCTCGATCACTATTCGTTTGATTATTCTCGCACAACTCGTTGGGACATAACGACTGGGAAACACTATACTCCTCGATCTTCATTGCATTGGTGTCCGAGTTGTTTGAAGTTTATTACGGTTAACCATTCATGAGTGGCTAGCTTGTGTGATAAAACTCGACTTGTTCACCATCAATCAATTCTCTCACCATCTCTTTATTATTCGATTATATCTCTAATTGTGCTTACATACTCAACCATGGCGAATCGTCCCTCTTGTTTCAAAGCACAACATGGTGGCGAATTTAGACAAGACGAATCTAATGAGGCTTTTCATGATATAATTGATTATCTTCTTTGGTCGTCAATCTGTTATGCTCTTTTAGTGGAGCCGGATATAATTGAACCTTGGATTCAAGAATTTTGGGCTCTTGCTAGGGATAATATGGAGAATGATGAATTTTATATTAGGGCTCTGATTCTTTGGAAGAAGCTGTGAAGATTATCAAGCCTCTATTCGAGAAAACTTATTGTTTAATGATGAAGAAGGGCTATTCGTTTTGATAAGCGATTGATTTGGGATACTTTTGGGCACATTGGTTATGAAGGGTCTTTAATGTAACAAACATTCAGAAACAACTATTTTGTCCTCAATGGAAGTTTTAGTGCATGTGTTGCTTCATTGTATTAGTGCTAAAAGTACTTCATGGGAGCAATTTGGATCTAACATAGCATCCGCTATGGTGGGATTAGCTACGAGATCGTGTTTTCAATTTTTCAAGGCTTATTCTAGATGGCATGCTTTCCCACATCACTCATGGATCAAAATGGTTAATGTATCCAAGGTTTGTTCAAGTATTCCTAAATAAACAACTTTCGGATGTTCCTAAGCCAACAAATCTTTTAATTGTGGTTCGACAAGCCAAAATTTTCACCTTTATGGCTAGGAATAGTGATTTATTCCTTTGGAAGGACACACCTTTAACTACTTCTATGATGGAAGTTGTTCAAGTTGTTAGAGCGATCTTGAAGATGATGAAGCAAGTGAAGGTACTTCACTGCAGTCTTGCATCTGCAATCTTGATTCTCAAAGTGCTACATCTTAAGAGGTCTTGCATCTCAGTCTTGCTTCCCAATCTTGAAATTCAAGAAGATGTTGCGGGTTCACCTTCTCCATCTCCACAACAATTTGTTCCCGATTCTCAACGGAGGAACATTCACCAATTCAAGGAGATGATTCACATACTATATCCCCGAAGGTTTAACATTGGATAATTATGTTTTGACAAGGGAGTTAGTCGAGTTGAAAAGACTCCGAGGCTCAAGCTAAGCAGTTAAGAAATTGAAGCTCAAGTTTAGGCGGCTCAAGAATTTTGTCCGCCATTGGTTCAACATCATCGTATATGGGTCAAATCTAAAAAGAAGGAGCAGAGGCGGTCTCGGAAGAACAAGCGCAAAGGTTAACAAACAATCTTACGTCAATTGGGGAGGAATTTAGAAGAAAGGAATTTGAAAGAAGATATTGTTAAGGAAAATGAACTCGAAGGTCTTGAAGAACATGAAAAGGCGAAGAACAAGTTATTCAAGAAACCGAGGAACAAGTTATTGATGTTCAAGTTCAAAGTCTTCGATGATCAAGGTATCGCTATCGCTTTCTTTGGAACTCACAGACAAGAATTGGTTACACCAAGAGTATTAGACTTTGAAGAGGAAGCGGTCCTTCAACTATTCCACATGAAGAAGAAGGTGGTCCGTCAAGTCATACCGGAGGAAGTCGATACACCTCAAAGAATACACACCGCAAGTGATGATGATACAATTCTTGAGATTTTGCAAGATTTATTTAAACCAAGAGGTGTTACTATTCCGAGTGCAAGAAGAGGAACAATCAAGAGTTTCTCAACTGCTATTGATCCTAAGGATAAAGGAAAGGTGTTTTGGTAGAAGTAAAGAAGAAGAAACCAACTTTAGCACAAATAAGAGTACTCAAGATGCTTTGAATGAACAAGCGACTAGAAAGATTCAAGAGAAATTAAATGCTAAAGATAGAGATGCTAAGGAAGTGAAGAAGCTCATAATAGAAGCGACTAAGAAGTTGCAAGAGGAATTGAATCTTGAAGCTAGTGAACTATTAGAGTCACCTATTCTGTTTCTTTTCTACCTAGAAAACCAAATCTTGCTAAAGAAAGGAATGCAATGATGGCTTATTTGAAAAGTCGAGGATATAAAGGATTGCAAACATGAAGTATGTCGATATGAAAAGATTATATGATCTTTGAGACAGAGGCTTATAAGAAGGATGTTGTAAGCATTAAAGATTATAAAGATGAAGCTACTTGGACTGAAAGCGAAAGAAAGAAAAGTTTAAAAGAAAAAGGAAAAGCAAGTTGTAGATATACGGTTTTCAAAGAAAGAAAAAGTTGAGTTAAGATTTGAAACTAGGGATGAACTAAGAAATTATCTCGAATAGTAGATTTTGAATATTCCAAAGAAGATCGACATGAAGATGAGCAGATCTCGGATTATTGCTTTTGAAGTTGTGGAATCTAAAGATGGAAGCTATCGATGTTTCATAGAGAAGATGAAAGCTTGAGTGTTCAACGAGCTATGGGATTTATTGCATATCATAGATAGAGTGGATCTATTCTATTTATATTATGTGGTGAAAGATTATTTTGAACATCATCCATCGAAGGAATTGGTTTAGTTTTACTTGGAGATCTCACAACCGCATGGGAAAGCGAAGAACAGAGCGATGATGAAATTTGGAAGAATCAAGAGAGGCTGGAAATTGTTTCTTGGAGATTCTTTGAAGAACTGGAGTTCATGTTCTAGAGTGGAAAATGGTATAATGATTCACATGTTTGCAGATAGAAGATATCCTCTTACTGAGAGATCTTATGAGGAGGATGCTAGAGCATGGAATGGAAGTTGAAGAAGACAATGAAATTGCTTGTATGGTCATTAATTTGTTTATCAACCGGATCGCTATTCTCGATGATAATGAATAACCGGTATGAGACTTAATTGAATAAATTATTTTTGATAAATCGATTACTTTATTCAAAATCTCACGATCAAACAATACTTTAATCAAAATCGCTTGCGACTTTTAATCGATTAAGTGATTTTGAAAACTTTGTTAAGTAACAAATATTTTGAAACAAAGGTTGAATAAATGGTTTTGAGATGGTAACATCAATAGGTTATCAATCCACCATGGTTACAAAAGGATTGACTAATCCATGAGCAACGGCTCGTAAAGATATATCAAATCCGTTTTAGTTGACAACTTGCTAATAAGTTGGATGGTAATCAACTCACCATATCGGTAATGTGAAGAGTTGGCTAGCCCACAAGAAAATGGCTTGTGGTAAAGGTCGTGGAAAACCATTATATGGTAATTAGTTCACCATGATGAAAGAACTAACTAGTCTAGAATGGTACAACTTTTGGTAAAGACAAATCAAATCATTGATAGTCGATGATTTGCTAAAAATTATATGGTTATCAATGTACAATGGTCTTACACACCAAAACATTTGGCTACTCGAGTTAATGGCTTTGGTAAAGAGATCTAAATCAATTAAATTTTCAATGATTCACTCTCATGGGAGTTAACACACCGGAAGTGATGAGAATAGACGCAACTTAAACTCGAATTAATGTACAAATTGTCATATGTTACTATGTTCTTTGAAAAGATGGAGCTTCTTTGGATGATCTTTGTAAAAGAATATTTCTAAAGATACTTTGATTATGCATGAAACTACAAAGATACAATCCAAAGACAAAGACACAATCTGTTCTTAAAGATGAAGTCGATAAAGATAAATTCACAAAGAAACTTGAAGTCAAACAAGTAGAATTCAAGTTAGGGAGGATTGTTGGGATATGAAAGTCTTGAAGATTGATGAGTACTACGGAAAGATAAATCTTGTAAACTATAAAGTCTTGGAAAAGTCAAAGAGTCAAAGTCTTGGTAAAGATAAAGTCAAAATCTTCTTTGTTGAAGTCAAATCTTGCAAGAACAAAGAACTATTATATTCGTTTATAGAAAGTCTTGTAATTCTAGAATATTCTTTATTAGATTACTTGTCGTACAAGGTTACAAATTGTAAACTGACTAGGGATATCCTTGAGCCTATAAAAGGACCCTAGATTGGCATAAGATGTACGTGATTTTATTAGAGTTTTAGAGAGAAGTTCGATATTATTAGAGTTGTTAAAGATCCGCATAATAAGCGAGTTAGAGTTATTAATAAAATCGTTCAAAGTTAAAGTTATTCTTCTTAGCTTTGTTAAGTAAATTCGCATACTTAATAGAGTTTGCTCGGTGTTTCTCTGTTAATAACTTAGGATTTATCCAGGGTTATTAAACCTTAACAAGCTATTTAAGTTAGTTTGGTTAGAGTACATCGATCCAACACAAAACCCCATCACCAACAACCACATTTGTCCCATCTCCATCCTTTACATCACACACCATCCCTACCTTCCCAACTACTACATCATCATCACTACTACTACACCATCGAACCATCACCTACTTCCACACCTACAAGCTCACCGGTCACCACTCCAAACACTACAATCGAAACTTCTCCACCACCTTCTAATCCACCAACACCAATACCACTGCAACATCCACATCACACTCAACTCCAAATTCACCACTACAACCTCCACCACCACCTGAATTTCTACTAGAACCAAACATCCACCTTCAAAATTCACCGCTTATCGGTGCACCCTCCCAAAGTCACTTATCCATAATGTTCACAATATCACTACACCAATTTCATTAATTACTCAAACATTCACACACTAATCACAAGGCACCTTATTCACAACATCAACAAAGTCGTTGAACCACACTTATCACCAAGCATCTAAAGATCCTAGGTGGGTAGAGGCAATGCATACAGAGATCAAAGCCTTAGAGAACAATGGTACATGGGAAGTCACACTTCTTCTGGCAAGACTCAATTGGAAGCAAATGGGTCTATAGAATCAAATTTAAAGTCGATGGTACCATTGAAAGATTCAAAGCAAGACTTGTTGCCAAAGGATTCACACAAAGGAAGGCATTGACTACAAAGAAACCTTTGCACCGTTGCTAAGATGGTCTCGATTAGAGCTCTCTTAGTGTGGCTATTCATCACAACCGGTTTATTGAGCAACTTGATATCAACAATGCTTTTCTACATGGGATCTTCATGAAGAAGTATACATGACTGTTCCACAAGGTTATTCTACCACTTTGCCTCCCAACACCGTGTGTAGACTCAAGAAATCACTTTATGGTGCGAAACAAGCCAACATGCAATGGTTCACTAAGCTCACGCCTTTCTACTCTCCACGGCTTTCTTTAAAGTTATCTTTGACACATCCCTTTTCACCTACATCAAAGGCACTCACATTTTGGTTCTACTCATCTATGTTGATGATATAGTTCTAGCAGGAATGACAAATCCATGATACAAGGCATCAAGGCTCAACTCCACAACAAGTTCGATGATCAAAGACCTTGGTCCTCTTCACTATTATTTGGGCATTGAAATTCTCCAAAACTCAAGGGACTTGTAATGTCACAAAGAAAATATGCTTTGGACCTTTTACAATGTGCAAATGTTCTTAATGCTAAACCTTCCACTATACCATTGGATCCTATCAAACCTCTCAATCTCACGGATGGAGAACCACTCATGATCCTCTTTATCTGAAAAGTTGGTTGGCAAGTCGATTTATCTCACCATTACCGGACTGGACCTTTCCTTTGCAAAGACAAGCCCTTAGCCAATTCTCTCATCAACCAAGAACTACTCATATGGATGCTCTGTACAAGGTTCTCGGATACATCAAATTATGTCCGAGCCAAGGTTTACATTTTCCAAGAACCAATAATCTCCAACTATCGACTTATTGTGATAGTGATTGGGCGACTGTCCCATCACCGTAAGATCGATCCTTGGTTATGCTATTTTTCTAGGACCTTGCCTCATTTCATGGTCCTCCAAGAAACAATTAGTTGTCTCAAGATCCTCCACGAAGTTGAATATAGAGCTCTTGCAGTTGTACTTGTGAAATTACTTGGCTACAATGCTTACTCAAAGACCTTCAAGTCTACTTGAGTCCAGTATCAATCCTATGTGACAATGAATCTACCATAGCTCTTGCTTCTAATCCTATTCATCATGCTAGAACTAAACACATAGAGATTGATTGTCATTTTGTCGAGATAAGATAAAAACAATCAAGTTTTACCTCCTTTATTGCTTCTTCTCTTCAAGCAACATACATTCTCACTAAAGGTCTTCCCAAAGCTCTTCACTACAATTGTCTCTCCAAGTTTGGCATTTGTGACCCTTTCACACTGCCAACTTGTGGGCGGGGAGATTCATGTCACCAAGTTCATAACATACAAGCGAAGCAGAACAAGTCAACCACATCCTCAAAGTTCAAGTTGCACAACAAGGCTCAAGTATATTGTGATGTAATGTAGTTTGTATCAATGAAGTAGCTAGTCCTAGTGTTAATGTGTTAGCTTAATTCAGTTTAGAAGTTAGTCTTGTAGTTGTTCTTAGTTCGAGTTGACTTTTATAGTTTGACTTTCTCAAGTCTATAAGAACTCTTGATGTATCTTCATTTTACTTAATGAGAATATAACAACTTTTCCCCCTTTAATGGCTTCTCTCATTCTCAACAGAATCACAACAAATAGGAAAATAAGCTTCTCCAAACACCCGCTAACAAAACATCAACATTTGCATGATTAAACCTTAAAATCGTGGACTTTTTACTTACCCAAATAAAAATCTGATTCAAGCAATAAAACTATAAATTAAATAAAATTAAACTATATCCACAAAACTAAACTTACATATTGATACTTGAATCACCAGTCCAGCTTCACCTTTAGTCCGAATCACAATATTATTCTTATCATCAACCAATATCAATACTTCACTTTCAACCATACAATCAACCCCAATAGCTTCCAATATTTGAGGTTCAACACAAATACCAAATAGTAGTAAACAAATTTTCTTATATGTTAAGACTGAAACACCAACCTTGTATTGATCTATTGTATGTTGGTTATGTGATAGTTTTTCTAGAATGGCTTGGAAATATAAGTCGGTGTTGTTTGGAAGATATACAGATCCGAAAATTCCTCATAAAACCCCAACCGAAATGGTCACACATTGAAATGAGTACAACACTAACCGGGCTAAGTAGCAGGCTCAAGATATATTAATTTTAAAGACATGAATAAAAAACAATGGTTGGGAGATGCCTTGCCCTATAATATCTTATATAAATTTGGGTAAATATATGTCTTCTGTCAAAAAAAATCTATTAATAAAATGTTGTATAAAAGATGTTGTCTTAAGAATAAATTATAATATGATTTTGCTCAAATATAGTTGTTACATGTAAAATCTATATGCACAATAATATATAAAATGTTTATTTTTTCATTTTACCCGTTAAATCATTGAATAATCTAATTTGACAAACATTAAAAAAATGTTTATCGATTGTTGCGTTATCATGAACATAATAAAATCCGAACACAAAATTCGGAATCGCGTGTTATAACAATCGATTATGTGATTATTCGTTTCAAAACGCATAATCTATTTTTAATAAGCAATCTCAAAACCACTTTTGACATATACATTTTATTTTGTTTAATTTGTTGTTTCTCTTAATTGCATAATCTTGATTCTTTATCCTCTTTCTCCTACCATTTTGCTAAAGTGTCATGGTGACATCTATCTAGAAGAAAAAATTATACTGTTTGATCTTTTATCAATCGATCAGATCATAATAGATCTTTGGGTTAAATCTATTTAATTGCAAGAAATTTTCTCAAATATTCATTTATCAGTCATGAACACAATTAAATCCATAATACACATCAAATTTTGTTGATTTTGAGTTGATATCAACAAAACCCTTTTACATTCAAAATCCAAGTCATCCGTCTAATATACATGTCACGTCATAAATTGCACAACTATTGTTTACGTCATATTCTTTATGTTATACATGTGTTCTTACCCACGAGATACATATTAAAGTCCATATTCTTTATATTATGTTATACATGTGTTATATACCATGGTGATAAGTTAACATTTCTTGATATTAGATAACTTTAACCCTACACGTATATAAATTAAAAAATAAAAGTAAAAAATCCACGCAATCAATTTAACACGAGGTGGGTTCGGTCATAACACGTAAACAAAAGTATGATATTTAACTACAATTTAAAAGTTTTGTAGGTATTGTGGTATTTTATTTAGTCCATAACTAATAAGTGAATATTTGAGAAAGTTACTTATTACTATTAAATGTTAGGAAAAGATTTATAAACTTAAAAGATATTAATTTTGTGGCTAACTTACGTGTCATTACATGATTAGATTTGAGAGTGAAGTTAATACAAGAATAAATTGTTGCCACAAATGTTTAGACACAAAATGATAACTTTTAGATGTCCAATCATTCCTCTAAATGTTAACCCTAGATCTTTTATCAGTTGATCATTCATTTGATTTGATCGAACTTCCTATTTTCAGAGGTGATCCTATTTGATCTTATTGCATTTTGTCTTGTCATTGTTAATGCATAAATAACGCGTGTAAGATCAATTCCCTTTCTTATTTCTTCAACTTTGTTGAATATTTAATAAATTGTATTTTTTACCCAAAAAAGGCATAACACCTAGAAAACCATAAGGTAGTTGTATGAAATCTAGTTTCCGATTTCAGTACATTTCATATGCCAGAAAAAAAGCGGCAATGTTTACAAAACAACGAAAAAAATGAAACCCACCAAGGAAGGGTGACCCAAAGGTACTAAGCTTGTGGAGGTCCTACTAAGATGAGAAACTCCCGAGGTAAACTCATATTGGTCAAATTGAAAAAAGAAAATGTGATGTCCGCAATCCGGCATGACACTCACTAAACCTTTGTAATATCTAACAAGTTGAGTCTTATGTCGATCATATACTAAACCTCCATAATATCTAACAAGTTGAGTATTATGTCGGTCATATAGAACACCAACACATAGAAAAAGGGTTGAAGAAACGAGTCCATCTCTTAGTCTTTCATGACCCATTCCTCTAGAAAGGATTTTCTAATAACCTAATAAAAGGTCGATTACGTGCATCATCACACAATCTAATTTCTTAAAAGGAATTAGCTAACTAGCCTAGTGACGATTCAGCAAAAGGTGAGAAACCATGGTTACCCAAAAGAAAATCTACTCTAACAATTTGTGAAACCAAATCTAACAACAATTCTAACAAAAGTTATCTGATTTGTAATACAAGTTATGAATTAAAGATACACCTTTTATGTATGAAAAGAATAAAAGGTGCAAAAGATCCCATGAATATGAAATTAAAAGCATTGTGCAGGACAACTCCATCAGTCCATCTCCTTACAGTTAGCATTTTGTTCCTCTTATCTACCAGGTCTCGTGATTCACCTCCTCACTTGGGAGCTACTAAAAGACGTGTCGGGGCTTTGAACAAGTAAATCTTAGTAAATGTTACCTCAAACATTGATAAGAGTCTGGAAAACTCCGAGACAATATGAAGTACTTTGTTTTCACAAAGAGTGCAAACATAGCATAGCACGGAAGATGCAATAACGCAACAACCCAGTACCTATCCAACATTTAGCAGAGGTACAAGAAAACAATAAAATGACAAGTTATCAGTCTGAAAATCAATAAAAGCTATATCTTTTGTATGTGTACTACAAAATTTATAAGATATAATAGACTCGGCCTTTTTGATGTCATATACTAAGCTAATGCTTAGATGTTTAAGGAGACATACCACATTGGAGCTATTGGGCTTGATACATTAAGAAATGGGTATGGCCACCTGAAACAGATAAAAGTAGAACATAAGCAAAAGTGCAAAACAATGAAACATTGTCTTTAAAAGCAGTTCTCTACGGCTTATATAATCGCCCCTAGTTGAGAACCATAAAACATACCAGGTATCTGCAAAGGCATGGACAATCCACTCATTAACCTCAACAAAACGCTGAACAACCAACTAAATCGTTAGTGAAGATCACGCTCACACTTAAACAATTTATTATCCAATTATTTCAACCGCAGTGAACAAGATGAAATACGAAATTGAGAAACCACAGGTATCCACAAAGCGCTGAAAGATCACGTAAACCGAGGGTTTCAGCGCCATTTTAAAGTTCCATTGAAGGAAAAACAGTACTGAAACATATCAATGACAGAGAAAGTTACCAAGTTATTCATGGCTGTGTCTCCTAGCAGCAAAATAAGGTTAAGTGAATGTACCACAATTGTCAACTGGTATGAGAAAGAACAAAAAGATTTCAAAGCCCATAAGAAAACACTCAAATAAGCGAAGTGAACCTCAGCATACAGCGAGTTCATGAAACCAAATGACTTAATGCATAGAAAATTAATAATAACATGTGACGTGCATTTACTCACAAAACCCATTTCATAGTCTACAATGGTGAGGAACGGAAGATTACAAGCCAATAAATGCCATCGGTTAGCATCACTGCCCCAGCAGTAACCTGTGTTCAACAACAACAAAAATCTATAGTAAGATAGAATAAACACACCAGGTAATATTGGTGAATCGTATAAGTGTTTGAAGTACCTGAAAACAATTTGAAATATGTAGCCCCAAAGGCGCGTGTTTCTGAAAAATAATACTCCCCTGCTGATTCATCGCCTCCTCTGTTCCTGTACATTTGAGGGCACATAAATTCCTTTCTCTTCGTCTAAATCTTTAATATGAGCATTGTGAGTCTTCTCTTTCCAGAAACATCCACAAGCGGATAGCAGCGATCCAAACTGAACAAATTTATAAAATGCTGGTAAAGAAAATAACCAAATGTAAAATAGTGCTTATGGAATGTGATAACGATTGATGAAAATATAGCAAGAAGCGAAAAATACCAAAAATAGATGATTGTCAAAATCAAAGTCCACCTATCCAAATAAAAGAACACACAAGGTTCAGTTAAGAGAAATAAACCGGGAGGACCGGGACTTGCTATGCAACTTACAGGCTGAAACTTTGTGGAAATACAAGAAACCGCTTACTGTGTATAATAGTAAAATAAGTTGGTCCCGTGAGTAATAACATCAGCAATGGAAGCTGCTAAAAGCAAGCATGACGCTATGATTCTGAAAGCCAATAACCAAACCGGGCTTAGTCCCTTTATACATGGCATCCATGCTTCACCATCAAAAGAGACCAAGCCCTTTCTGTGTTGTCCGAACCTTCATACTTCCATATCAGGAATGATCCGATGATCACCGAGGTAAAGACAGATAACAAACAGACAAAAACTCCCAATTCAACCAATAACTCAAGCTAGTACTGTCAGTAACCGATACAATATCCATCCTACAGAAAGCACATGATGATAAGCTGCAAATGCACATAGCTACATAGAGCTTAAAAAGAATATTCTTTACATTTTAGTTTAACATTCATAGAGAAAAGACCCTTGTCAGGGATAAAAAAGATAAAATTATTGATATGATTGTAATCGGTAAATCAAGCAACCAATAGTTTGTCCTAGCTGGATGAAGGCAGCCCGCTAACAAAGGTTTTAGGTTCAAGTCCCAACAAACAAGCGTGTTCGAGTATTTGTTGCCAAACAAATAAATACATCGATCTATGCACAGTAGAGACATGGAGAAACAAGTAAGACCCTTCTAATTAATCAATTTACACATGTTATTAAGTGACCATATTTCAAGTAAATGAACATGTTAAATGACGATTATATTATTAACTCATAGTGGTACCAATTCTGTTATAACATTTCTCAGAGAGGTGTTTGTCTAAGCTAATTTTCTTGTGGTCTTGGAGCTAAGCTCATCATAAGATCTTGCTGAGTGTTTGGATTAGCATATAAACTTATAAGCCTAAATACCCCATAAGCCACATATGAAGTGCTAATTACCTAAACCACCCCTAAATAAGCTCACAAGTCTAAGCTTTTCGGTCAAATCACTACAATGGACACACATATATTTGTTTCTTTCTAAATAAGCTAACAAACCTTTGGTTCACTCACATGCTTTTGGGTTCATTCATACACAGATATATTCTTCTAGATAAAATCACCCCACATTTTAGAAATATATATACCATTTGATCCATGTTTTTTTATTTAAATAAGACATGCAGAAACACAAAACAGACCCATAAATCCATATATATTATAAGGTGACAAAAATAAAATTGTTATACCTGCCTTCACAAGAGGAATCAAAAGCAACAGTTAGGTTTTATCATGAAAGAATTTCCAAGCCGGAATCTTTCTTTTCCGACGAGAATAATTTTGGATCGGTGAATATAATTGGATAAGGTAAAATATACGTGCGTTAAAATTAATGTGACATTTGAATAGTGTCTGACAACAATGTGCACGTGTACTGCAACCAAGATACGTGACTCATGCATAAAATTAATTTATTATAGTAGTGATCTAGCGAAAAGGAACTTGGTTTCATACCCTTTTCTCAACTTAAAATTTGATCCGACGATATTTAAAGCACATCAAGAAAATTAAATTATGTGCAATGTTGAGCACGCTGTAGTCCATACCAAAAAGCTACTCAATTCAAGGCAAAGTTAATTGTCCATCGTACCTTTATTCACCTTTCATTAACATTATTAAGTATTAAGGCTATAACTCAAGTATGAACATCGACTAAAAATCGTTTGTTAAATCAGGGTTTGTGGAATTTGATTCACCTGAAATTGAAAGAGAATTTGTAAGTCTTTTGGTTTGGACTCAAATGGGAAAAATTGGATTCAAGACAAACCAAAAAATTATCCCAACCACCATATCTGTGAGTCTATGATGTATTCTTTTAGAATTACTTAATAATTAGTGGTATAAGGCTCTTTCAAACACAGCGTATTCATTGTATGCGATATTATCCTTTATTATAATAATAACCATTTATTCTATCTGCAATTGCACATTGAGTGATCAGTAATGCGAGGATTTGATGAACATGTAAAAATGTTTGGTTTGTGTGATAGTTAAATAAATTAATTGGATTTATTAATCAAAAGTATCTACGCATTCTTTTTAGTAGATCTTTTATATAAGAGTAAACTGCAAAATACATCATGTGGTTTCATAGTTTACGACCTTACATCCCTGTCATAAACTATTAGCTAGATTACATCCTTCGTTAGTTAAACGTTAGCCATTCTACATCCCAGTCGATAACTCATTAGTTTTCTTCGTTAAGTCTTAACGGAGATACTTTTAGTCTTTTTACTCGTCTGAAGGATGTATTTTGCGGTTGGCTCTTTTACATATAAGAGGATGTATTTTGCAATTTACTTTTATACTTTACTTTTTTTTTTTTAATTCTTATTATTATTATTATTATTATTATTATTATTAGAGTTAACTATTTATATAAAAACATTTTGTCGAAAATATTATAAAAATTCCAAAATTTTATAAAATTTGAAAATTTTATAAAATTTCGAAAATTTTATAAAAAATTCAAAAATTTTATAAAAATTCGAAAATTTTATAAAATATTCCGTTAAAATTTTATAAAAACAAATTCGTAAAAACTTTCTTTTAAAATTTTTGTTTTAAATTCGTTAAAATTTGTTTTTAAACTTTTCCTTTTTACGGATTTTTATAAAAATTTCGACAAAAAATTTCTTTTTCTTTTGAATACTTTTTACGAATTTTTTATAAAAATTTTTTGTCGAAAATGTTTTTGTCGAAAATTTTGTATAAAAAATTCCGTCAAAAGTATTCAAAAGAAAAAGAAATTTTTGGTCGAAAATTTTTATAAAAATTCCGTCAATAAGTATTCAAAGAAATTTTTTGTCGAAAATTTTTATAAAAATTTTGTCAAAAGTATTCAAAAAGAAAAATAATATTTTTTGTCGAAAATTTTTATAAAAATTCGTAAAAAGAAAAAGTTTAAAAACAAATTTTTAACGGAATTTAAAACAAAATTTTATCGGAATATTTTATAAAACAAAATTTTTAACGGAATTTAAAAACAAAATTTAAAAACAAGTTTTTACTGAATTTATTTTTATAAAAATTTTATAGGAATATTTTATAAAATTTTGAATTTTTATAAAATTTTGAATTTTTATAAAATTTTTGGAATTTTTTTATAAAATTTTCGAATTTTTATAAATTTTTGGAATTTTTATAATATTTTCGACAAAATGTTTTTATATAAATAGTTAACTCTAATAATAATAATAATAATAATAAAGTATAAAAGTAAATTGCAAAATACATCCTCTTATATGTAAAAGAGTAAGCTGCAAAATACATCCTAAATGACGATAAAAGACCAAAGCAGCCTCCGTTAGCACTTTACGAAGAAAACTAACAGAGTTAGTGACGGGGATGTAGAATGGCTAACGTTGGCTAACGAAGGATGTAACTAGCCAATAGTTTATGCGAGGGATGTAGGTCTCTAAACTCAGAAACCACAGGGATGTATTTTGCAGTTTACTCTTTATATAATAAAGGAATTACATCATTTCGGAGTGATTTTGTCAATTAATTCTTATTGAAAAGACAATTGGGCTAATAGGAGAGCTCAATTTTGTCACGTAAGAAAATCGTGTGATGTGATTGGTTAATAAAAGTCAAAATTAAATTGATTTTATTAAACTTTAATAAATTTGGTGGAGAATTTAGTTGATAAAAACACATAAAAATATAGGTGTCAAATTTGTGAAAACAAAACTTAAAAAAGATGAGGTAATTAATAAAACTTTAGTGGTTAAATTTTTAAAATTTATATAGAGCTAAATGTAATATTATTATCCTTCATATTTTTAATAACTTTGATTATAAATAAATACCCCTTATACTTTATACCCTTTATACTTTCTATCTTAAAAATACAATGTATATGTTGTTTTAAAATAACAACATATAAATTTGTATAAGATTATAAATATCAATTTTTTTTACTATCTACGCTCAATAAAGACTCATTTATTTCATTTTTAAAAGTTTAACCTATGTGGACACGAGTTTACATTTTAAATACGGCTAAATTCATCGAAAACGGAATATAATTATCAAATTGTAAGCACGGATTAATTTAATATAAAACAAATATACGTAATTGTACTTATAATAATGACTCGTGTAATTTTATTTATTTATATAAGGATATCTGAAAACATTTTAAAAACTATAGGAGTATACTTTAACTTTATCAACGCTCATTATATGCTATTAAACTTGCATTATGTGTACAACATAATATCGAGAGTGAAACTTAAATAATAACATCAACATCTTTGTCACTAAATAAAATTAAATCTTGAGTTACCTAATGAAATTTTAAAAATATTTTCCAAATTCTAATGGATATTAATGCATAATAAAAACTCGTTTATAAGTATTAGTTGTACTTATATCACAATTTTATGAGAAATTTTATATGTGATATATCTTGAATTAAAATATTAAAATAAATTTGATTTATATGTAAGTTTCATGAGTGCACGAAACTTATAAGTATATAATTATATGCAATTACATTTAAAGACACAATATTCAAGATTAATACAAAATAAATTTTTTGTCAATACTACGTGCGTGCAGTATTATAACTAGTTCTAGGAATAATACAATTACACTTGTGTTCTCGGATTAAATTTGGAGAGAAAGGAAAGAAAGGTTGGGGATCGAATATGTTTGTGTTCTTAAGATTTTTATGAGGAGAAAGGAAAGGAAGGTAAAAATAGGTAAAGAAAAGGAAGGAAATTTAAGTGTTTTTGGTCCAAATCTTTCCGCTCAAATATGGGCAAATTGTGAAGGAAAATGCCTCTATTGATCAAAATTACCTCATCTTCTCAATTGTAGGTTGTTTTTAATCTTTTGACATTTTATTCTTCAAAATCGAAATCAATTATAATATGGTTGGGACTTGAAAACCTCAGTTGGATTAATCATTCTTTTCTTCGAAGAAGCTGATTTGTTCTTGAGGTTGACATCCAATTGCCACTAAACAAACAGATCTTGGTGTGCTACAATTTTAAGTAACCGTATGTACTGTTCTTTTCTTTTTCTTTTCCAATAATTATAAACAACTTCATATTCTTTGGGCTTTGTTGTGTTTTGAATTGGTATACTTTATTATAGTGGCGGATGGAGATAATAATGACGCTTTGTTGAGTGATGCGGAAGAAGAAGACATTCCTCCAATGTTGTGGGCCATTAGTTGATCAATTGAAGTTTTTCCCAATAATTATAAACAATTTTTGTTAACAATATTTTGAAGATAGAACTATCTGGGCCACAAGTGAATTTTGATACAGATTAGTTGTTGATGCTTTGTTTGAAGGGCATTTATCGTAATTTTAAACTCCATAACACAAAATACATTATTATCTTTCTTTCATTTACATTCTTTTTCTTCTCTTCATTTCTCTTCTTTCACTTTCCTTCTCATAATAACTTGAGAACATAGCGTAGAAAATTGAGACATAAAAACAAAAAATTTACATCATAATTATTAAGTTTTTTTTTTTTTTTTTTTTTTTTTTTAATTTGGATCGAACAATATTTTCATGTTTGGTTATTAGTTTGATTCAAGTTAGAGTATCAAGCATGTATAACCATTTTTTCAATAATGTATGTATTGTATTTTATTTTGTGAAAAATATTGATATATTACAAAATGCATCAAGTATATTTTTGTGTTTGATCATAGTTATAATCGAACGGATCCGGATTTTGAATCAAGTGTAATACGATTTTGACTTTTTTCTTGAATAATTCTTAACTTTAGTTGTACATATAATTGGGTAAAATTGATTGTTTTTGCGGTTTAACTTTTGTGATTTATTTGATACATGTATACATCGATAATTGAAATAGTCTAAATTACATAAAAAAATAGTGTGACCTGAAAATTGTATATTAGCTTTTGGGTTGTTTATTTATTTTTTCTTCCGTAAAGCATAGTTGATGTTTTGTTTTCAATCAAAATTTTAAACTACAAACTTAATATTGAGGTAGATTTAACGAATTTTAAAGGTTAAAGGGACTAAACTAGAACTTTATATATAAATAGGGTTATAAATAAAAAAAGTTTTGGTGGTCAAACATATAATCACACATGTTTTGCTTTGTCTTTGCCAACACATAGTCTACACACGCTTTTGGTGGTCAAACATACTATTGTGCATCTTTCATCTCCACCATTTTCCTTTTTCTATCTTAAAACACAACTGAAACACATTTTCACTTCAAATGGGTGTAGCACTTTTAAAAACTACAAAAATCACTTAAAACCTACAGGTTGTCGAGAACAATCATGTGTGTACATGCCACACATAGCTCATTTGTAGCTCCGCCTCTAGTTATAATACCTGCACGCATGCGTGGTTTTTCTAAAAAATTAATTATGTATTATTATTGATTAAAATAAAAACAAGTTAACGTGTTATAAATGGTTTTATTTGTTAGAGTAAAATAATAAATCTTATATATTTAAATTTTATTTTTATTGATTTTAAGTAATGATTTTGATCGGAAATTATCTTTCATTATTCAAGTCAAATGTCACGCTGCAATATTTTTCTAGTTGTATTATAATCGGTATATAAAGATTTAATTTTCAAAGATAATTCTTGAGGTGCATTGGATATTAGCAATGATCATAATCCATATGTGTTACATATTTGGACACTCGCTTGTGTTACACACTCATACTACATACTTATATTTGGTTATTACGTATGTAAAAACTTATATTACTTTTATATGAGATACTTAGATAAACGCCATACTTGTCACATCAATGTGCATGATACAAGTATAACTAAGTTAAGTATTTCAAAATTCATCGAACCTCGGTTAAATATAGTCGATCACCTATATTTAACTTAGGACGATGGAACATAGTCCGATCACCTATTTTCACACCCCAAATTACTTGTTTGAATGGAATTCCTGGGGGATGAGTGTCATAGCATCACAATCACAGTTATATTGAACGACCTAAAGTGTCGTTTAAAAACACATCGTTTGTTATTTATTTAAAGCTTTCAGAGTTACAAAGATAGGTCCCAAAAGTAGATAAAGTTTGCGGAAATATGTTTATTACAAGCCAAACGATGTTTTAGAAATGCCATAATTTACAAGTGAGACGCGTTGTCACCGCGACTCTATGATGGTCCTTATGCGTGCCATGATGTAATGCCTTAGTTACCTGAAAATACATTGCTAAAACGGTCAACAATAATGTTGGTGAGAAATCATAGGTTTATGAAAAAAAATGTTTTATACGACTACACAAGTATAGGCCATGTATGACAAATATGCCACATAAAAATGTTACAATTGCTAAAAGCACATGACACCGAAGCTAGACTGATTATGATGTTCGCCCCAACAGAGTGTTTTGCCAAAACAACTCAAATATGATATTAAATGAAATGCATCCGTTTGACCAGTTGGGACAACCAACCCGGATGGAGGAGTCACCCTCAATAGATCTATTCACTCACCCTTGCTTCTTCCGGAACTAACGGTTCATGATTATGAAATGGGGACATTCAATTGGCAATGAGGTAACTTAAGCAATGTAATGAATTTGATATACTTGGTATCGTAATAAAAATGATGTGCAATGTATTCTCCCCCGTAGGTTTGAAAATAAGTATAAACATGTACAACGGGGCTATGAAAACTCACTTGGTAAAATGATGCGATGGCAAGAGTGAGTACACTGAAATGTAGGGCAAATCTCTAACCGTGACCTATTATGAATGATATGATCTATAATAAGTCATGATGTAATGTTATGCATGCAACTCGTATGATATCTATACCACTTGTGAATTTTTGAAAATAAAGTTTATCGTCGAAAAATAATCTTATAAAGTATTGTGAAATTATAAATTACTTTACAAGTATTTCCGTTGAAATGATATTCTACGATAATCATTTAGCGATTTATTATGAAATTATAGTTCTTCGTCGCAAAACAATATAATTTGACAATTTATGAAAGTGACTAAATGGCCTCGAAAAGCTAGTCGTAAAATGGTGCATATCGAGTGTTAGGAAACAAACTCAACGGTTTTGGAAAGCTTGTATCATTATCTCAAAGTTTTAGCTTTTAAATTTTCATCCTAGAGGTCTCGATCATGGAGAAAAACATAGGTGAAGTAGGGTACTTGTACCAAAAATATTGTTTAAGGAAAATTTTCGGCAAAGTTTGAGTGACCGTATTTTATTCGTTACAACTCCGTTTGACGAACAGTTGAACATTTTGGAAAATAGGCTAGGTGAACTTACTTTTACTAGAAGACATCGATTCTAAAAAGTATTCTATCGATGTTAAAACGACTCTCAACATGGTCACTAGCGATAACTAGTTTTGCTAATAGGAAATATATATGTGTTATACTTGTGAAAATAGTTACGTCAACCTTATTTAAACACGTGTAATTTAATCGTTATAAGTCCGTTTTCACGCTTTATATGTCCTTAGCCGTGTTAAAGTATACTAATATATTTTTGATAAATTGACTCATTTAGATAACACTTAAGACTCATTTTTACCCTTAAAAATCTGGACAGCATGCTGATTTTTCCGAAAAATATAGTTTTAAATCGTTAAACTTGAAAATAGCATAACTTCTTCGTTATAACTCCATTTTAACCCGCTCAAGCGACCACGTTTCGTTTTAAAGTATATTTTCTGAATATCTAGCCCAAAATATTTTGTAAACTGTCGAAATTTCCAGACTTAGCAAAAATGATCAGACCTTATTTTATAGTTGTCGAAATTGATTTTTCTCGCGTAATACTTATTCTAACCACTTCAAATCAACACCAAAGCTATTCTAAACCTACCATACACCTTCTTAGGGTGTCATGGGTTCCTAGACATCATCAAAAATAATATGTTTCAAGGGATTAATTATAGGATGGTATATACTAATTATAGGTACTAAAAACATTAAAAGTGGTATAGATACTCATAAAACTTGCATGTTTTCTTCAAGCATGATAAAAATAACCAAAGTATGAATATGATAGATTAAAAATGATCATGAAATGCTTACTAGTATAGTGATGAGGTTTATAGAACAAGGTTTTTCCTAAATACTCTAGTGTTTTTATTTCAAAACCCTTAAAGAGAGTATACTAGTGTGTATAATTTAGCTTGATCTTGAAAATTTTTGGCTTCCTTCCTATGTTTCTTCCTTGGCCGGTCTTCAAGTGAGATGGGAGGGAGAGTTTTATTTTTTTTTACACCTTAGTAATAAGTGTATGTATGTGATAAACTTGGTATATAATTAAAAGTATTACAAGACAAGTCTATACATGTGTATGTGTTAGCCTAGTGTAGATTTTTGTCTCAAATTTATGTTGAGTCATGCATTTTGGTCGACAAGAGTAAAACAAAAAAAAAGATGATGTATTTTGATTGAGCAAATGTATAAATATGTAAGTATAGTTTGTAATTTGTAAGTTAAAATAGGTATTTAGGGTAGCGTTAGCTAGAAATAAATTTTAACGGAACAAAATAAAATATATCGATGTCATAAAAATTATAAAAATACATTTCTTACAAATATTGAGTGAAATAATAATTATCGAGTAGTATTTACGAAAACCGCCGTAAATATATATAGATAACAATTTATATACAAAATAAATTTAAAACATCGTGTAAACTAATAATATAATTTTTATAGTATTAAAATGAGTATAAAATATATCGGGATAATTTTGGAAGTGTCGGATCAAATGTTCAAAATAAATGATTACGCGATAGCGTTTATTTAATAGGAAATTATACGTTTAATGAAAATGCAAATCCATGCATGAACTAATATGACGATGATGTTGCTAATGATATGTAGACTAAATCTAGTCTATATGAAATGTCCTCAATGATTGTTCATGAATTGCAGACTAAACCCTTACGGTACACGCTGAATTTGATACTGTAAACCTAGTTTATGGAAAACGATGAATAGTGAATCATGAATAATGATTTTCTCCGGAATGAATAGTGTTTCGTGAATAGTAAAATTTTGAAATATGTTCTCGAATATCAAATCGACTCCAAAAACGATGAATAGTAAAATGATGAATAGTAAATTCCCGAGATGAATAGTAAATTTGAGAAATGACCTGAAATTGCGAGTTGTCACATTCGCCTACCCAAAAAGGAATTCAGTCCCTGAATTCAGTCCATGTTGGGTTCTGCGGCGTTGTCGGTAAAAAGGTCGGGATATTTGAGACGCATCTGGTCTTCCCGTTCCCAAGTAAACTCAGTACCTCTTCGAGAATTCCAGCGAACTTTCACGATAGGAATACGACTTTGCTTCAACTGTTTGACCTCTCGGTCCATGATTTCTGCTGGTTCCTCGACGAAATTGAGTTTATCGTCGAGTTGAATTTTATCCAATGGAATTACGAGTGATTCGTCCGAAAGACATTTCTTGAGGTTTGAAACGTGGAATGTGTTATGTACATGGCTAAGTTCTGACGGAAGCTCAAGTCGATATGCTGTGGTCGACTCGCTCAAAATTTTGAATGGCCCAATGTACCTCGGGTTCAACTTCCGCCTTTTCCGATCGTACCACGCCTTTCCAAGGCGATACTTTCAACATAACCTTGTCGCCAACTTGAAATTCTAATGGTTTGCGTCGTGACGTCAACAGAACTTTTTCGTCGGCTTTTGACGATTCGTAGTCTTTCTCGATTTGAACTATCTTTTATGTTGTTTCCGAACCATTTACGGACCCGATGAGTTGTGCGTCACCAACCTCATTTCAACAAACGGTGATCGGCACTTTCGACCATAGAGTGCCTCGAATGGTGTTGCTTTTATGTTGGTGTGATAACTATTGTTGTACGAGAATTGATCAATGTCAAATGGTTAGCCCAACCATTTCCAAAATCAATCACACATGCTCTCAAAGATATCTTCTAACGTCCGAATCGTTCTTTCACTCGACCATCGGTATGAGGATGATAGGCAATGCTCATCTCTATTTTGGTTCCAAATGGATCTTGTAATGATTTCCATAAGTTTGAAGTAAATCGACTATCTCTGTCGGAAATGATGGAAATTGGTGCACCGTGCCTTGAGACTATTTCCTTGACATAAAGTCTAGTAAGTTGTTCCATGTAGTAAGTCTCTCTAATTGGTATGAAATGGGCTGATTTGGTAAGATGATCAACATATACCCAAATAGCGTCGTAACCTCCTGATGTCTTAGGAAGTTTTGTGATGAAATCCATTGTAATCCGTTCCCATTTCCATTGGGAATTTCTGGTTGCTGGAGTAATCCTGAAGGTTTCTGGTATTCAACTTTCACCTTAGAGCAAGTAAGGCATTTGCTAACATACGTGGCAATTTCCGCTTTCATGCTCGGCCACCAATAAAGTCTCTTGAGATCCTGATACATCTTATCAGAACCGGTGAATAGAATACTTTGACTTATGCGACTCATGCATAATCAACTCTCGTATCCCGCCATAAAATGGTACCCACATTCTATCCTTGAAGCATAATACTCCATCTGATCTCTTCACAAAGCCATTTGCATTTTCAGGCATACCATAGAGCTTTTCATTTGGTCGATTTTCCTCCTTGAGTGCCTCAATATGTGCCTCGAGGATTTTTGATGGTAAAGGTGAACTAATCGTCATTCCTAATGATCTGACTCTTAAAGGTTTAGGTCTTTCTTTCTGGCTAAGAGCATCAGCCACAACATTGACTTTCCCCGGGTGATACTTGATTTCACAATGGTAATCGCTAAGTAATTCCAACCAACGACGTTGCCTCATGTTGAGTTCTTTCGATCAAGAACATATTGCAAACTCTTGTGGTCCGTAAACCTTTGTACACTTAGTACCGTAGAGGTAGTGTCTCCAAATCTTGAGTGCAAAACTACGGCCCCAACTCAAGATCATGAGTGGTGTAACTCTTCTCATGAACCTTAAGTTGTCGAGAAGCATAAGCTATCACCTTCTCGCTCGCATTAACACGCTCCAAGCCCTTTATGTGAAGCATCGCAAGATACAACGAAGTTCTCAATTCCTTCGGGTAGTGCCAAAATTGGCGACCGCAAAGCTTTTGCTTCAATAAGCGGCGACTTCTTGTTTCTTTCCCATTCGTATTTCCGGTTTTCTATGTCAACTTGGTCAAAGCTTTAGCTATCTTTGAAAAACCTTCAATGAATCTTCGTAATATCCGCAAGTCCTAAAATTGACGGATCTCAGAGATTTGTTGGAGTAGCCCGTCTTTTTCGCTTCAATCTTTGCAGGTCAACTTGTAATCCTTGACTATCGATGACATGACCCGAAATTGTACTTTTCGGTTCCAAAATCACACTTCGAAAATTTGGCATACAATCTTTCTTCCTTTAGTAGTCCTAAAATCGTTCTTAAATGCCCTTCGTGCTCTTCTTTGCTCTTCGAGTAAATCAATATGTCGTCGATAAATATTATAACAAACTTGTCTAAATACGGTTTGCATACCCTATTCATGAGATCCATGAATACTGCAGGTGCGTTGGTTAATCCGAACGGCATTACTTGAAACTCATAATGACCATAACAAGTTCTAAATCTTTGTTTTCGGGATATCCTCCTCCGAACTCTAAGTTGATGGTAACGACCTCAAGTCAATCTTTGAGTAAAGACTAGAGCCTTGCAACCGATCGAACAAGTCGTCAATCCCGGAAGTGGGTAACGGTTCTTCACAGTTAACTTGTTTAGCTCTTTATAATCTATACACATTCTAAAGGATCCATCTTTTTTCTTCACAAACAAGACCGGTGCTCCCCAAGGCGAGGAACTTGGTCTAATGAATCCTTTGTCTAAAAGTTCTTGCAACTGGTTAGACAACTCCTGCATCTCTCATGGTGCTAGTCGATAAGGTGCTCGTGAAACTGGTGCAGCTCCTGGTACTAAGTCAATCTGAAATTCTACTTGACGTGCCGGTGGAAGTCCTGGTAAGTCTTCGGGAAAGACTTCAGGAAATTCTCGAACAATCGGTACATCCTCAAGTAGCCTCTCTTCCGACTTCTTTTCTGTTATATGTGCTAAGAAAGCAAAACAACCCTTCTTTATGTACTTCTCCGTTTTGATGCATGATATAATACTGAGTCTAGTTCCACTTCGTTCTCCACGAATGATCAAAGTTTCGCCGTTGTAAGGAAGATGAACAACTTTTTCATCACAAATGATTCTTGCACGATGTTTGGGTAACCAATCCATGCCGATGATGACGTCGAAACTACCAAGTTCTACGGGCATAAGGTCTATATTGAAGGGATGATTTAGAAAATTGAGTGTGCAACCACGGACAATGATGTCGGAGCTAATTAAGTTACCGTTAGCTAATTCGATGTTGTATGAAGTGTCTAATGTGGTTGGTTTGATATTGAGTAAAGGTGCAAATATAGTGGACACAAAGCTTTTATCGGCTCCCGAATCAAATAAAGCGATGCATAACGATTATTGATAAGGAACGCACCGTGACAACATTCGGGTCCTCCTCGCTTCTCCTCCTCCCATGACATAGGCTCTTCCTTGTGCCATTACACCTTGATTCCTGTTTCCTTGATTCCTCCACTTTGGACAGTCTCCCTTGTAGTGTCCCCTCTCTCCACAACCAAAACATGTCACTTGCGGTTTCTGATTTTCCACCATAGCTGGCAGCTTGAATTCCTTGGTTTGATGACCCACTTTCTTACAATTCCCGCATGGATTAGGGCAACGACTGGGATTATGATGACTTAGACACGTATCACACTTAGGCAAAATCCCCGTGTATCCTTTCCTTTCCTTTGGGCCTGCAGCATAGGCCTTTTCAACATCTTGTCTCTTGGGTGGTTGTTGAGTAACATTGCCACCTCGGTTGTTATCCCACTTTCTTTTGTTGTTGTTGTTATTGTTGTAGTTGGTGTAGTTGTTTCGGTTGTTGTTGTAGTTGGAGCGGTTGTTGGTATTGTTGTTGTTTCGGTTGATGTTGGTAACGTTTACCCTCTTCACTACTTGTGCCATGAGCTTTTGAGATACTCGAATAGATTCTTCAATCGTTTGCGGATCAAAAGAAATCACATCACCTTGAATGACTTGTGGGAGTCCTCCGATGAAACCTTCTAATAGTTTTTCATTGTCCGAAACCATAGACGGACATAATGCAGCCAATTCTTGAAACCTTCGAATGTAGGTATCAATGTCATACCCAACAGTTACTAGCTCATAAAATTCGGTTTCCAACTTCTTCACCTCAGTACGCGGACAATGCTTCTTTGTCAACAACCCTTTGAATTGCTCCCAGGTGAGCTTGAAAGCATTTTCCATTCCCATAGGCTGTGCATACGAGTTCCACCATGACATTGCCCCATCTAAAAGAGTACTAGTAGCGAACTTAACCTTGCAATCATCAGGGCAATTGCATAAAAGAAACACAGACTCCATTTTCTCAAAACCATCGAACCATAGCAGTGGCTCCTTCTGTGCCTTTGAACTTTGTAGGATCTCCGCTTTTAAAATCCTTGTATGAACAATTCCGAATCCCAGACCCTCCCGCAATTCACGCATCGGCCGCAAGTCCGGCGACTTCAAAGAAGACCGCTTGTCTGGAAGCTTCAGCAGACGACCGCTTGTCTAGCGACTTCAAGGTTGTCGCAGCCTTGGCAAAGATTAGCAAACTGGCGGCTTTGGCGAAGACATGACCTCAAAGAAGAAGACCATCGTTGCTCTTTCATTCCTTATTGCCCCAGCTATACTATCCCTCACATACTTTTGCATAGCCGCTTGTATCAATTCGGGTGCAGCTTTCTTTGGTGCCATAACTCTTCAAAACCATAAGATGAAACAATGATGAGAATCCATAAGTAGAAACAAACATTATACATATATATCCACAACTACAACATGCATAATATAAATGAAATCACAACGGAACAACCACCAAATATCACAAATATAATCACAACACACGTGGATAATATACATGAAAATTTCGGCCTACATGGACCGATATCATAGATAGCACAACCATTCCTACATAGTAGAGTCAACACTTGATACATTTGTTTGTACAACAACCAAAAGACAACAAGTTCTTTAAACTATGTCACATACCTCGTGACTAGGATAATAGTAGTAAAACTAACACGATACAAGTCTAATCTAGGCACCTCACGGTGCTCCGCCTAATAGATCCCGGAGCTCTCGAACTGTGTAGTCAAACTAGCAACCATACCATCAAATCACTAATCGTATTTGAGTAGCATCATCCCTACTCTCCCATGTAGCAATACTCTCACGTGCCAATGCTAACTCATGAGCTGTCATTGTAGCTCATCCCGTGACATCTCGGCTCTATCATACAACTCCGGCATCTCCCGCCTCAACTCGAGAATATGCTCACGGTTCTCTAGTTGCCTAGTCTCTAACCCCTGATGAGAAACATCAATAGAAACTCTACCTATCACTAAACCCTCAATCTCCTCCTCCATAGCCTCCACTCGACTCAATGAAAGCTCCTCTAACTGTCCTAACACCCTGTCAATTTGTACCTGCTGACTATCTAATCGTGCCTCTAATGTGGCAATAGTAGGTTGTCTAGCAGTAGCAACCCTAGAACTCTCCCCAATCTCGAACCTAGTAGGTGGTGTGGGCTCAGTAGTGGGTGGTATAGGTGTGTCAAAACGTGCGCGCTTCTTGAGCGGCAAGTCCGATACGGGCATAGGATCTCTAAGGTAATAAGATGAGGATGATGATGAGGATGATGATAGTGGCGATCCTAGTGGTGAACTAGAGGTCGATGATGATGATGAGGGAAGTGGTGATGGTGGGTGAATCGGGCTATGAGTAGGACTAACTGGTGGTGTGGGTGCAAATTCACCCTCCTCAAAGGGTTCAGTCTCAGTGTCGGATACTATGAGTGGTAAGTCTGATGTAGAGCCAACAGAAGATAAGGCTAAAGTAGTGTGTGACAAGACATCATCCATGTTAGTGTCTGATGAGACATCCTCCATGTCAGTGTCTGATGAGATAGTGATGGGATGGGAATCTGAAGACATCTATGTGACAACCGATGTGAAATGAAAGTAAATAACTCGAATAAAGTGCGTATGAATCCGCATAAAAGTGAATATTCACTTATGATGAAATGATGAGATGCTATGATGATGTAGTTATAGTCTAGGTCAATGATGCAACCTAGTTCTCTATAACCAAGCTCGATGCCAATCACACACCCCAAATTACTGTTTTGCAATGGAATGGAATTCCTGGGGGATGACTGTCATAGCATCACAATCACAGTTATATTGAACGACCTAAAGTGTCTGTTAGTGCAAATATTACGATATTTAATCTATACAGTCTCGTTTGTTTTGATTGATGACAAACATGTAACTTGTAATACATAACGTAAAATGTACAAGTTACTTGTAATTACATTTGTCTCAACATACATTCAACACCTCTCGATGTCTCAAGTCCTCGTATGTTACAACACAGGTTCGTACATGTTTGTTATGTGGCATTATGATCAAACCCATTAACAAATCATTTAGAATGTTTAAAATACGTTTAGAGTCACTAAGTATTTTAATAGGTTAACCATTCTATTTGAACCTCATTTTACATTTGCATTCACAAGTATTTCAAAAGGTAACTAGACATTTTATCAACTAGTTGCATAATACATTTTACAAGGTTACTTTGATAAACCTTTAATCTAAAAATGGAAATACATGTTACATCATGTCATGCATCATCTTTGAAATCCTTGGAAGATCACTTGAATATTTTGGTTAGATTGACACTCAATATATCAAATGTGATCTTAGTAAGATTTGGTAATATCTTTGAAAGATTTGAAGAAAGATTTTTTAGATTTTATGTCAGGTACCCACGGCACCAAATTGTATAAAGAACGGAACCCTTTTAAGGGTCCGTGGTCCCGGACGCCCCGTCCACTTTGGCTATAAATAGAAGCCCATTGTTTTCCCATTTCTTCACCACTTGAAAACACATCTTCTCCACCTTCTTGCATACATTTAGATCTATCATTAACAATGTAGTAACATACATTAAACACCCTAATGATCATGATCATAATGCTTCTAACATTCACCTTTGTTGTAAGCATACTCACATTGAGCAACCAAGGAAAGCTTGGAGATCTAGCCATCCACACTCACCACAAGTGAAGATCTATCACAACAAGTTTAGGAACTTGTGATCTTCATCATGAAGGCTTCCTATCAATGGAAGATCATTTAGAAGTAGTTATTCATATCCATTAGACATTTGTGTCATGGATCATTAGTGTAGAACATCATTGCATCCTCACAACATTTTCACCAAACTAGATTAGATGGTTTATGTGTTTATACCATAAAACACAAGGTTTGTTATGTTGGGCCATAAAACATAGTGGGAGTGGTTGTACCCTTGAAAAGAACTCGACATCTAGCTTAGTGTCGAAAATATTGTATAAGCGACGTTAGGTTGGTTCTACCTCGAACTAGAACCCGGTATTTAGCTTTGTGGGAAAAGTGTAGCGACGATTGTAAGGTTTTCTCCGCCGAGAAGGGAGCTTGTTGATTTAGTGAAGTAACTCTCGAGTTGGGTACTCGGGAGTGGAGTAGGCGGAAAGGAGATCCGTGACCGAACCACTATAAATCATCGTGTTCGGTTTGCACTTTCCTTTCTTTATCTCTTTACTTTCATAGTTGCACTATATTATTGCTTGTGATGTGGTTTGATGTTAATGCTTGTGTGACAACATGGTTTACTATGCTTTACATTGGTTACAAACAATAATTGGAACTTTCATATTATAATAAGCTTCATAAGCGATTTGATACTAAAGATCTAAAGTTTTTAAACCAGTAACGATTCACCCCCCCCACGTTTCCACAATTGGTATCGAGCCACGTGGCTCTTATTTTCAAAACAAATGGTTTTAAAATAGAGTACGATCCATGTATCAAATTACCATTGAGCGAAAAATAATAGGAAAATGCTTTGCTTGTTATACTTAGAAATTTTGTTGTTAAATGTAACTTCGTATACAAGCTTGAAGGTTTTCTTGAAAATAAAATAAAAGTTTGTTGAAAGAACTAGTAAGTATTGTATTGTGTGCTTATAGAAAATTTACGAAGAAATATGATTTTAAAGGAGTGTTTGGGATAACTATAAATCTAGTTGAAAAATCACCTCCGTAAATGTTTAAGATAAGTTACATAAGTAGATATGTTGTTAAATATGTATTATATGTTTACTATGAAATCTAGTAAGTCACACACGTTTTTCTATGTCAAATACTAGTTTTGGTGAATCTGTCTCGAGGACCACGGCACCAAATCTTATAAAGGCGGATCCCTTTATTTGGTTCCGTGGGATCCGTCTCAGACAAGATGCATTTTGGGCAACTTCAAAAAATCATAACTAATTAACCGTAAGTCCGTACAAGTCGAGCCACCTATCATTTTAAAGGGAATTAAGTCTACTTTCATTTAAAAATACTCTCATGGCCTGAGTCTAATTTTAAATAAGTGAAATAGACCAAATACTACAGTATGTCTAAAATATTAAGTTTCGCTTTAACATAAAAACTCAAATTTTGAATCAAACAATATAAGTTGGTATTCTTAGAACTTTGATACAACTTCTTTTGAAACTAATTAATTTGGTAATATGTTTAAAGGAAACTAATCAAGCTTGGTATACATCGTCATATTTAAACGCTAGATGACGAAAAGTGTTTTCATTTTATGCTATGCTAAATAACTACCATTTATGTTGTTTGCATATATGGTGCTTGCTTATTTTCAAATTGTTGTTTACACTTGTTTGGTTGCATAATATAAGTGTCAATCTTGCCATGTTTTTATTCACTTGTTTGGCAACTTCTTGTTTATGCACAATAGGTCTTTGCTAGATTTTGTGCAATAAGTTAGAAAATGATTTTACCATCACTTGTAGAATTAGATAACTTTCTTCGCATAGGTTATACTAAAATCTCGCATAACTTATGAAATGTCATAACTCAATTATCAATGAGTACTAACTAAAATTAGTCAAGTACTTTGAAAATGGAGTTTTTAAGAGAGTGTTTGGTACAAGGACAAAAACAATGTTGTATGATGTCATTTATGTGTTCTTGCTTCAGTAGGATGATAAACTAACTAAAAACATTGATGTATGCTAACCGGTTCATGCAGGGGATAGCACACGGTGTTATCAATTTTACCCATTTTCACTTATATGTGAAAATCGTTAGCTCTTGTTCAAAATCAATGCTCCACTATGTTTGTGTATGCGTTATTGATTATTCCTAACTAGAAATAGTTAATGCCATATGTTTTGAGAAAAATTTCGTGTTTGAAATGTCCCGATAGTTAAAATATGGGTGCGTGAAGATTTTTGGTCACCACGGACGACGGCACCAATTATTTGGTTCCGCCTGTTATAGCTTTTGGTACCGCCATACACAGCATAAAGCGGACCAGACGGCACCATTATTTTGGTTCCGCATGTGTGAAAAATTGGTACCGTGAATCCTACGGTAAGTTATTGAATTTTACTAAATCCGCAATCTAATTTACCAAACGTCGTTTCTAGGATAGTTGTTAATGTATATCTTTCATACCTCACTCAACACATCCTCAATGGATTAACTTAGGATGTTTGACATGATTTTAGACACTTCCATCTCATTAGAAACTACCATCTTTGTATGGATTAACATCAAATCCATGAATCCTTAGTTCCATAAATCGACACATTCAAGATGTGAACTTTCTAAACTTGAGTACTCCAACTCCACCACCAAAATCACCCACCATCATCCAAAACAACTTAACTACCAAAGTCTCCAAAGCTTGTACCTATCAAACTTTGTGCAACACCACCAACATCTCCTTACCCGTTTATGGATGACTTAGATGACTTATCGAGACTAATAAACTGGACTCATTATTTGCAAAGATATCATACACAAGTCTAACATATAACTATAGATATTGTTTTGTATCTACATGTATTGCCTCACCTGGTTAACATGAAAATAATGTGTCATCCTTCAAGACGATAAGTATTTACATCGAGTCATAACTCACACATATGTTAAATACATATTATCAAGTCTTGTTATCCTTGAGTTCAATCTAAGCTTTATAATCTCAACAAATTAGGATTGACAACTTAAGTATTTCATCCAAAATATTCAAGTATATGCGACTTACGATTGTAGTCATTAAAAGTCATATCCGAAAAATCAACACCCAAGTATTTTAACAACACATGTTGAAACACTTATCCAAAACAAATAACCCACGGTGCCACTTATCCCTTTTGACACCTACTATCCTCTTCCATCTTTTGGCACCATTAACCGTATTGCTCATGAACTTCCAAGAGTATACTTTAAATCAAACGTGCCCTTTCAAGGTGAACCTATACTTCAGCCCCTAAGCTTCATAAACATAACCAAAACTTCAAGCACTTCACCCACTAGTTGTAGCAACCAATGAACCATAAGAATTAGTATTCGTACTTTTGTGTTCAACATCTATGGACAAATAATCAACCTAAGTACTCCCATAGCACAACAAACCCCTACATCACCACATCCTTATTTAGACACACTAGAAGACCTACCACCTAGATCAACCAATCCACCATCCTTACCATCATTTGAATTCATTGAGTGTATTGCTCAAAAGCCCTTGTGTCCAACACTTGTACCGAATTAACTCAAACTCAAACATCCTTTCCACATATAAGGACTTAGATAATTCATTATGGCTAGAACCTCAACTATCAAATAAGCATGGTGCTCTTGGTAATTGTTGTCAATTTCCACTAGGTATAAGTAGTACTACCTTCACAAATTATCAAAGTATTAGTAATACTTTGTCGTTAAACTTCTGCATAAATTTCGTTAAACCTCAAATCAACATTTTAACAACATATGTTAAAATGCAATCTAAAGCCAACATCATACACCCCAAGCAACAATGACTCTTGAGGAGTATACATAAGAAACTCGAGTGAATTCCTCTTGTCATCATCTAGTGAATAAAATCTTGAGACCAAGTTTATTTAGATGGGACTATCTCGATTCAAACACTTTGGCTTCATATCTTCATTTAGGAAAACATGATGTTTTGAAGAACATTATGACTAAGATTCATGCGTTAAGATTTCATCTTGTTAAAAGGATATTGTATATCCTATGCATCATTCTTGCGACATAAATAGTTGTGTTACAAGAGATTTCATTACACCTCATTGGCTAAATGATCTTGAAACAAACATCTACAAGTTCTATGAACTAGCATATCCAATTCATCTTGTCATACTTGTTTTCATAAGCATGACAACTTTATCCCATGTGATAATCTCATTTATTAAAAGATACTATTTGTATCTATTTCCTTTCAAGCGTACATCATAACCTAACCTTGCTCAAACCGAGTGCACATCCAAGGTTAAAACTACACAATTTTAGAGCATACACAAGATCTATTGAAGTTGGTAACCTCACTTAGATTCTTGTTAAATAATGTTCCAAAGAGCTTTCTTGAGAACGTTCTTAGTTTAACATATTCTATTCTCTAGTCTTAGATGATCAATCACATTTAAAGTACAAGATGTCATCCATTAGATCATACAATTAGCTGTGTAATTTGAACAACTTTCGATTCTAAACACAAGATTAAAACACATTGTTTATCAAACACACCATTGTTAAAATTCATGTGTATAACATGACATCTTCATCTCCTTAGTTATATTGCATATTAGTTGTGTCACATTAAGCCAAGTATTGGTAAACTATCATCTTTATACACTTTAATAGGCAAAAGTAGGAGTTCCCATCTTTCTAACATGAGAATGATTCTTGGAGAATCTATTGCACTAGAAACTCAATTTGACCTAACGGTTGAATTGCTTTCGGAGAGAAGTTGGGTATGTGGAATCACCCGTAAAATGGTCGTGTTTAGCCTTAATTGAGCACCGCTAGTAATAGTCTCATATTCATTCTCCAACTTGAAAATCTGCTTTCCTATACTTGCCTAAAGTAAGTGTTAAAACATTGATAGTTTTCCTAGCCTTAGGAATACTAATCAAACAAGTAGTATATATGATTTTTCTTTTAAAACCAATTGCATTACACTTACATGTGTTGATTACATGTTCTTGTTTGATACGATAAGTTGATTTGACATTATCTTAGTGTTTGATAACTAGTCAAATGTGTAAACCTTAGTAAAACCACTTGCATTGCACTTACATGTGTTGATTACATGTTCTTGTTTAATACGATAAGTTGATTTGACATTATCTTAGTGTTTGATAACAAGTCAAATGTGTAAACCTTAGTACGGTTTTATCTTTATAATGCTTGTATTGTTGTTTCATGATACTAAACGTTTAAACCTAAACTTTATGATACTTACTTTTGAATTATTTTTAGCATGATTAACATGTTACTTATGAACTCATAATATGCTATTTTGATACGCGATAATTTTGATATGATATATTTGTGTTTGAAAGCTATTAGTTGGCATTCATTACATCTATGTGTAGTACGATCCAAATGATACATGCTCCAAATTGTTATGTCTTGAACATGGCTTGCATGAATCTTTCATCTTGTTTCTTTTGCTTCTTGTCACACTATTTGTTTGCTACATGTGCACATATAATATGTCAAAGTGCTTTTGGTATGACAAAACTTTTAGAAGCCTTTTTATCTTACAAATTAATCACATAGATTGTTGTGTTAATTTACAAGCCAAGTATGCTTAAGCGTCTAAGTCTAACGACAAAACAATCTCAAAATGAAATGTCTTGAATAAAGTTGTATTCTTGCATAATATGATTGTCTTGATGCTATCTTGTATGGTGATTTCTTGTCTACTAAAGTGCAATGTGTTTTTGCTTATATAATATGTTATCAATTGATTTCTATCATGTTAACATCTTTTGTAACTAACATATTTGTTTTGTAGGTTGATAACAAATCATTTGTTATCTCAATTGGTTCTAACTTTTATATGCTCATTTTGCATAATCCCCTTTATTGCTACGTAGATTAGTACTATGCTTTATGGGACCCCTACACTTGCATATAGTTTAAAAGCATATAGAATTAAATTCTAGAGGTTGGCTTTTCATTTTGTCTTTCAACCGACCTCTTCCAAATCTCATTTTGCTTCCGCTTTCCAAAAATCATCTCCATCATTATTTAGTTATAACAATACTCCAATCATCTTCACTTCCTATTAGAAATCCACATGCCTCATTATACGATCATCTCAGATTAATCGAGAAGAGGTACGTGACTTTAAGGATGAAGTTCATTGTATGCTAACCATCATCTAGTAAAACATCACTAAGCTCACCTCTTTCGTTAATACCAAATAACCTCCTAAACACTTTGTTGTCATTCCTTATTTGATACATTACACATTATGTTGGATGTCCACCAATTAAGGGGGAGAGAAATTCATTCACATAATTGTCTTCTGTCAAATTTTATGTCTCTTAGACTCTACAATACCAACACATATGTAAACACCACTTAGCTAAAGCCGGTTCATGAAACCACAACTAGTTCAACCTTTTTCGCACCAATATCTCATCAAGTGAAAAACGCATCATGTGTTTTTACAAAACGTCTTCATCTCCACATATAGGATTTTCCTTAAACTAGCACCTTACAACTTCACTATCTAGAACACCATCATAGGATCTTATCCTTTCTCGCTTATCATGCATGTCCTTGTCGGCAAACGATATATTAATCAAAGCGACCATTTCCAACACGTTGGTCCATCCAACTCTCACTTATATGATGTCATTCTCATCCTCATATAGGTACTCATTATTATTATTAGTATTTTCCATATTGTCTTCACTTCTTTTCAAAGTGATAATCATCCATGTCGGTCAAAACCATGCTAATACTACCTTTCCCATTGTCACCTAGAATAGGTCATTTTATAATTCGTGTCAATCGATGAACGAATTTATCTTCATCTTGTCACTTTTAGATAGAACACATTATTGATTACTCTTGGGTTAAAGCATATGAGAACTTGCTCAAAACAATAGGTTGTTGGCATCAATAAATCATTCAAATCATAACCCTTATGCATCATTGAAATGCAATGTCCATTCATATTTTTTCTTAGCTTTGGTCACTTGACATGACGAAAGGATTGCATGAGTCCATATTTTTATATTTGCTATACATATGAGTTTCTAACTCCTTAATAGCTTCCTACCTAATCACCACCACCTTCCATCACCACTTTCACTAAATCATCACCATCATGGATTAGTGAAAAACTTACTTTGTAAATCTCGAGTCATCTACCATCACCACATCATTCCTACAAGTAAACCGACACCAACACTAGCACCACTAGTGGCACACCCGTGGAAACTTCGTATCTTCTTTCTAGGAACTATTTTGTAGTTTTTATCACATTATATTCTCACTTTTCTTATGATTGTAATTAGGAGACTACACTTCATGAGATCTTTGATTATATCATTTATCACATATATACATCTTATTTTCTTTGTGAAAAGATGAAATATATTGCACTAATATTTTTCATTGTAGGTTCATCATCATATACACTTGATTGTATATAATTTACTCATCTAAAGATGAAGTTTGGATCAATTATTTTTCTTATTTTAGGTTTGCTTGACACCATAGAACAAGGAGGAATGTCCTTTAAGCACTCATATTGCATCGCCTATACACTTGGTTGTATATGACATATTTGTCTAAAGACAAAGCTTCTATTATACTAATATTTATTTTGAAGGTTCATCTTGACGCCCTAGAGCAAGGGAGCTTCACAAGAATTTATCGAGTGCATCTTATATACACTTTGTTGTATATCACTTACTCGTCCAATGACGAATATAGTTTTGCACTAATATTTGTTTTGTAGGTTTTTAATTATACCCTGACGCCTCAAACAAGGGGGAGCGACCGTCAAGGGGGAGCATGCACGCATTTAGCATCATTCTCACTTTTCAACAAGCATTTGTGCTTCGATAAAAGTGGAGAAAATAGGCTAATATTGCTATGCATTTTTCTTTTTCATATATTTCTCATAATTTTTGTTGCATAAAACTAACCTTGATGTAGGTTAAGCCTCTTAATTTGATCCATGGATCCGCTACCTAACAAGGAACGGATTGAAGTAGACGATTTAACTTCACTAGGGATGATGCAAGCTCGCCTTTTTGGGGAGAAATGAAGTTAAACTCCAAGGACACGCCCTTTTTGTTTCGACAAAAGGGGAGAAGAGTGTAAACGGAGAAGGTAATGTAAAGGTAGTAAGGATACAAGTAACCTTTACATTTTACTTTCTATTACGTTTACATATATTTGTCATCATCAAAAGGGGAGATTGTTAGTGCAAATATTACGATATTTAATCTATACAGGTCTCGTTTGTTTTGATTGATGACAAAATGTAACTTGTAATACATAACGAAATGTACAAGTTACTTGTAATTACATTTGTCTCAACATACATTCAACACCTCTCGATGTCTCAAGTCCTCGTATGTTACAACACAGGTTCGTACATGTTTGTTATGTGGCATTATGATCAAACCCATTAACAAATCATTTAGAATGTTTAAAATACGTTTAGAGTCACTAATTATTTTAATAGGTTAACCATTCTATTTCGAACCTCATTTTACATTTTGCATTCACAAGTATTTCAAAAGGTAACTAGACATTTTATCAACTAGTTGCATAATACATTTTACAAGTTTACTTTGATAAACCTTTAATCTAAAAATGGAAATACATGTTACATCATGTCATGCATCATCTTTGAAATCCTTGGAAGATCACTTGAATATTTTGGTTAGATTGACACTCAATATATCAAATGTGATCTTAGTAAGATTTGGTAATATCTTGGAAAGATTTGAAGAAAGATTTTTAGATTTTATGTCGTACCCACGGCACCAAATTGTATAAAGAACGGAACCCTTTTAAGGGTCCGTGGTCCCGGACGCCTCGTCCACTTTCGCTATAAATAAGCCCATTGTTTTCCCATTTCTTCACCACTTGAAAACACATCTCTCCACCTTCTTGCATACATTTAGATATATCATTAACAATGTAGTAACATACATTAAACACCCTAATGATCATGATCATAATGCTTCTAACATTCATCTTTGTTGTAAGCATACTCTACATTGATCAACCAAGGAAAGCTTGGAGATCTAGCCATCCACACTCACCACAAGTCAAGATCTATCACAACAAGTTTAGGGAACTTGTGATCTTCATCATGAAGGCTTCCTATCAATGGAAGATCATTTAGAAGTAGTTATTCATATCCATTAGACATTTGTGTCATGGATCATTAGTAGAACATCATTGCATCCTCACAACATTTTCACCAAACTAGATTAGATGGTTTATGTGTTTATACCATAAAACACAAGGTTTGTTATGTTGGGCCATAAAACATAGTGGGAGTGGTTGTACCCTTGAAAAGAACTCGACATCTAGCTTAGTGTCGGAAATATTGTATAAGCGACGTTAGGTTGGTTCTACCTCGAACTAGAACCCGTATTTAGCTTTGTACCGGAAAAAGTGTAGCGACGATTGTAAGGTTTTCTCCGCCGAGAAGGGAGCTTGTTGATTTAGTGAAGTAACTCTCGAGTTGGGTACTCGGGGAGTGGAGTAGGGCGGAAAAGAGATCCGTGACCGAACCACTATAAATCATCGTGTTCGGTTTGCACTTTCCTTTCTTTATCTCTTTACTTTCATAGTTGCACTATATTATTGCTTGTGATGTGGTTTGATGTTAATGCTTGTGTGACAACATAGTTTACTATGCTTTACATTGGTTACAAACAATAATTGGAACTTTCATATTATAATAAGCTTCATAAGCGATTTGATACTAAAGATCTAAAGTTTTTAAGCAGTAACGTATTCACCCCCTCACGTTTCCACGTTGTCGTTTAAAACACATCGCTTGTTATTTATTTAAAGCTTTCGAGTTACAAAGATAGGTCCCAAAAGTAGATAAAGTTTATGGAAATATGTTTATTACAAGCCAAACGATTTTTAGAAATGCCATAATTTACAAGTGAGACGCGTCGTCACCGCTGACTCTATGATGGTCCTTATGCGTGCCATGATGTAATGCCTTAGTTACACGAAAATACATTGCTAAAACGATCAACAATAATGTTGGTGAGAAATCATAGGTTTATGAAAAAATGTTTTATACGACTACACAAGTATAGGCCATGTATTACAAATATGCCACATAAAATGTTACAATTGCTATAAGCACATGACATCAAGCTAGGCGATTATGATGTTCGCTTCACAGAGTGTTTTGCCAAAACAACTCAAATATGATATTAAATGAAATGCATCCGTTTGACCAGTTGGGACCTCCAACCCGGATGAAGGAGTCACCTCAATAGATCTATTCACTCACCTCGCTTTTCCGAATTAACGATTCATGATTATGAAATGGGGACATTCAATTGGCAATGAGGTAACTTAAGCAATGTAATGAATTTGATATACTTGGTATCATAATAAAATGATGTGCAATGTATTCTCCCCCGTAGGTTTGAAAATAAGTATAAACATGTACAACGGGGCTATGAAAACTCACTTGGTAAAATGATGTGATGGCAAAAGTGAGTACACTGAAATGTAGCGCAAATCTCTAACCGTGACCTATTATGAATGATATGATCTATAATAAATCATGATGTAATGTTATGCATGCAACTCGTATGATATCTATACCACTTGTGAATTTTTGAAAATAAAGTTTATCGTCGAAAAATAATCTTATAAAGTATTGTGAAGTTATAAATTACTTTACAAGTATTTCCATTGAAATGATAATCTACAAGCCCGGAGGTTGAGCTACATAAACTTCTTCATTAATAAAACCATTTAGAAAAGCACTTTTAACATCTATTTGAAAAATTTTAAGTTCATGAGCACAAGCATAAGCAAGAAGTATTCTTATAGACTCTAATCTAGCTACGGGAGCATAGGTCTCATCAAAGTCTATGCCTTCTTGTTGGTTATACCCTTGAGCAACAAGTCTAGCTTTATTTCTAGACACGACACCGTTTGCATCTTATTTGTTTTATATACCCATTTTGTTTCGATTATGGTTTGGTTTTTAGGTGGAGGACAAGTGTCCAAACATTGTTAGAAACAAATTGATTTAACTCTTCTTGCATAGCCATTACCCAACTTTCATCTTTTATGGCTTTTGAGTGTTTTTAGGTTCTATGGTTGAGACAAAAAATAGACTACTTTGGTTTTGGACTTGAGATCTTAAGGTCCTTTCATTTAACTTTCCTATAACCTTTTCTACGGGATGATCTTTAGACTCTTTAATATTGATGATTTCATTGTTTAATGGTTCATCTTCTTTATTTATATTTTATTTGATTTCTAAGACTTCACTTTCGATTAACTCGTCATCGACAAGAGGTAAGGTAGTTTTATGTGGACTCTCATCAAATTTTACGTTTAAATATTCTTCAACTTTCATGGTTTCTTTATTTAGTATTACGTATGCTTTACTATTAGGAGAATATCCTAAAAAGATACATTCGGTTGATTTTGGATCGAATTTAGTTAAATAATATTTAGTATTAAGAATAAAACATTTACTACCAAAGACTTGAAAGTGTTCTAACGAAGGCTTTTTGCCTCGTAGTAACTCGTATGGAGTTTTTTCTAAGAATGGTCTAATTAGGACTCGGTTTAGTATATAGGTTGATGTGTCGACGGCATTGCACCAAAATTTTTGGGGAATAGATTGCTCATTAATCATGGTGCGACTCATTTCTTGTAAGGTTTTATTTTTCCTTTCAACTACCCCATTTGATTGTGGAGTGCGAGGAGCCGAGAAATTGTGGGTAATACCATTAGCATCACAAAAGCTCAATTGCACTTCATTATCAAATTCCGACCATGATCCTTTTTTGGGTAAATAGGAGTAATCATGCACCGGTAAATATATTAACCAAAGAAACGTTTAAGTACAATGGATATGAGTGAAATCCCATATCTCGACCCGTTACATAGGCATAAAGCTTACATAACAAGATACTTCCTATTTTCTAAACAAGAAAACAAACCACTACTCAAATGATAACATCCACTATAGGACTTCCTAGTTGACACAATAGGACTTCCTAGTTGTCTTTGGATTTTCTTACTTAAAATTTCAAAGTAATCGAACGTTTTAGTTTTATTCTTTTAAAATTTAGTCCATGTATACCTAGAGTAATCATCCACTATAACCAAAGTATAGAAGTTACCTCTGTAACTTTAAATAATGGATGGACCAAATAAATCCATATGTAGTAATTCTATACACTTAGTTGTAGAAACCATACTTTTAGCTTTATAACTAGCATGGACTTGTTTTCCTATGTTACAAGCATCACAAAAATGATGTTCGTATTTTAGTTTAGGTAGGTTTCTTACTAGTTCTTTGGCGATAGCGATTGAAGAAGTCGCATATTGGCGTGACCCTAGCTTGAAAATCACCTTCAACAATAATATACCAAAGATCAATATCTTTTGATTTTACATAAGTTTCAAATCTGTTTTTCCAATAAATAAAACCATTAGTTTCAAGTAGTGGAGGTCGTTGCGTAGATTGCCCTTCTACAATTTTCAAAACTCATTGTGATCGAAAAGTTTTTAAATTACAATTTACTTTAAAACTTTTGTAAACCTTGCTCTTGATGCCAATTGTGGAAAACTAAAATGGTTGGTTAAAGTTTTACCAATTTTAATTTAAGTTTCAAAGATTTAGATTCAATCTTATGTGAATTCGTTTGGATGGATAGATAGTATAAAACAATAAGTAAAGTAAATAAAGAAAGCAAGTAAAGTAAAGGATAGAAAGTAGCGACACAAGTGGTTTATAGTGGTTCGGCTACAAGGACACCTTCCTTGCCCTACTCCACTCGAGAGTTCAAGCACTATGTCAACAAGCTCCCTCAACACGGTGGAGAAGCCTCACAACGTCGCTTACACTTTTTCCGGTACAAAGCTAATTACCGAGTTCTTTAACGAGGTAGAACCAAACCTTTACACAACTATTACACAACAACTATGTGAAATATGATTTAAAAGATCTTGCTACATAAATCTTGTGGATGGACAAATCAAATAAGGACCCTTTGCTTGGATGACTTGTAGTATAGCGTGATCTCGCCTTTGAGAAGGACCTATATGAGAATCACAACAAAGGATAGAAGAACTACTAGAATGATCAAATGATCAGAGGTTAGGAGAGTGAGATAATATATGAGAGAGTTGTAAGAAGAAGGGTGAGTAACAATGAAGAAATGGCTCACTATTTATAGGCACAAAAAGCCTTCTATCCCACGGTTCGTGGATCCTCACTGGGGATCCGCCGATCTAAAACTAGGGATCCGCATCTGGGTTATACCATCCAGTTTTAGGTTGCAAACCGGGTTATGGGTTATGGGTATAAGCCATGGGTCATGGACTTTGGGTCATGGGTACCCAACAAGATACAATGTATCTAGACAATGGGCCATGGGTCATGGATAATACCCAACATAATTTCATGCATGATGTCATGCAATGGGTCATGGGTTATGGATTAGCTCTATGGGTATGGGTCATGGGTCTTGGATATTACCCATCCTATTACATAAACTATTACAACAAATAAATTATTACAACATTTTATGTGAATGACCAAATGTATATACTTTACAAAATAACATGTATTCTTATAATTTTACTTATGATAACTTTATATTTGTTATCAACAAAACATAATGAGATCGCTAAATATGAATAAACGTTTTTACGGTTTATTTGTATTAACAATTGATTAGGGAGAACGAACAATTGATATATGATACAAATCAATAGAAGTGACTCATTCAGATTCGTTAGCCAATTTACAGTTCAGTGACATAATATATCGTTCAAGAATTCCATTGTGAGTGCCAACCATTGCAGCTCCATGACGAAGAGAAAATTTTAGGTGGTACATTTTTATTTTACGTATTATTTATACCCCATGTAACTACCTAACAACAGTTGTGTGCTTTTTCAAATATGTTAGATTATTTATCCAACCATCCAAGACGGTTTAGATACAAAGACAAAACTACAGGTGTCTAGGATTCCTAATTCAAACTGATTAGTTTGTATACAATATATAGGGGGTGTTTGGCTAACCATGATGAGTATAAAACATTTTTTTTCTTCTATAGTAAGTACAAAATCTGTGGTAACCTTAGAGTTGTCGAATATGATATCCTATTAATTATATTAGTCACAGATTAATAATAAAAAGCTATGCAGACGACAACTTTAGTTTTGATCAATATTTTAATGAGCATAAAAATTAACTCCATATCTTTCAAATGGCTAAAAAATTGCTTACTTATGCTAGAATGCTTACGTGTAGCTACAAAATGCTTACTTATGCTAGAATGCTTACGTGTAGCTACAAAAATGCTTATATGGATATAGAAACATGCCTTTGTTAAAATGATTACTTAATAAACCGCATAAACCTACCAAATTAACACGTTTAAATAGTTCATCATTCTTAATTTACAATTGAATTAGGTCTCCTGAACTAAGATCAATTTTGCTATTCGTGAAGCACTCAAAACACCGTTTTGATAGTACCTCTGGTAAATGTATATGTTAAGAGCAATGACTTCTGAAATTGGTCTCAGTAGTAAATCTAATATAGTAAAATTATCCTAATTCCTATCTATAGCATTGTTGTATAATGGAGACAATATAAAAAATTTATTTAATAAGTAACCAGTGTATAAACTTAGATGGAAATTATGCTAACATCACATCAGACTCGTTTAGAAGATTTTGATTAACTTCAAACTGTCGAGGAAGCTTTGCTACCTCCTCCAATGTAGCTTCCAGTTAACTGTAGCCTTAGAGATACGAAAAGAACCAACTTAAGTTCTTTATTTACTTTCAAACCCATGTTTTTATAAAGAAAAATTGCTTATGTGCTAATATTAGAGAAATTAAACACTTAAAATTAAGGAGTTTGGTATGTGCTTATCTTAGATAGGTAGTTTTAATCACTTTTAAATCAACAAGTTCCAAACACCCCTTAAATCAAAACCATCTTTTTTTTCTTTTCAGAGACATGTTTTTTTCACTATCATTTATTATGTTAAAAAAAATTAATCTTAAGCAAAGTTATATTCAATAAATCTAAGGGTTATAGTTTAGCCTTCATCATAAAAAGAACTCACTTTAGCATATGTGCTTAATCCGAAGTCATACTCTAGCATATCATAATCAGATATAAAAAGTTATTCCCATGACTATGGGAATGACGATAATTCTTACTCTTCTCTTTGCTTTATCTTCCCTATTTGTTGCATATAGTAAAATTGAGTCTAGAGTTAACTAAATCATTAAACATGATACATAAAATATAGTCGACTCATACCTACGTAATTCTGAGGCAACCATTCTTACATAAAGATCTTTCCCATCTTCACCATACATTCAGATATTAACCAAACCAAACATCCACTTGTTTTTTGTCTAATATCTGAATTTGCGTAAGCTACAGTTTCTTAAGCATACGCTTGATGCGGCGGATGTAAGACCTCCGAAAGAAGTTTTACAATCCTCCTAAATTTGAATGCTAGCTCGTATATCGGATAGGGGATTTCAATAATTCCCCTTTCTATTGCCGACGCTACATAGAGAAAAAAATATGACTAATCAGTATCTATCATCCGTACGATCTTCTTTTAAATTCATCTCAGCCACATAAAATAAATGTCCTTTTCATGTGTGATGTACACGATTTTTTACTTGGTCAATTAGCACATGTTTTAAAAACTAAGTAAGGATAAGTATGAATACTTATTCCATCCATGCATTACATGTTATACCTTTTCATGAAAGGTAGTACCCTATGAACCAACACCTATCTCTACAACAAACTTTGAGGATTTCTTGCTACTTTTGAACTCTGGAAATGGCGCCTTTATTTCCATCAGTGTCTCTATATAAAGCACCACATGCTATAGTCACCTATATAAAGCAACATAACCTAGAATCATTTATCACCAATTCACCAACACTCTCATTCTAATGGCAAACCATCATGACTATCCCTTTCTGTTTAACCTTCCTAACAACTTCCTCAATGAAACCAAAAAACGTAAACGTGAAGACAACCTGAAAAACTGGAAGTGGTCTGACTTTATCGTCATTGACGATGATGATGTAGATGTCCCACATGTCGATGTCAAGCATGAACTTGCTGAACCCTTGGATGCCGATGTCCCACATGTCGTCATTGACGATGTCGATGTCCCACATGTCGATGTCTCAAATGAAGTTCTGAACACCATGTAAGGACACACAAAATTTGTATTCATTTTCACATATTCAACTAACAATAGTATAAATTTACATGTAGGATATTCTTGATGGAGATCTAGCCATCCACACTCACCACAAGTGAAGATCTATCACAACAAGTTTAGGGAACTTGTGATCTTCATCATGAAGGCTTCCTATCAATGGAAGATCATTTAGAAGTAGTTATTCATATCCATTAGACATTTGTGTCATGGATCATTAGTTAGAACATCATTGCATCCTCACAACATTTTCACCAAACTAGATTAGATGGTTTATGTGTTTATACCATAAAACACAAGGTTTGTTATGTTGGGCCATAAAACATAGTGGGAGTGGTTGTACCCTTGAAAAGAACTCGACATCTAGCTTAGTGTCGGAAATATTGTATAAGCGGCGTTAGGTTGGTTCTACCTCGAACTAGAACCCGGTATTTAGCTTTGTCGGGAAAAAGTGTAGCTCGATTGTAAGGTTTTCTCCGCGAGAAGGGAGCTTGTTGATTTAGTGAAGTAACTCTCGAGTTGGGTACTCGGGAGTGGGTAAGGCGGAAAAGAGATCCGTGACCGAACCACTATAAATCATCGTGTTCGGTTTGCACTTTCCTTTCTTTATCTCTTTACTTTCATAGTTGCACTATATTATTGCTTGTGATGTGGTTTGATGTTAATGCTTGTGTGACAACATAGTTTACTATGCTTTACATTGGTTACAAACAATAATTGGAACTTTCATATTATAATAAGCTTCATAGCGATTTGATACTAAAGATCTAAAGTTTTTAAGCAGTAGCGTATTCACCCCCCTACGTTTCCACGTGTCGTTTAAAACACATCGTTTGTTATTTATTTAAAGCTTTCGAGTTACAAAGATAGGTCCCAAAAGTAGATAAAGTTTGGAAATATGTTTATTACAAGCCAAACGATTTTTAGAAATGCCATAATTTACAAGTGAGGCGTCGTCACGCGACTCTATGATGGTCCTTATCGTGCCATGATGTAATGCCTTAGTTACACGAAAATACATTGCTAAAGCGATCAACAATAATGTTGGTGAGAAATCATAGGTTTATGAAAAAAATGTTTTATCGACTACACAAGTATAGGCCATGTATTACAAATATGCCACATAAAATGTTACAATTGCTATAAGCAGACACGAAGCTAGGTGATTATGATGTTAAGCCCAAGAGTGTTTGCCAAAACAACTCAAATATGATATTAAATGAAATGCATCCGTTTGACCGTTGGGACCTCCAACCCGGATGAAGAGTCACCTCATAGATCTATTCACTCACCTCGCTTTTCCGAATTAACGATTCATGATTATGAAATGGGGACATTCAATTGGCAATGAGGTAACTTAAGCAATGTAATGAATTTGATATACTTGGTATCATAATAAAAATGATGTGCAATGTATTCTCCCCCGTAGGTTTGAAAATAAGTATAAACATGTACAACGGGGCTATGAAAACTCACTTGGTAAAATGATGTGATGGCAAAAGTGAGTACACTGAAATGTAGCGCAAATCTCTAACCGTGACCTATTATGAATGATATGATCTATAATAAATCATGATGTAATGTTATGCATACAATCGTATGATATCTATACCACTTGTGAATTTTTGAAAATAAAGTTTATCGTGAAAAATAATCTTATAAAGTATTGTGAAGTTATAAATTACTTTACAAGTATTTCCATTGAAATGATAATCTACAAGCCGGAGGTTGAGCTACATAAACTTCTTCATTAATAAAACCATTTAGAAAAGCACTTTTAACATCTATTTGAAAATTTTAAGTTCATGAGCACAAGCATAAGCAAGAAGTATTCTTATAGACTCTAATCTAGCTACGGAGCATAGGTCTCATCAAAGTCTATGCCTTTGTTGGTTATACCCTTGAGCAACAAGTCTAGCTTTATTTCTAGACACGACACCGTTTGCATCTTATTTGTTTTATATACCCATTTTGTTTCGATTATGGTTTGGTTTTAGGTGGAGGACAAGTGTCCAACATTGTTAGAAACAAATTGATTTAACTCTTCTTGCATAGCCATTACCCAACTTTCATCTTTTATGGCTTCTGAGTGTTTTTAGGTTCTATGGTTGAGACAAAAAAATAGACTACTTTGGTTTTGGACTTGAGATCTTAAGGTCCTTTCATTTAACTTTCCTATAACCTTTTCTCTGGATGATCTTTAGACTCTTTAATATTGATGATTTCATTGTTTAATGGTTCATCTTCTTTATTTATATTTTATTTGATTTCTAAGACTTCACTTTCGATTAACTCGTCATCGACAAGAGGTAAGGTAGTTTTATGTGGACTCTCATCAAATTTTACGTTTAAATATTCTTCAACTTTCATGGTTTCTTTATTTAGTATTACGTATGCTTTACTATTAGGAGAATATCCTAAAAAGATACATTCGGTTGATTTTGGATCGAATTTAGTTAAATAATATTTAGTATTAAGAATAAAACATTTACTACCAAAGACTTGAAAGTGTTCTAACGAAGGCTTTTTGCCTCGTAGTAACTCGTATGGAGTTTTTCTAAGAATGGTCTAATTAGGACTCGGTTTAGTATATAGGTTGATGTGCGGCATTGCACCAAAATTTTGGGGAATAGATTGCTCATTAATCATGGTGCGACTCATTTCTTGTAAGGTTTTATTTTTCCTTTCAACTACCCATTTGATTGTGGAGTCGAGGCCGAGAAATTGTGGGTAATACCATTAGCATCACAAAAGCTCGAATTGCACTTCATTATCAAATTCCGACCATGATCCTTTTTTGGGTAAATAGGGTAATCATGCACCGGTAAATATATTAACCAAAGAACGTTTAAGTACAATGGATATGAGTGAAATCCCATATCTCGACCCGTTACATAGGCATAAAGCTTACATAACAAGATACTTCCTATTTTCTAAACAAGAAAACAAACCACTACTCAAATGATAACATCCACTATAGGACTTCCTAGTTGACACAATAGGACTTCCTAGTTGTCTTTGGATTTTCTTACTTAAAATTTCAAAGTAATCGAGCGTTTAGTTTTATTCTTTTAAAATTTAGTCCATGTATACCTAGAGTAATCATCCACTATAACCAAAGTATAGAAGTTACCTCGAACTTTAAATAATGGATGGACCAAATAAATCCATATGTAGTAATTCTATACATAGTTGTAGAAACCATACTTTTAGCTTTATAACTAGCATGGACTTGTTTTCCTATGTTACAAGCATCACAAAATGATGTTCGTATTTTAGTTTAGGTAGGTTTCTTACTAGTTCTTTGGCGATAGCGATTGAAGAAGTCGCATATTGGCGTGACCCTAGCTTGAAAATCACCTTCAACAATAATATACCAAAGATCAATATCTTTTGATTTTACATAAGTTTCAAATCTGTTTTCCAATAAATAAAACCATTAGTTTCAAGTAGTGGAGGTCGTTGCGTGGGTGCCCTTCTACAATTTTCAAAACTCATTGTGATCGAAAAGTTTTAAATTACAATTTACTTTAAAACTTTTGTAAACCTTCTCTTGATGCCAATTGGAAAACTAAAATGGTTGGTTAAAGTTTTACCAATTTTAATTTAAGTTTCAAAGATTTAGATTCAATCTTATGTGAATTCGTTTGGATGGATAGATAGTATAAAACAATAAGTAAAGTAAATAAAGAAAGCAAGTAAAGTAAAGGATAGAAAGTAGCGACCAAGTGGTTTATAGTGGTTCGGCTACAAGGACACCTTCCTTGCCCTACTCCACTCGAGAGTTCAAGCACTATGTCAACAAGCTCCTCAACACGGTGGAAAGCCTCAACGGCGCCTTACACTTTTTCGTCAAAGCTAATTACCGAGTTCTTTAACGAGGTAGAACCAAACCTTTACACAACTATTACACAACAACTATGTGAAATATGATTTAAAAGATCTTGCTACATAAATCTTGTGGATGGACAAATCAAATAAGGACCCTTTGCTTGGATGACTTGAGTATAGCGTGATCTCGCCTTTGAGAAGGACCATATGAGAATCACAACAAAGGATAGAAGAACTACTAGAATGATCAAATGATCGAGAGGTTAGGAGAGTGAGATAATATATGAGAGAGTTGTAAGAAGAAGGGTGAGTATGATGAAGAAATGGCTCACTATTTATAAGCACAAAAAGCCTTCTATCTCACGGTTCGTGGATCCTCACTTGGGGATCCGGCGTCTAAACAGGGATCCGTGATCGGGTTATACCGGTCCAGTTTTAGGTTGCAAACCGGGTTATGGGTTATGGGTATGAGCCATGGGTCATGGACTTTGGGTCATGGGTACTGACAAATCTGATATATCTAGACAATGGGTCTTGGGTCATGGGTCATGGAAATCGGGTCATGGGTCATGGATAATACCAACATAATTTCATGCATGATGTCATGCAATGGGTCATGGGTTATGGATTAGCTCCATGGGTATGGGTCATGGGTCTTGGATATTCCCATCCTATTACATAAACTATTACAACAAATAAATTATTACAACATTTTATGTAAATGACCAAATGTATATACTTTACAAAATAACATGTATTTTTATAATTTTACTTATGATAACTTTATATTTGTTATCAACAAAACATAGAGATTGCTAAATATGAATAAGCGTTTTACGGTTTATTTGTATTAACAATTGATTAGGGAGAACGAACAATTGATATATGATACAAATCAATAGAAGTGACTCATTCAGATTCGTTAGCCAATTTACAGTTCAGTGACATAATATATCGTTCAAGAATTCCATTGTGAGTGCCAACCATTGCAGCTCCATGACGAAGAGAAAATTTTAGGTGGTACATTTTTATTTTACGTATTATTTATACCCCATGTAACTACCTAACAACAGTTGTGTGCTTTTTCAAATATGTTAGATTATTTATCCAACCATCCAAGACGGTTTAGATACAAAGACAAAACTACAGGTGTCTAGGATTCCTAATTCAAACTGATTAGTTTGTATACAATATATAGGGGGTGTTTGGCTAACCATGATGAGTATAAAACATTTTTTTTCTTCTATAGTAAGTACAAAATCTGTGGTAACCTTAGAGTTGTCGAATATGATATCCTATTAATTATATTAGTCACAGATTAATAATAAAAAGCTATGCAGACGACAACTTTAGTTTTGATCAATATTTTAATGAGCATAAAAATTAACTCCATATCTTTCAAATGGCTAAAAAATTGCTTACTTATGCTAGAATGCTTACGTGTAGCTACAAAATGCTTACTTATGCTAGAATGCTTACGTGTAGCTACAAAAATGCTTATATGGATATAGAAACATGCCTTTGTTAAAATGATTACTTAATAAACCGCATAAACCTACCAAATTAACACGTTTAAATAGTTCATCATTCTTAATTTACAATTGAATTAGGTCTCCTGAACTAAGATCAATTTTGCTATTCGTAAGCACTCAAAACACCGTTTTGATAGTACCTCTAGTAAATGTATATGTTAAGAGCAATGACTTCTGAAATTGGTCTCAGTAGTAAATCTAATATAGTAAAATTATTTTCTATTGCCGACGCTACATAGAGAAAAAATATGACTAATCAGTATCTATCATCCGTACGATCTTCTTTTAAATTCATCTCAGCCACATAAAATAAATGTCCTTTTCATGTGTGATGTACACGATTTTTACTTGGTCAATTAGCACATGTTTTAAAAACTAAGTAAGGATAAGTATGAATACTTATTCCATCCATGCATTACATGTTATACCTTTTCATGAAAGGTAGTACCCTATGAACCAACACCTATCTCTACAACAAACTTTGAGGATTTCTTGCTACTTTTGAACTCTGAAATGGCGCCTTTTATTTCCATCAGTGTCTCTATATAAAGCACCACATGCTATAGTCACTCTATATAAAGAACATAACCAGAATCATTTATCACCAATTCACCAACACTCTCATTCTAATGGCAAACCATCATGACTATCCCTTCGCTTAACCTTCCTAACAACTTCCTCAATGAAACCAAAAAACGTAAACGTGAAGACAACCTGAAAAACTGGAAGTGGTCTGACGTGATCGTCATTGACGATGACGATGTAGATGTCCCACATGTCGATGTCAAGCATGAACTTGCTGAACCCTTGGATGCCGATGTCCCACATGTCGTCATTGACGATGTCGATGTCCCACATGTCGATGTCTCAAATGAAGTTGCTGAACACCATGTAAGGACACACAAAATTTGTATTCATTTTTCACATATTCAACTAACAATAGTATAAATTTACATGTAGGATATTCTTGATGATGATGTTCCAATGGCACCATTCAAAAGAAATAAGAAACACCATATCAAAATCAATGGCGAAACAAGTTGTTAGTCTCACTGATGAAGATGAAGATGAAGTTGAAGACAAAACACGCTGAAGTCAATGAAGATGAAGATGACGAAGATGAATGGTTTTAGGACCATTCAAATCGTATTGTCGAAACTTTTAGTTTCTATTTTCATTGTTATTCTCTTATTGGGATTTAACCAATAAGTTTCTTTTTAGGATCTTTTTCCAATTCATGTACTTCTCCAATTTCTTATTGGTAGAATGAATAAAAATTCTAGGATGGTTTTGATTCTATGTTTCTTTTGATCTCGCACCACTCCTCTATTAGCCTAAAAGATTGTATAAAATATAATACATAAGATTGTATATCGATGCAACTCGATATAAACAAAGATTGTATATCGTTGCAACCGATATAAACAAAAGATTGTAACACTTGATGCAACCGAGATAAACAACATAAACAAAACACATATCCTTCATTTAAAGAAAAATGATTATGAAATCAACAAAACACGCCTATAAACGCATTGATAGGTCCTTATGAAATGGATTAATAGTTAAGTTTTGAACAACAAAGATGACCAATTTTAAAGGCTTTTTAGTTCATCTCATTCTTCCCATTTAGTTAATATTTATCTCTTTGATGAGTCCTTTTTGCATTTAATTCTTTGTAGTCATATGCAGGTATATCAAGGAGTGCATAGAAACTTAGTCACTACTAAAGATTGAAAGAAATTTTAGAATGGAAAATAAGTAGATGATGATGTTATATATAAAAAAGTGCATAGAATATTTTCAAACTCTTACTACTAAGGAGTCCCACAAGATTATAAATGCTTTATATTAATGGCGTTAAGTTAAGTTAGTGCAGATCATTTGATGAATTCCTAGAAGTAGAATTGGACTCAAATGTGATAAAAAAATGCTTCGAATCCACTGTGGAGAAATGAATGTGAAATGAGATGACCAAACTTAAAGCATTAAATTAATATATTTAAAACACCTATAATATATCAGATTTTCAAATTTTCTACTTATCGGTGGATAAACATCATACATGTAACAACTCTCTAAATATATGAAAATTTGAACTTTAAATTCAAGATAAGCTAATCGGTGAAAACAAATAACATCTATATTTTCTCATTAAAACAATTTGAAAATGTTCGTTTCTTTCATGTTTGCATAGGCAATATACTTATACATCATTTTATGCTCTACTAATGCAATTTACCCTTCCATATTACAAGATAACAATGGTAACTTTCCTTGCGTGAATCGAAGAACCATTTGTTAACAAGTATTGAATCACCATCTCTTCAACAAAGTTAGCCTCTAATTATTGGGTACTAAAACTAATGTACTTCATAGTAACATTGTTATAGCCTCTAATTATTATTAGTTTCTTTAGCCTTTGCCAAATAATGTATGTTGCATTGGTTGCACTATAGTTGTAGATATCACTAATGTATGTTGGGTAAAGCAATGCGAGCATTAATAGGTAAACCACAACTAAAACATCATGTCATTTAGGTCTCGTATATATAATCTAATTTTAATGATGGTTGAATAATGCTTAAACATCATGACCATCAATTACATGTTCATTTTTAGAGAATCAAAGTATTGTTTTGTTACCATCAATTACATGCATTGTATCATTGTTTTGTTACACTAAACTATTTTGAAAGTATACTTTATGGCTTTGCTAACAAATAGCTCTACACTTTTTGCATAAAAATTAGTACTTATATTGCTTTGTTCTAGACTAACACAATACCTCTACTAACACATGCAGAGATCGCTTGTACACTTTTGCATGAGGTTGTAACCCCAATGTTTTATGGCTTTGCTAACACATAGCTCTACACTTTTTGCATAAAAATTAGTACTTATATTGCATAAAATTTTAGTACTTATATTGCTTTTGTTTCATCCAGTCATATCTGTTGTTTGAAACCTTTTCTTTCTTTACATGTCATCTACATGGTTTGAAACCTTTGTTTTCTTATATGTGTAATGACCATCGCTACACAAACAATATAAGTACTACGACAACCATGCAACATCGCCTAATGCAACCAAGTATTAGCTAAACAGACTAATGCCATGCTATATTTGTATGCCATATCTATTTTTATAATTTTTTATGCTTTGCTATACATGTATGTTATGCTATATTTGTATGCCACAGTTATATATCATACAACATATAATGAAATTATTACATACAATGACAAATAGTCCTACAAACTGTAGATACTTAATATGAGTCACCCGTCAAACGAAAACCATGATCCCAATATACCCACCGTGGATGGTATCAATGGCTTTCGTAATTGTACTCCCCAATCTTCTCAATCCAACCAAATTTCATTTACAACAAATGTGGTACCTTTAGCCGATATCACTAATGTAAGTGGGTCATCTCAAAGAACACAACCAATAAGACGAAGAGGTCGCCCCCGTTTAAGTGAACGGGCTATACGTTCTAATAATAATGAAGTACAATCCAATCAAATTTCATCTACAACAAATGTGGGACCTTTATCCGATATCACTAACGTAAGTGGGTCATATCAAACAATGCAACCAAGAACACGTATAGGTCGCCCCCGTTTAAGCGAACGGGCTATATGTTCCAATAATAATGAAGTATCTCAACCACTCCAACTTACTCCGCAACATATTTTGCCACAATCACCTTTAATCTCGAGGTTTAACGGGACCCATTGCTTAACACCATCTACAACTATACCTCGCGAATTACATCGTCACCCATTCACTATCTCATATTGCAAACACCGGTGTTTCATCACCACCGTTACGACGTCCGGTCGACCTCCACCGCAAGCAAATGTTGTTCCACCGACGAAATGTTACACCACGTAAGTATTTGTAACAAATATCAATATCAACGAGTTATTTTAGAGTATACGTGACTAACATTTTGGATTGCAGGTTTGACTCGAAATGATGATCATATGAATATGTCAACACATCCAACCCCTCGAGTCATGCTTTCATCGGTAACTGTTGTTGATGATGATGGTGATCCAGTCCATCATACTCAGCTATCTAGCGAAAGTAACCCTGCATTTCCAACAACAAATGTTTTACACGGTTTAAATAACTCGCCTTCAACACGTCGTGCTAGACCTCCACTGCAACCAAATGATGTTCCATCTCGGCGCAATGTTAGGCCACGTGAGTATATGTAACAACTATCTATATCAACGAGTTATTGAAAATTATACGTGCCTAACTTTTTTGATCACAGGTTTGACTCAAACGATGATCATATAAATATGTCAACTCATCCAACCCTCGAGTCATGCTTTCATCAATAATCGTTGTCGATGATGATGGTAATCCACCCATCGTACTCGATTATCTAGGTCAAGTAACCTTCATTTCCAACAACAAATGTTGTACGCGGTTTAAATAACTCGACTTCAACATGTGACATGTCTCGATCGACAACTACTCTACAAAATGACACTAACGTACCTGCGAGCGTGCATCGATTGGCACGTCAAAATCGTAAGTAACTTTACCCTCTATTTTTGTTCCCTACCTTTTATACATTCATGTCCAAATTAGTCATACAAAATATTTTGACTAATATTGGTCCCATTGCAGGTAGGATCAGAGAGTATAGTGATTCTGGGGACGCTACATACACATGTTCACATTGTCAAGCCAGATATTGGTATGGTGAAAGAACAGTTAGACGTTCATCCAAATATAATCCCAGATTCTCCACGTGCTGCAGTGAAGGAAAGGTGGAATTGCCTTTCCTGCGTGATGCTCCACAATTACTCCAAGAATTGATGGATTACAATGGTGGAGAATGTTCTAAGTTGTTTCGAAAAAAAATGAAGGTTTTTAATGCAATGTTCTCTTTCACGTCCACTGGAGGAAATATAAACAAAGAATTAAATGATGGACGTGGACCTTACACATTTCGTTTGAACGGCCATAACCATCACCGTATTGGGACTTTGTTGCCAACACATGCTGATGGACGCCCTAGGTTTGCCCAGTTGTACATATATGACACCGAACATGAAGTTGACAACCGAATTCATGCACTCAACATAACTGGTGCCGACAACAATCTTCGTTTGTTGGTACAACAGTTGATTGCAATGCTTAACTTAACTAACCCATTGGTGCAATCGTTTAGGATGGCTAAAGATAGGTTTAATGAGTCTTCATTTCATCCTGTTACCCTCCGCCTGATTGGTACTCGCCAACGGTGTGCAAAACAATACAACTTACCTCGACTTCAAGTCGCCGCATTAGTACCGGTGATGGTAATCCGGCTGATTGTCGAGATGTAATCGTTGAGGAACGTGCTACCGGCGATGGTCATAATCCTGTGAAACGTATTTCTGAGTTGCACCCAAGTTTTATGGCTTTACAATATCCTTTGTTGTTCCCTTATGGAGAAGATGGGTTTCATGTGCACATACCTCTCAATGTTCCTCCAACGACTAAGAGAAAATACTTAAGTTTGCGTGAGTACTATTGTTTTCGCCTTCAATGTCGAGTTGAAGAAGGAAAAACATTGCATAAAGCTGGCCGTTTGTTTCATACATATTGTGTTGATGCTTATACGGCTGTATTTGATCATGATCTTGACCGTATAAGCGAAACCAAAATACCATTCGCTCGAGTTGTATCACGGATTGCATGATCGCATTGCTAATGGAGAGACAAACAGTGAATCAATTGGCCGAAGAGTTATCTTGCCTTCATCGTTCACCGGAGGACCAAGACATATGATCCAGCAATATCAGGATGCCATGGCCATTTGTCGTTGGGCTGGACCTCCAGATCTTTTTGTGACTATGACATGCAACCCAAAATGGCCTGAGATTCAACGTGATGTCGAAAACTACATACCTGGTCAGCCGACATCTGATAGACCAGACACCATTACACGTGTTTTTAAAATGAAACTAGATGACCTTATGGACGACATAAAGAAAGAACATCATTTTGGCCGAGTAAAAGCTGGTGCGTATTCATTTCAATTTATGTATAAGTAAGTATTTGAGGTTTAAAATTTGTGATTTCTTACTCAAGTATCCATTTACATACATGTGCAGTGATATACACAATTGAGTTCCAAAAACGTGGATTACCGCATTGTCATGCTCTCATATTTCTGCACAGAGATGATAAGATTTCATCACCGATGAGATAGATCATGTCATATCCGCGAGTTACCTTCAGAGGTAGACGACCCTATAGGATTTGAAGCTGTTCGTACTCATATGATGCATGGGCCATGCGGCGACCAGTTTAGGTCAAGTCCATGTATGTCCAGAGATGGATGTACAAAGGGCTACCCAATGGAGTATTGTCAGGAAACGTTTATTACCCGTGATGGTTGGCCACGTTATAAGAGATCGAACAATGGAAGGAGAGCTAAAGTTGGTCAACGTGATACTATGCTTGATAATCGTTTTGTTGTTCCTCATAACATTGATTTGATTGTTAAATACGATTGTCATATCAATGTTGAATGGTGTAACCAAGGTACTTTGGTTAAGTACCTATTTAATTATCTTAACAAAGGTCCGGATCGTGCCACAATTGTCATAGAAGGTCAAACAAGCGATAACAGCAACAACAACACTAGAACACCGTATCGTTCAATTTTACATCATGAGAACGAGATTGAACAATACCTCAACTGTCGTTACATTTCTGCTTGTGAAGCGTGTTGGAAATTGTTAGGTTTTGAAATGCATTACCGATCTATCGCTGTAGAAAGGCTTCCTTTCCATGAAGAAGGATGCAATAGAGTTTACTTTAGGGACGAAGACGAAGTCGAAAATGTTCTTGAAAGGGCTACCAATGCAATGTCTAAGTTTACAGGATGGATGAGAGCAAATCAGATATATCCAGAAGGCCGAACTTTAACCTATGCCGATTATCCCACTGAATTTACATGGCATGACAGGGACAAAGAATGGAGGCCACGTAAGAGTGGAATGAGTATTGGTCGGATTTATTATGTTCATCCGTCAATGGGTGAACTTTACTATCTACGAATGTCGTTGAACCACGTCCCCGGTGCCACAAGCCATACATTCCTTAAAACAATAGATTGAACTGTGTACCCAACATACATGTCGGCATGCAAAGCGTTGAACTTATTGGGAGATGATGTTGAGTGGATCCGATCAATAAGAGAAGCGTCTCAATGGAAGTTAGGAGATCAACTACGGAGCATTTCGTAACTATATTGCTGTTTTTAGCTGTGTATAACGTTTTCCTTACGGTATCCAGCAGACTAATTTTTTGCAACACCAAAATTACGACTCACGAGTAACCTAGTCATCATAGCCCAAGCACTTTCCAAATTAGATCTGTAAAAGATAAGACAGTCATTGAAACCCCACATATAACAACCATGCACAATTATCAAATCGGTTAAAAAATGTGGTTGCATTATACACCATACGGTTTTTGCGGCAGCAAACCCAAAGTTTGCTGCAAAATACACTTACATTTCATGCCAGTCGATTTTAATATAACATTGAGTGCCTTCAAAAGTGGACTCGACATAAACCCCTACGTAAAGAGCACGTATTTTCAAACAGGTATTTACTTATCACGACAACATGCACGTCATAAAATTAGGTAAAACAAAACCGTAAACTATGATTAAAGCATGCACAGAGTAAGAAAATACAACAATATAAGAAACATCATGCGATACCCACCTGTAACCAAATTTGAGTACCTTTAGACAAAACAGGGAGATCTTGCTCATGAACTGTAGCCATAAACAGCAATTAAACCCATATCAATTAGTAAAAACACAAAAGGCTATAAAAAATTACACACACTACAACACATATGAGACCAACACTTACAATGACATCTTATACAAAGCTCCTACTCACCTTATAGCCGAATGTGATTAACAATTTTTTCACTTCTAACCATAGCTTACACAAAATTCTGCAAAATTACATAATGGTGGTCATTTTTAAAACATCAAGCATAACCAAGTAACCCTTCTAGTACATTGTAATGATATAGCAAGAACAATTACCAATATATTAGACATAAGTTCGGCAAAATCGCATCATGCAAAACAAATTTTAAACAACAATCTTAAAAATAAATTATACCTAAATGCGAATGCAAAAAAGTTGAACTTAGTCATGCGTTTTACTCATCACTTACATCAAAACCCCTAAAACAAATTTCATCTTTTTTGCATAAATTAAAATGCATCTTTAGTTTTCATACATGCATTTAACAATCGCATAAGAACACATCCCAAAACACAAAACACCAACTGCCCGAGACAATCATGCATTTAACATTCACATAAGAAAACACCCCAAAACATGAAACGCTTGGAATATAGTTGCTCAATTACCTTTTACGTAACCTGGCGAATAGACATAACACACCTAATGCTTAAAAAAACCAAAAAAAACATGCAACAAATAAAGCATCAAACACTTAAAGTAGCTCAAACTAATATAAACACATATAAAAAAATTATACCAACAAACAAACCAATAATATATTAAAAAAACACAAATACATACAAATCAGAAAACATTCAAACCTCAGTATCCATTCTCCAAACACCGAAACCCTAAACGTTAGCCGACCTTTAATATATAACCCAGCTAAACTAAAATTTAAAGAGATGATTTAGACCAATAATATAACGGTTGGCCTTTGATCGTGATAACCGTAAAAACATTAAGGGTTAATGGTCCATAAAATATACAAACTTTCAGCTTTTCTTATTGTGAATGATAAATTTTTAATTTTCCTATTAAAACCAAAAGCTTTCTTAATGACTCTTATTGTAACAAAATTTGCCACGTGGCATCATTAACCAATCATACGCATGAAAATCATTTCTGCGTTTCAAATTCTGAGGACCATTTTGGCAACTTACCAAACCTAAATACTAAACCAATTCGGTCCCGAACACCTTGCGGGTTGAAGATATACCTGCAAATCATTTCCCCAAATCGGTCCCCGATTGAAACCCGTTTCCACTCACAAACCCAATTTGACCACCCAATTGCGGGTTGAAGATATACGCAAATTAGACATTAATATATGTATCTTCAAAATTGGAGACCACGATTTATAGTCTTCAATTTATTCTTTTCAAAGTTAATTAGAAACCCATATAGCGAAACAACATCCATGACCTTAACCACTACCATTATGAGCCATTCTAACGGATCGGCCAACACCATATTCGTTTAAACCATCTTTGGAAGTTTTTCCTTTTCAACTAACAAAACTCCAAACCGGTGCTGTGGTTTAATGTTGTAGCTTGTGCCGTGTTAGTCTTTCTCGGGTCGCCGTTTAATCTTTATTGGTAGAAGGTTTGATCTGGATACCTAGCCTTATAAGGTCTTTTATGTTGTGTGTAAAGCCATTATTGATAACAAGTCATTTGTTTGAGTTAAGTGATTTGGAGCGAATAAGTGTCGGTTTTGGTGGATGTCTTTCTTAGAATTGCTATGAGGTTTTGGGTGTTGAAAATTTTAGTATAAGGTAATTTATTTGGCGAAAATGGTTCGGTTATGGTTCGGGCATTAGTTGATTCAGATGGGTTTTAGATGTTTATGATGGTTGGCAGAAGTACTATGAAGCCGGAACTTGTGTTACGTCAATGAGTTGTTTTCTTACGTGGAGAAACTAGGGGAGGCTGTTAAATGGTGACGTATCGGTTGGACAGATGGGACGGATATCCTCTGATTACATTTAGGTGAATCTTTGTTTCCGCTTTTGCCTTGGTTAGTTACACCTTATAAAAAATCTCGCCTTGATAGTGATGATGGTGGTGGTGGTGGTGGTGAGGGTGATGATCTTGAGATGAAGGCGTTTAATTAGGTTGCATAGTAGAGGATGGAGTTGGTTGACACGGCGTTTGGAAGGTTGAGGAGCGAAAGTGGAAGATATTGTCGAAAAGAGTGGAAGGAGGTCAATTGAATCGTTTCCTTATGTTGTGGTGGCGTGTTGAAGCAGCGTTTGAAATGTTGGAAGATATTTATGTTTGGTAAGTTGTCGAAAATGATCAGAGTTTTGAAGCAGCAACAAAATGAATTTTTTGAGTTAAGGGTTTGTTAATGATGTCGCGTGTCAAAATTTGTTCTGATAAGAGTCGTTAAAGAAAGTTTTTGGTTTAATAGGAAAATTAAAGTTTATTATCATGATAGTAAAAGGTGAAAAGTTTGTATATTTTTGAGCAATTCTTAGAACATTAATGATTAGTTCAAAACATAATAAGTTCTTTGGTTGCTATGAAGATAGTCGTTAGTGGCTGGTTTAGGATGTTTACCCTTTTGTAGTTTTGTGCATGTCATCTTTGCGCACGCATGTTAATCTTGTCTGTATCGTTTACCCTTAATTTCGAATACAATAAAATACTAATTCTATAATTGGATTAGTGTCACATAAAACTCATCCATCATCAAAGCTCAATTTTATCGACACCGAAAGACCAACCACTTGTCAATAACTCAGTTCTTGTGCCTCGCACGTGACTCCATAGCACGAGTCAAGTGTGTTTGCATATCAGTCACGTTTAAGGTGGACCTAATATTGCATTTACTCATAAGATGGTCCTAAGAAAAATGCATTAATAGTGTTTTACATTATTCAACTTTCTACCTCTGAATGTGCATTGTGGGTGTCTGAGCAAATATTAAAGTGGGTTTAAAAAGTAGATAGATATGCTCAAGATTAGAACATGTCTTAGTCAATGAGAATGCCATTTGATATTGTCATAGTCAAATTTGTACCGTTAGTTAAAGTAGTAATTGTTAGCTAAACGCTAATCATAACTTATAAAGTTGAAAATTATTAGCAAACTTGCTTTTATTTTTCAGAAAGAAAACAAAAATAATTTTATGATTTTGGTTAATAACTATTTACGTTTGTATAAAAAATAATTTTCTACGTGATAGTTTAAAAGGAGGCATCGTTAATTACTTTTAGTAGAAATTCAATCCTCTTCATTCTTAGCGTCATTTTATATAACGTGACGTGGTGATTAAAAAAAACATTTTAACGAAAATAAAATTTAAATTAATAATTAAAGCGTTACGTAATAATTCGAATAAAATTAAAAGCATTCTGACAATCTACGGTTGTAATAGTTTTGATTAAGCGATGCAAAGATGTTTCTCAAAATCGAACTTTGAAAGGTAAGATGAGTTGTTTTGTCGTATCTCACTGGTAATTCTAACGATTTCGCGTCGTTAACATGGGATCATAAAAGCGGTCTTCCTTCTATTTGGAAAGAGACACTTGATACATAATTATCGATAATTTGTTGCGATAGATGCATTATAGGAAAGTATAATTAAGCAAAGATCTTTACTCTTATGATCTTGCACAACTGCTTCCATGGCTCTAATCACTCCTTTTGTGAAATTTATCTTTTTTTTTGTTTGTGTGTGTGTTTGTTTGTTTGTTAAATTTCAAGAGTATATATAAGCAAAAGGTGTATCGATATGTTGATCTTAGTGAAGAGTTACTTGATTGCAAGTTTAAGATTATAAGATTTATATCGTGGGTTTAAAAACTCATGATGGAGTAATTAGTTAGAATTTCTTAAAAGTAATTGTATTGACATTTCTTTGTTGAAAAGTACATGCTAAGGTTCTTCATTTGGATGCAACAAATGATCCACTCTTTAATGCAGCCAAAGTCTCATTAGGTACCTGGGGTATCATCTCCAAGGTCTATTTTTATTTGCAACAATTTATATAGTTGATAAATTGAGAACGTAATAGATCCTTGATCAAATTGCTAAAACTACTTGATAGAACATCTATGGGCAACAACATTGTGGACCTTTTATCTACAAAACTATAATATACACTACAACATATACATTGTTTACATTAGATAAAGCGACCACATGAATACATGATTCAAGCTAGCATTCTACTCCTTATTAGAAGAAAATTACTACTTTTCAAGAAAATTACTACATGGTACCATAATTTTAATATTTTTTCATACTACTTATCACCTTTAATTTTTGATTTTATAGGCCTATTCATCCGGTCATCTTTACATCTCCGTATCTTAAGACTGACGAGTTGAAAGTAACACCTATTCCGGAAATTTATAACCGCCTAGCTAATGGCGTTGATGTGGTAATTAACTTAATCTTATTCATATGGATTATGTATATGGTTTACGCTCCCAATACTCCTAATTTTGGTTTTTGTTATTAGGAACAAGGTTTATTGTATATGGAATGGTGATCGGTATCGACTTGAATCATATTTGAAATACATCCAATGTACCAAGTCTTGGAAGAAAGCAACAATGGAAAACAATCAATATTATTGTGATGGATGTAAAAATTGTCACAAACCCTCATTAAACGTAAGTATACATTTTAAATAAATGTACCATATTTTTTATTAACGCTTGTTTCTAACAGTACAAGTTAGTCATAATAAGACAAGATAACAACGAAGAAATGAACTGTACTTTTCAACTCGGATGCCATTTTACTACTAGGCCTTACGACGGAAGAGTTGATTACCAAGTCTATAAAAGAGGTGAATTTTTGTATGTTTACAAATGGAACTAATACGTAAATATCATATTCAAACTTAATAGATGTGTCATTGTTTATTTAGGGTCGGAAACCCGATTGGATAGTGGATTACTTTATTGATAGCCTCATTGGTAGGTGGGTTGTTCTCGGAATCAAGATTGACAGTTATAATCTACAACCTACATATGTACGTAGGTACACGGTTACCAAATATTATGGTCATGATGTTAGTGCCTTGAATAAACATTGTGGGAGTTCGTCAAGTTCATCAACACGTGTGGTTTACTCAGATGTAAACATACCATCGTCGCTAAACGATTTTAAGATGGCTGACTATGTTATTATTGGTGATGAGAGCATGGATTCAGCTATAAACGAGGATGAAGAAAATATGATGGATGATCTTATGTGGGGTCAAGCTTGTGAATTCGAACATCCTATCACTCATATAAAGGATGATGAGGGTCATCTAGCAGCTAATACAAGCTCAATGGAGGTAATTATGAATGACACCAATGGATATAAACCCATCATCCATGTTGATGTTGTTCAATGTGAACAGAAAGATTTCTTACATGCATCAGATGACATAAAGATTGACATTTCTGAGACTCAACTTGAGGATGCTATTGTTGAGGCCAATCAAGTTGATGACGGTGAGGGTAATAAGGTTGTGGTTAGTGAGACTCAAGCTGATGAGGCTGATGTTGATGATGCATGAGTAAATCACTTTGTCTTTTATATGCATCTTTAAACGTTTGTTTTCATTATTTATTTGCATGTTTACTTTTGTCAACGTACGCCGGCTACTTTGAACTTCAATCATGTTCTATGATTATATCTTATCTTTCTATTATATCAACTTATCATATGTTTACTTAGTTAATTTATGTTCCTTTTTATATTTGTGTTGATAGATAATACATATTGTTTACATATTCATTCTTAGGTTGTCGTAAAGAAAACACTTAGTTGATTTTTTTATGCGTGACCGTGCAACGCATTTAAGATTACACTAGTTTCTTTGGTTTGATTTGTTGCTACTTGCTACCAAAACAAGAAAAGTATACTGAGAAGTAGGTTTCATTACACTTTTTGTTAAATTTATAGAGAAAGTAGTGATTATAATTAGCATATAGAATCAGTTTGGTAAAATATTCCAAAGAAAGCACACATAAGTTGAGGATTTCGTTTTCTACCAATAAAAAACATTTAAACAGAAAGACAAAAGTGTATATTGCTGTAAAGAAATTAATAATAACAGTGTTAGTCCACATGCATGCCCCCACCATTGATGACATGGATATTATATATATATATTGGATTTATATTTCATGCAAACTATGCCACAATCAATATCTCCCCTCACTACAGCCCACATAATAAAACACAACCAAAATCTCTCATTTTCTTCCACAAACAAGCCATGGAGAGCTATGCATTAGCTCTTTCAAGATCCACTCTAAATCCAAAACCTTCTAAGCAAATCACTCGAAATTCCATCCCGTATAGCGTACCACTTTGGCAGTGTTGTTGTAGCAGCAACTATAAAAGCGCAAATTCAAATACTAATTCAGTGCCCTCTTTTGGCTCTGGCTCTAAATACTTGATTAATAATTCTTCTTTTTTGTTTCCAAAACGGGTTCGCAATGATTTGGAGGTTGTCAAAGCAGCTGCTTCTACTCCTGAGAGTTCGGATGAGTCTGTTAAAACAGTTGAGATTAATCGGACTTTACAGCTTGCAGCCATGTTTGGAGTATGGTACACATTAAACATCTACTTCAACATCTTCAACAAGCAGGTTTCTTAGCTTCTCAATTGTTATATATTTTAATTTTTGGCTCCAGAGTTTTAAACAGGATATGCACTACAATTACAAAAAAACAGAATGCAAATATGTTTTACCATTAATTTTTTTTACTACCTACTTGTTTTAGCATAGATGTTACAACACAATCTAGGATATAAATGTGCACAGGTGCATAACCCAAACGCCTGCTGTTTGTTGCCTAATTTGTGCAAAATTAACTAAAAATGTTTCAACGGTAGTGAGCAAAAAAAAAGGTGGACTTGTGTCGAGTATCTTCCATCCGCTGTTGAATATTAGATTCTCAGGGGTAGGGGCCGGGTTGAGTAAAGGGGTGTTGCAACTTTGACTATATTTAGTTGTGACCACATAGGAGTAACAACTTTTGCTTTTCCAAAAACATTATTGAGATATGATATGCATAAACAGTAATTGAATAACTTTAAGGTAGAAAGGATCTATACATACCATCTGGCTACGGTTACCAATCATAGGTTGCTGGTTCAAGTCGTATAAGGACATATGTGTAGGTATTTTGATTTTCGAAACAGGGTATCAAAGGAAGGCTATAGTTATATGTGAATAAATATTCAGACTAATTTGGTTTCGTAACAGGTTCTCAAAGTTTTCCCGTACCCAACGACAGTTACAACATTTCAATTTGGGTGTGGTACTCTCATGATTTTGATTATGTGGACACTTAAACTTCATCCAAAACCAAAGATTTATAAGTCACAGGTACATATACAGTTATATTACTAGTTCATTATGTCACGAATATATCATAAATTAATCCCTATGTACCTGATGTTCAAATGGCGGTATGTCAGATTGTACCTGTCCTAACATTGGCAGTGGCTCACACGATGGGAAACCTGTTAACTAATATAAGTATAGGAAGAGTAGCGGTTTCTTTCACTCACACAATCAAAGCCATGGAGCCGTTTTTCACCGTTCTATTCTCCACCCTGCTACTTTCTGAGGTCAGTAATTCATGCCAAAACATTAAGATTCATAATTTCATATTGGGATTTCCAAGAATTTTCTTTTGTGATTCTTACTTGTGGAATTTATGTAAATGCATAGAGACCGACATTATGGGTTGTTGCATCTCTTGTACCTATTGTGGGTGGTGTGGCACTGGCATCCTTCACTGAGGCGTCATTTAACTGGTTTGAACCGAAACTTTATTATACTTAAAAGTCAAATTGTGAAATGGAATCAGACTTGAACTCAAGTGAGTTTTTTTTATACAAATACAGGATCGGTTTTGGGAGTGCAATGGCTTCTAATGTCACCAACCAATCTCGTAATGTACTTAGCAAAAAGTTTATGGTCAGGAAAGAGGTAACTATTTATCAACTTATATTCCATCATACTTTTTGGTAAAATCGAGTGCTTAACTAAGAAGCTTACATGGACAGGAAGCTCTGGATAACATCAATCTTTTCTCGGTTATGACAATTATAGCGTTCTTCCTCTTGATCCCATTTGCATACTTATTAGAAGGTGTCAAGCTTACTCCGGAATACCTACAATTTCTTGTGAGTTTAGTCATAGAATTAGATTACTTAAATTAGAATATATTCAAGTGCTCCGGATCTTAAAAGCAAGGTATTCTTGTGACATTTTTACTACAGGGAAGTCAAGGTGTAAATGTAAAAGAATTATGTGTGAGATTTGTTCTTGCTGGTATATGCTTCCATAGTTATCAACAGGTAAAATTCTATACCGATTAAAAACATCAAAATTTTATCTTCCACATCCTGTTAATTGCAGTTGATCATTGTATTATGATTTCTTCGTATCAAATAATTACTTCTAGAAGGTGCTATGCCAAACACCTTTTTACTATATACTATACGAGAATCTGATGACCAGCAATGTCTTTGACAAACAGGTTTCATATATGATTCTAGAAATGGTATCACCTGTGACACACGCTGTGGGGAACTGTGTGAAGCGAGTAGTGGTCATAGTATCATCCATTCTGTTCTTCCGGACACCAGTCTCTCCTGTCAACTCCCTTGGTAAAAATGGCTTCTACACTGCTAAATGCTTAAATAATTGTTACCACGTGGATATTTTATAAGACCAATTAATGAATCCGGGATGTTTTTCAAATTTCAGGAACTGGTCTGGCCCTAGCTGGAGTCTTCCTGTATTCAAAAGCAAAACGAATAAAGCCAAAGGCAGAGTGAATGCAACTACAAGCAAAATAAGATGCATAATTAAATTTGCCTTGGAAACATTGTGTATACACATTGAGAAGTTCCAAAAATAACACTAATAGAAACTGATAATGATTCTAAATTACCTTGTGCAATGTCCCTTTATATCGAAATGTATTGGAAACATTAATCATTTGCGACTCTATTTGGTAAAAGAAACTTATGAACCATACTTGAAATCACAATTTATCATAAGATAAAAAGCGGAATGCCAACATAAATATAGAACAAGTTTTTTAATTAAAGGGGTGGTTAGAATTGCAGAAGAAGAGAGGATCTTAGCATTGCATATATGCAACTACAAGTTCATACAAAAGCTTTACACATAGCCATCCGATATTAAAACCACAAGCCACCTACGTTAGCACCTCCCAAAAGAAAATATATAGCTAGACACATCTAAGTGAGTCATCACACTATCTTACTCTTCTGCAACATCTTAAATAGACCACATAATTGACACATTAACACGCCCCATCATACTATCTCGTTCACCACAAAAGAAGATAAAAGAGCTAACAGTCCCACAAAATGCACCACTGCCGTCAGCTGATCAGCATCATATTCCTTACTGTTGAGAATTTCTAGCTGCTGCTCGCTCCATCATTAACTCGTGAAAACTGCGAGCAGGTGCGCCACTGTTAAACCTCTCTGGGCTGCGGCTACGATCACGAGACCCACCCCATCCCGAACCACTATTGTTGGGTGGACTTCTACTCCTGTCACACTTCTCTCCAGCATTGCCGATGCTATCATGAAAGCTCTTAGCCTGATACCCACCACCACCTCCATCTCTGTCACTGCAATCAAGATTCATCTATGCATAAAGGCCGAATTCTTATTAATCTCAAATTTTAATTTAAAAGAAATGTTTTTGTCATGATACCTGCCACGGCCTCCAAAGCTATTACCCCTTCCACCATAGCCTGAATCATAACCTCCACCACTACGACCACCACCACTACCATAGCTAGAACCACCATCAGAGCTCCACCGTCTTGATCTCCCACCGCCCATTCCACCACCACCACGTGAAGCCATTTCCCGAATTTCTTGAGGGACATGCTGATTTGCTCCTTCCAAGATTTTCACAAGATCTGAAGCATATTTAGCATCTTGGTCTCCAAAAAACGTATAAGCCTCTCCTGTAGCACCTGCCCTCCCAGTTCTTCCAATCCGGTGTACATAATCCTCCACCCCCGTTGGGAAATCAAAGTTCACCACCACCCTGTAATCCATTAACATAAACATTAAACCATGGAGGGTATTTTGCATATATACCCTGCTTTTAACAGACCTTTATCTTTGTCTCAATTTAGTCATTGTACTATTTTTTGGTAAATCTGAGTCATTAAAAGATGATTTTGTGTCCCATTCAGGTCATTTTGTAACCCGCTACCTTACTATATTCAAACAAGACTTCACAAATTTATACGATTAACATTTTTATACACATGTTTATCCCTCGTCAAATATCAATAATATATCAGTTTTAGAGTCGATTTTAATGAGTTCTTGCTTACAAAACAACTCAAATGCAACACAAAGCAGTCCTTTGATGCACATATGTAAAAAAAGTACAATGACTAAAACTGGACAAATGATAAACGCCATACATCATTCCTGATCTAAGAGCAAGATTACAAACCTGATATCTTTGACATCCAGTCCACGAGCAGCAACATCAGTTGCTACAAGCACAGGAGACTTGCCTGAGCGAAACTGACTCAGAACCTGATCTCTTTCACTCTGATTTTTGTCTCCATGAATGGCAGCAGCACCAAATGGTCGGGTCAAATTACGAGCCAGCAGATCACACATCTTTTTTGTTGCACAAAATATGATTATCTTCGATCCTGGTGTTTGAGATCTAATGATCTGCTCCAGTCGTCGGTTTTTCTCCATGTAAGTCAGAACCTCAACATGCTGCAAGTGAACATCAAAACCAATCACCAGATACAGACATATAGTAATCTCATACATATAAGGATGTAACAAATTTAAAAAGATCATACTTGTGTGATAGATTTGTTGGCAACAAGCTCATCAACATTTCCAATGTTGACTTGAACTGGATTTACCAAAAAATCAGCTGCAATTTTGCGAACTTCCTTCGGCCACGTGGCAGTGTACATAAGAGTCTGACGACGGGTAGGAACGGCACTAATTATTTTCCTGATTTGCGGTTCAAATCCCATGTCCAACATTCGGTCTGCTTCATCCAAGACTAAATATGAAACCTGACTAAGGTTAACCTTTTTCATCTCAAGAATATCATTCAAACGACCAGGAGTTGCAACCACAATGTCTGCGCCATGCTCCAGTTCTCTTAGTTGGGGACCCTTTGGTGCTCCTCCATATAAACACTTCAATTAAAAGACGATTATAATTTAACATCAATACAAGCCTAATTCATTAAAGCACTGTTTCAACAATAGACTGGTGCCAGAATTCAACTAAATAATGATAAACATTTACAGTTACATCATAAAAAATGTAGGTGGTGACTGGTGGTAAACTTAACAGAAAATCCCTGCGAGTATAATAGGCTCTCCTGGTTAATTAATCTGTAGTTGATGTAAAATGAATCTCAAATATCAACAATAATACAAGTGAAGACACAGGAGAAGCAAAAAGACCTTTTAAAGTGCGGCGTATATTTACATGACAAAGAGTTTACCAGAACTTGTTATGCCTTATCAATAAGAAAAACTTTTAAACTCAAATTATTTTACTCGTGACTATGATATATATTTTAAAGCCAACATACCGTGCAAGATATTTTTGATGATTTTCCAAATTTCAAAGCTTCATCTTGTATCTGAGTGGCCAATTCTCTTGTGGGTGACAAAACCAATACAGTTGGACCCATTTTAGAATTATTGCAGGTTACTTTAAGATGCCTAAATCCAGGAATCAAATAACCCAGAGTCTTCCCGGAACCTGTCTTAGCAACTGCTACAATATCACGACTTCGTAGAGCAATTGGCCATGACTGTGCTTGTATGGGAGTCGGGGCAGTGAACCCAGCCCGGAGTACCTGGAAAAGAGCAGATGTATGCAAAATATCTTCAAAATATTTTATTTGGTTAGGTTTCTTTTGGGGATTATGTACGGCTAGCAGGAGGCCTCTTCTTCAGTCAGACCAAGTGGCAACTGAATCATCACCATCAAAGGTACCACCACAAATCATGGATGATTCGGAAAGCCATTTCTCAAAATTGGTCCACCGCATAAGAGTACTCCAGCATGTATGCAATCCCCTAAGAAATAGGTGGTACAGGGTATGAAAGTAACACAAGATGATCGTGACCATCAGGAGCTGCATATAGACAGCAGAGTTATACCTCCCTAAGCAACTCAGAAGGGAAACCAGTTTCTTCAAATGATGTAAACGGTGGGGGAACATCGGTTCCCTGAAAATGTACAAACATGTATCAGTAACTTTGAAAACATATAAACAAATCATAATACAATATATTATATTATATACCATCTACCACGGTTTAATACTTAAAATAATGACACATTCCCTAGTCACTACATCATTAGGTTCTAATTTCAAGTCAACTACAAGTAGCATCCGAATGAAGATACGAAAAATTCACTTAATTTAGTACCATCACCGTTATCACCTATTGCTATGCCCCACAAAATATACCGGAAATTATTACAAAATGAAAACCAAAGACTGTTTTTAGACATAAAAGCTTATCTGCATTCCTCCATATTAATCATAATCTACTCAAAGAAAAGAAGTACCAGTTCTTTACTAAAAAACAAATTATGTTCCATATTTAGCACATCTGAAGAATTTTATAAAAATATTACACAAAAGTAGTCCGGGTCAACCAGACCAGTACTGTAGTGATCCATCACCCTAACCGCATTCTACCTCTACTTTACACCAACAATACTAATAGAACAAAACTAGTTCGTCAAAGTACATAGAAACTGTGCAATTTACAATTAGCTGAATGATATAGGCTATCAGATGCTTACAGATACAGTTATCTCATGCTTCAGGCGATAAGCATCTGGGGATAAAACACTTCCAGCTGATGGAAAATTAACCCGAGCAGGAGTTTCCTCCGTTTTGAAAGCAACCGTCTGTTTTGGGGGCTCATAGCTATGATCAGATCCGCCGTTTGTAGTCTAACACAAAATTATAACAATCAATAAGTTAGTATAAAACAATAGCACAAAGTATCTCGAAGATAAAAAGTCTAAAGTAAGTTTTTTCAAGGTTTAGAGACACTTCTCGTGTTTGAAATATATGGTTTGGAAAACAACCTCGTCGTCAGCTTTAGTTTCAGAAGGAAGCTCTGACCCACCATTGCCATTACTTTCATGTCGAACATCATTACCCGCAACACCACTATCAGTCTCTGGAGCATCTGAAGAAACAGCGGCATCTGAAGATTGCTTTTCAGTAACATCAGGCTCGGGAGCTAAATCCTTAGGCCTCTGATATTGGGTAACATTAGTTACGGGATTCCAAAAGTAAAGGTTCCCAGTTCTACCATCAACTAAACCTCTCCATGGCTTCGGAAGAGTCGGATCTTCTGGTGCATAACGGGGTCCAGCAGCAGCCATATCAGCAAACCGATCTCAAGTATACTACACAGATACACCAAACAAACAAAAATATAAGACAGGATGTATAAACGACTAAAAAAAGAGAGAGAGATCAACATAAACCAACCCGAGCAAGTTAAACTAGCAAAGAATCGCAATTAACATAACAAATTATGCATTTGAAATAAAATAAAACTAATCGAGTATTCTACATTTTCACCATGGCTTAAACAGGACAAAATATAACCTATACACAAAACGCTGCTCCTAGCTCACATATATACCCAACTATTCTACAGCTTGCAACGCGTCATTTTAAAAATACAAAACACAACCACCTCAACATAATATCGCCCATGAAACCATAAAAACACGCTAATTTCCCTAATAAAAAAGCCGAATAACCTTATAATTGTCCACGCCTAAAATGACCTTCCACGCATACAATACACAATCTGCATGCATCAATTTAAACAACAATACTCCTTCGAAAAATAATAACCACCTAAACCTTTAACTTACAAAAAATACCTAGAATAAAACAATACAATCACCGCGTAAACGATATAAACCTCGATAACAACATCAATTGACAATATAAATATCCGCATTGATATTAGGGTTTAAACTAGGAACAAAAAGTCACATTACATGAAAACCAAAACAATAAACCCTAATTAAGCAAAATAAGTTGAATACGTGTCCTAAATATACCGGAACGTGTATCGATTAAAATAATTAGGTCAAAATAAAAAAGAGGGAAAATGTAGGGTTGAAGGTAAACCTTTATCTCTCTTTTTTGTTTGTTTGTTTGGATGTTTAATTTAATGAGAAGGTAAAGAGGAAAAAACGGTTCGCCGGGGAAGCGAATAGAAAATGATCGGAGTGTGGCGACTGACTGACTGACTGACTGAGGGGTAGAGTAAATTATTTATTTATTTATAAGGCTATGCACAGGGCGACATGGTTAAATCGCCCATCGCATTTTTCTCTCCGACGACCGACGGCGACGACACAATTCTTGCATGGTGGTGACGTGATTTTTTTTTTTTAATTCAAATAATTTTAAAACAAAATTAAAATGCATTAAAAATAAATAAAAACATTCTGATATATTAAAAATTAAGCGATACGAAATACATGTCATAAATCCTAAATCTTAAATCCTGTCGAAAAGTCGTCCACGGGATCAAGCGGAGGTATATAATCTCGGCGAGACAAAGCTTCTCGTCTCAGGAGATCCTCACCGGAGACTCACGGATCATCGTCTTTGTTCACCCGATAGCTCCGATTGACTTTGGTGTTGATGTTGTTAAATAACCGTTGAACACACTTCCACAACTTGCCAATAATTTTCGTCATCTCTGCGGGCTTCCTCCTTGAAATTTCGATAACACCTTTTCGTTCATTCTTGATGTCGTTCAAGTCTTCAGAATTGTCTCTCATCTGCGACTTCTCATTCCTTTTGTCCTCAAAGAATTGGATGGCCGCGTATAATAGCGTCTTTTCTAGCCTCATCATCGTTCTCGCATTGATTTTGAGCGTCGTTTGCATATCGATAATGAGAATGAGGAGGCGACAAGCCATGATGATCTTTGCGTAAAAGAATGTGAATTTTATGTTGAATTGTGTTTGAAATTGTGTGTTTAAAATGTGTTTGAGGTTGGTATTTATAATGTTGTAAAAGTGGTAAAGTTTTGAAAAAAAAAAAGGTTTAAGTGTTGTTTATACTCGGTTGTCAAGCCAACCGAGTTTGGGTGTCTTTCTTCCACAACCGAACACGACCGGCAACTCCACAAAGGGAGGACCGGCCTCAACCGAGCTTCACAACGAAGAAGACCTCCTCCATGCGCTTAGCCTAAAAGGGTGGGTGGGATGGGGTGGGACAGTCTAGTGAGTGACAACTAAGTGCACGGAGGCGTATGGGTTTTTTGGCACTCAGTGTTTGAGAACTCAAGTGAAAATTACTCCGGTTTAAAAGTAACTAGTTGGATAGCGGATACCGTGCATAACGACAATGATGAGTATAGTTATATATAATTGCTTACATTTAGTAAATTAGTTTCACAACACTTTAAATGTATATGTTTTAGTTGTATGTGTTTGTTTGGGTTCTCGTAGCTTTCACTGACATCATTATTCGCGTATAGAAAAACACTGTAATTTCTTACCTATCAAACACTCTACCCAAAAGTATATAATTTGTGAATCAAGATTGTATTCATTGAAATAAACATTAAAGTTGTAAAATTTGAATCAAAATAAAATAAGCCCACTAAAAATGTAAAATCTAAAACTCATAAAAATATATCAAAATTGATATTGAATTAATAAACATAACATTTTAAAAGACATGTTGAAATTAGAATATAAAAAATAAATAGATAAAAGAGATCTGACATTTCATTTTAAAAGTAAAGGTTAATTTTTGTTAAGTGATACATGTCACCCGATTATTGGAGCTCATTATCTTAATTTTTGTTAGGTGTTAGAATTGAAGTTTGTTAAAAGTGACACATGTCACCCTATGATTTGAGCTCCTTATGTTAATTTTGGTTAAGTGTTAGGCTTGGAGTTAGGATTAGATTATCCATGCAATATAATATAATATAGATACACTAATCTCTCGCCTCTAAAATTAATATATCTGCCACAAAAATTACACAATTTAAAAAAAGTGGGATAACTACTCTTTTTACTAATCAAATATTATTCTCATCTACTAACTTTTTTATAATTGGTTGACAAAAAAACACTACTACTCTCTCTGTTTCTAAATAATTGTCAGGAGACAAATATCACACAGTTTAAGAAAAGTGAGACAATTATAATTTTTAACCACTTAAATATAATATTTCTTCACTAAATTCTTTTTTTATTACTTAAAATAAAAAGTGTGCAATCTTTTTTAGACATTTCATAAAAAAAATATTGTTAGGTCACCATATTAGTAACACAAGCATCAAGAGAAGAGATAGAGAAGAGATCGGTTGAACAATAACAAACACACACACGAAATACTATGTGAAAGGTTATACGTAGAGTGTAAGAGAATGAAATTGAACAACCAACCCTCAAGTGAGGGTTATTACAAAGTATTTATAGGAGAGGGAGCTAGGGCAACACTCCTAGTCCCTTCCTTTCTCTTATGGGCTTGGGCCTAGGCTTATGGGCCTTCTACATAGCTAAGCAATTACTAACATAAAGGCCATATTAAGCTAACTATTACATATGAATTACTAACACTTGAATTAAGGTTTGGGGTGATTCCAACAATCTCCCCTCGAGTGCTAGTGATGAATGAAAGAGTGATAAACGTTGTAGGTCTTGATGTAATAGTAGCTTTGACGTCTTGACATTCTTCTTTCTTGTGAGAAGAAGTGCCTTGATTCGAACAATCTCCCGGTGTAGAAATTGTTTCCTTTGAAGTATTATGCTTTGGCGTCTTGATTTCTTTGTTCTTAGTGGTGGAGGTGATAGTATGTTGTTGTTATGCGCATCGAGTCGACCGTTGCTCAGGTGTCTCCTCGTCATTCTTGACATGCTCACACGCTCTTTAACATTGGATTCTGATTGATGAAGTTCTTTAAGTCTTTAAACTTTGTAGATTCTTTGTTGATGAAGAATCATTCGACTTTGTGTTGCCTTTAGAGAACTTCCATTAGTGATGATGTTGGTATGAGCATGTGAAGAATCTGCACGATCGATCCGCTCGAGCTTCCATAAGAAAACATAAGAAAGGTTAGTAATAAGCGGTTAAGACTTACTAGTTTGAACTTGAGAGTGTTACAACATAGTGTGAAAACACAACTCTAATTCTCACTAAGGCCGTTCTGAACCGGAGTCCCACAAGTGAGATAACACGATGTCGAAGTACACCTACGATTCGGATGAGTCGAGGAACACGGAAGCATCACCTCACGTTGTAGACCGTTTGAGACCACTAAGCTTAATCCACGGGAGTTACAAGGCGACTGCTTTGTGGTGTTTGATGTTGACCACGGCGGGAGTTTCCATTCAATCACCGAGGATCACGGATGTGAACCTCTCATAAATGTTCTCGACAGATTGCTAAGATCGTGTGGGACTCGATAACGTACCGCTTGTTGTTCTTATTGTTGAACAACAAGTGATGAAATGTCAAGTGTACCTAAGAGATCTTTTGATGAATCTCGTGGCTCTAGACTCGATAGGCGTTTTGGTTTTCTGAGCCGAGACTAGGGAGAGGGTCTCCTTCAATACCGGCAATCTCAAGAGAAAGGCGATAGTTTACGTAGGGTTCCCTGTGAGAATGAAACAAGCACATTGAGAGAAACTTGAGTGGCTAAGAAGGTTTAGTGCATCGTCCTTTGGGTCCATGACGACTTTTAATCTTCAATACCGGCGTCATCAAGTGACAACTAGTAGCATATGAATTGAACCCGGTGTCTGCCCTAAGTTGAATAATATGGAGGGCTATTTCTTTTCACCCTTTTCTTTGCATTTCTTTTTAATTCTTCAACTCCTTCTTTCTCCGATTCTCATTTCCCCCTTTTTATAATCATACCTAAGGACTTCTAACTTCTAACTATTTGTGATGTCCTTGGGTAGATCCCTCCAGCTCTGGCGGATCATAAGACGGTTATTCCTAACCTTAATCACCTTATAACTCCATTGCCATAAACCATTTTCATGAAAATCTCTCGAAGTGTTTGTGAATGAAAACATGTTTGAACACTTCAAGAGTTTTAGATTTTGAAATACTCCCCTCCACATGTGCTTAAGATTTTGATGTAAATCGCACGGTGAGGAAAAAGAGCGCACTTTTGAATTGATCGACTCAAGATAGACAATCCCTGCGAGACACGGTTCGTAGCATAGTTAAAGAGTTACATTGTCGACTTTTGGTGACAACTAGCTCTAATAACTACCTTGAAGGTGTGGACAATCCTCGAGAGATTGTCAAACCCGACAAAGTTCATGTCTATCAGGAGCTTCTCGAATGGGTACAATTTACTTGGACAAGTCTTGGAAGACAAGTCTTTTCAATGTATGACTGTTCAGATCCCGTCAATTCTTGGGTTAAATTCTTTTCACACGAGAAATCAGTAGCAAATCACAACATATTTCTTATCACATATTTTTCTCCCCCTCAAAAATGGCATATAAAGATGTTATTTTTGATGAAATTTTGATATAGAATATGACCATTCTGAGTTTTGTGGGAAGATGACCACAAGAACAATTTGTTGAACAAAGTTTTTTTGGTCAAATACTCCCCTCAACAAGTGATATAAGCGGTGGAGGTTTTGAAAAATCATAAGGGAAGTACTTGTTCTTTTGAGCAAAAACTTTGAAAAATGAAAGGTTTGATAAGTTTTACTCAAAAGTAAAAGCTTTCGCTCCTTTTATAAGGATTGTGGCATGAAGCGTACCACGGGTCCTTTAATTACAAGAATGGGTTGTACATGTTATGTGTGCACAAGCCATAGTCATAAATAATCACACATCCAAATAAATATGAAACGAAGCAAATTAAAGGGTACCGGGTAGTCCATCAATCTTTCCGGGAATGCGAGCAGGCGTTGATAGCACGTGAGATTAATCTGGGACGACCACCTACAAAGCTCTCTAGAGTTACAGGCGGTCCCTTCAGACAACCTTTCATCGATCATAGTGATGATCCTCTTCACATCCGTTTTCACGAAAATTCCATCTCTTCTTGACCGATGCCTTCATGTATCTCCTTTAACCTATAAGCCAAGCCATCCCGAACCTTCTTCAATGTGTGATCCCCAAACTTGTGAAGATCTCTACACGCCATCAAGCAATTTCGTTGAAGTTCACTGCGATAAACTACGCCGAATGGTTTCTTGACGAGGTGTATTGTGGAAGCGGTTGATGTCGGGAAGTTCTAGGCGAGGTCTTGTGAAGTTGACACGGGTCTAATATGATTCAACGACCGGTTGTAAGTCTTACACGTTCCTTGATCACGATGCTTGATGAAGATAAGTAATGACTTGATGAATTCACGTTGAACTTGATCGAGAATTGTCTCATGCGTCCTGTACTTTTGCAAGATACGGATCTTCAATGTCATTGAGAGACAAATTCTCAAAGTCCGCTTCACGAATGCATAATCCCTTTCGTCTTGTCTTTTGACCGGGATATTCTTTAGGAAAGTGTAGTCCCATTTAGGCGAGAGATCAACATGCTTAATAGCAGCGATCCCTTTAGTACTATACACGCATGTAGAGACTTTCGAACTGGCGACTCTTGTAGTAGATTCGTCGGCGTTACGCCAATGGTGAATCTCGTACATTGCATCGACGTCATCTTGTTCCACACTTGTTAGAAAACAAGTGAGTAGCCTTTTCTTCGATGGCTATGCGGTTGGAGTATATGGTCACGGAGCGGAAGTGTAAGTGATGTAGCGTATTTCCTTGAACCATCGCCACCGTGTAGAAGAATTCCAAATCTTTGTTGAAGAAGTAGCGAAATGGAATCTTAGGTCGATCTGGTTGGCCAATTGTTGGTAGAGGTTTAGACCAATCGGTGTAGTATGGGCGTTATCTCTTACGGTAAAGTCAATGTTTGCTTGAGGTTGAGCCAATCAATGTTGTTAGACATGGCTCGTGCTATGTTTTCAGGTGATACTCAACCTCGATGGCACTTTCCATTTGTCTTTTAGCGGTTGAAAAGCTTCATTCTTGATTCGTTTCAACTTTGATTTCGTCATCTTCTTCACTTGGAATTTTTCTTGCGGTAACTTTGCATGCTCCAATGTACTACCGTCTTCCGGATCTTGACCTTGAGATGGATAGGAGTAGAATTAACAAGTGTAGAAAACCGGTTGTATTCATCGGTGTCATCCTCGTCTAGCCATGATCGGCGTCGCCCTTGGGCGCCTTCTTCTTCTTTTCTTAGGCCTAGATGAGGATTACGGTTTCTTAACTTTGTCGGGAGAGGTGGGTTGTTGTTGGGGCTCATGGACTTCCCATCGTCACCACCAGAATACTCAAAGTGATCACCGGTTTTCGAGTATGGGGTGGTAACTCGAATCCCGAGGTTTGTCAAGAGAAAGCGAGGAGGAGATCTTTGTTGGTGGAGTCCTTTGGGGTGGAGGTTGCATGGAGGATGATTCACCGGACTTCTTGGGCGTTTAGGCTCTTTATCTTTATCCTTATCTTCATCGTCTCTTGGACGCTTGGGCCTCTCGAACTTCTTCGCATCTTGATTTAAGTTGGTATTCAATGAATGCTTCAAACAATTTACCTTCGTAAGAGGCAAATGTTGCGAACGTTTAGACATTTGAGCTACGAGCACGAAACCAATTCAACATCCGAGAATATTATGGGATCAAGCGGGTTGATGTTTACATGCATTGGTGTGGATCTCATAGTTTGCTTGGCCAAATGCAATAGATTCGGATAGAGTTGTTTGGTAAACATCTCCTTTGTAACTCCAGGAACGATGTCAAGAAGGTACTTGTGAGTGTAACCTTTGATCATTTCGTTCATTTTCCCTTGAAGATCATCTTTCATGAGCTTCTGGACGTATTCCCTTTCAACTTGCATCTTGTCATTCTCGTCATGAAGGTACTGAACCTGGTCATCAAGAAAATTCAGCTTTCTGTAAAGCATGTCTTTCTTCCTGACCTGCTTGATAGCTTTAATGATCCTTGTCTTTGCCCGAGTAGTCCAAGAGTCCGTTGGCTTCTTCACTGATTTGGATGTGGATCTGGTTGATCTTTTGTTAGGATTTAGAAAATCCAGGTATTAAAGTGTCGGTCACCTCAAGTATATGTATCCGTTAGAAAGCTCGTAGCAGTAGTTATATAAGTTAAGTAGTATTTAGTTTAAGTAACACCGTGGAGGAAGGACGGGTCTTTACCCACTATATGCACGATCCACGACTTGATAGGTGGCGATTTGTGTAATGACTATAAATACTCTCTACCTTCCAAGGTAGAGTTGGAGCTCATAATAAGATTTTTCTTTCTCTCACTAAAGTTCCCAACTCTCTAACTTTCTCTCTAAAACTCATCTTTATACGCCTACTTTGGTTATGGTTTGATGTGTAAGTGAAATCCAATATGTTACAAATGGTATCAAGAGCCATGGTTTGATCATCTCTTACATATTCTTGGATTTATAGTGGTTTTAAATGGTTTTAGAGTTTGAAAAGTTTAGTGGTTTTGCATCATTTGGATCATCTATAGTGTTAAAGTTTGAATTTTGGGTGTACTTTTATGTTTAGAATCATTATATTTGCTTTGGTAAGCTTGAATTATCGTGGTTGGGTTGTTTTGGATTGAAAAGTGGTGTTTGTTTGATTTTCTAGCTAGCGACTTGAGCTACGGATAATTTGTCTTGGTAGCGACTTGCTTTGTAAGTTGGTAGCGAGTTGTAGTAGAAGTTCTTAGCGAGTTGTGCTTAGAGACTTGTCTATTGAGACAAGCCGACAAACAATACACTTAGTGGATTCTCCACTACGGGTAGCGACTTGGTGAAAGTTAGCGACTTGTACTTAAGTTTGTTAGCGACTTGGTATTAGCGATATTGGTGCTTAGCGAGTTGCTATTTAGCGACTTGACATCGTAGCGACTTGGTGCTTAGCGAGTTGCTATTTAGTGACTTGACATCTTAGCGACTTGGTGCTTAGCGACTTGCTGTCAAAATTTGCTAGCGACTTGGTTCTTAGCGACTTGGTTCAAGGTTACTTAGCGAGTTGGTTGATTTTTGTTTGTAATCTGATTTCTCTTGATTTAGTAAAATCCGTGAAAGAATCTATTTCCGGTTTAATCATAGAGTTATAAAATCCCGTTTGATCCGTTAACATGTCTACCAACGTACTCTACAATCATCTCCATTGTTGCGAGGATGTTCAAGCGGTGGTTGGATACTCGTCCACCCATGCTTGATGAGGCCGACTACGACTCTTGGGCTCAAAGAATCAGTTATCTTGTCTTGGAAAGGAAAATGGGGTCAACATTCTCAAATCGATTGATGAAGGACCTTATCGATTGAGACTACAAGAGACTTAATTGATACAACTGCAGATGGAACAATGATCTATGGAATAGCGGACCAAAGACATATGATGAGCTCGATGATAAGGAGAAAAGAGATCCGATCTTGATATCGAGCTTCTAACATCATACTTCAAGGTCTTCCAAAAGATATCTACAAGGCGATCAATCACAACACCAAGCAAAGGCGGTGTGGGATAATGTCAAGATGCTTCTCTCGGGTTCGAACTTACTATGGAAAATAGAGAATCACAACTCTATGATGAATTTGAGCACTTCAAGATGAAACCAGATGAGAGTGATGATAAGGTTTTAAAATGTACCTTTTGAGGGTCATTTAAGCCCTTATTTGATCACTTTTGTATCCGTTATTACTTAATATCGTTCCTTTTCACTTTTTAGGTCTCTTGAAGGCAAATTCTTTGTAATGGCACTTATTTGGACGAAAGGCGCGGATATCTGAAGAAAATGGCCCAAGTCAAGAATCGAGACACTCAAGTTGCTAAAATACAAGGTGACGCGTCATCGCTTAAGCTATGACGCCGTCGGAGCATTTTGTGACAACACGAAGCCAAATTTCCTATTTTCAAGTGATGGTGTCGGGCTTTAAAAGAGTAGGCCGTCGCAACTCGCACGACCTAGATTTGATCAGACGGCGCCGGTCGAAGAGGATGGCGTCACAAGCACAAGCCGACGCCGTCGCAAGACTAACGTGGCCAAGCGAAACCCCTAATGACGGCGACCGACGGCTTCACAAATCATAAGGTGGCGCGTCGCACTTGTAATCTTATATATAGAATCCAAATTTTTCGGATTTGTGTGTAGTCTTATGGAGTAAAACCTAAACCGAACCAAGGTGTGTCTTGTACGGTATTTTAGGGTTCCAAACCCTATCTTACATCAAGATAAGTGTTTTACTTCATTAATTCAATTATGTCTTTGATTATTTGTGTGTATGCTTGCATGTTCTCCATGTCCAAGCTAATTTACTTGTGTGTTTGCTTAGGAATATGAAACTTAATTATTGAATATTGATTGGTTGTCTCTTATCTTAATTGTTAATGATCTATTAATGCGATAGGTCATTCGTTGTGTAATTAACACTTGATTAATCTTTTTGAACCTTAGGCTATAGCACTTAGAGCGGTTGTAGGCTAAACCATCCAAAGAGGCCTTAGAGTTAGAGTTTATAATCCCTAGAGGGTTTTGTAGACGAGACCCTTTGATAAGTTCAAAGAGTTAGGGATAAACGCATACCCTACGACTTTAGACACACAACGCGATTAAGAATAAGGACGTGACAATTCAACCATCAATAGGAGATAATTAAGGAGTAATAAAACCTAAGTGAACACATCTTTAAACTATCATACGAGCACACAATAATTAGACATAGACTACATACACCTTAGATTAGATAATTAGATAATTAGAGTAATCGGTAGAAATACCAACCCCAAATCCAAACCCCAAGATTCGTACCTTTCCATTTCCTAAAAACATAAAAAGATAAAAATAATCTTCCTCAACCCCAACCTTAGCGTAGTAACTTCTCACTAGCATTCCTATTCCCCAGAGAACGATATCAATACCCGTGGCTTACCCTAATACTACACTACAGCGATTAGGTTCACTTGCCTAGGGTGTTATAAAACTTGCTCGAAGAAAGGAAGTTCCTTTGACCCGAACGACGCGTGTAGCGTTATCAAGTGTCTATGAGTATTACGTGAGATTCCACAAACTTGTGAATGATATGAGAAACATCAGAATGACTATGCCAAACATTCAACTGAACTCAAAGTTTGTGAACAACACGAATCCCGAATGGCACAAGTTTGTCACCTCTGTGAAGCTAACCAAAGGATTGAAGAATACAAACTATGAGCAACTCTATGCCTTCCTTCTTCAGAATGAGAGACATGCTATGTTTGAAAAAAGGATTCTTAATCAGTTCAAAACAAACCAGGAGAGATAAGCTCATCAAATGATTCAAGCGCTTCTACTCAAACATTGGAAATACCACCAAAGCATCTCAAGTTATACCCATGGGTAATGGTAATCACAAACTCATTCCCGACCCAATGTTCAAACAAGTTGATCTTTGATGCACACGTGGAAACTTCATTAATCAAGCGGCTCTCATGATCGGTCAAAACATGAACTCTCCCACACACCAACAACAACATCGAGCGACATCTAATCCACACAATCGAGGCCATCTCGAGAGATGGAAAGGTTATGGTACAACCCGGTTCAAGAAAGTCATTGTTGGGAATTCTTCTAAATAAAATTCTGGCGATGGATTCTCACGACTCTCGATTCTGATTCTGTGAAGAAGTGATTGGTGAATAAGATTACAAAACGAGCAAGAATGAAGAAAGAAGAAACAATGAGGACCAAATATGTAATAGTTGAGCAAGAATAAAGAAAGAAGAAACAATGAGGGCCAAATATGTAATAGTTAGCTTTCTAGTAAGCTAGGGTTTGTAACCTCCCTCTATTATATAAAGAGGGATGGCGGCTAGGGTTTCCAGCACATCCTTTCATTTCATTTCATATAAGACTTCTCCTAATGAGAGTCTAGCAAACGCATAGAGCGTGTAGTAGTAGTAGTAGTAGTAGTATTAGTTTCTTTATGTTTTAATAAAGAAAACCTTATTAGTAATATTGATTGTGTCGTTTCTATTCCACTGTGCATCATTCAATCAATATTGCTTATACCCTAGTTGAGTCCGGATCTTAGGATTTTACAATTGGTTTCAGAGCGGGTGGCTCTCGATCTAGGGTTTATAAGGTTTTTCATGTCATTAGGGTTTATCGTGATTGTGAAACAAATGGAGGCAGCAGGCATAAAGGGGTTTCTTGGCGTAGAAGCGAATATTTTGGATCGATATGTGGGGAAAATTCAAGTCGATGCCGACTTTTTTTTTTGGGTTGTGAAGGAATATTAAATTGCTTGTGATTGGTTCTTATTCGTTGAGTACCACATGGAGCGAGGTTGATTCTGAGTGACGTAGAGCTTTGTTTGGTAAATGATTGGTCACGTGGGTAAAAGGTGACCTCTTGACATTCGTTTGGTACTGGTATGTCCCAACTTTGATCATGGCTTCTATTAAATTCATATATTCTGATCTCATTTTGATTCGGGCATGATATTAGTTTGATATATTCATTCATGGGTCCATCGTGTATTGGTCATAAGCACCAATCTTTGTCATTTGTATATTGACTTGCATATTGAAGATTAGATATTGCACGTTATTGGTATTAGTGGTCTCAAGATTGGACAGGTTTTGATTAGTAAATTAATATTGATGGCCATGTAATGATTTTGTTTCTTTCGCATCTGCTGTCTCGTGGGAATGTTTTAGATTATAATTGATTGGTCTCATGGACGGCGTCTGTTGGTTATCTCAAGGTTATGTAGGTTTGATTGATATTGGTCAACCATGTGGGGCTATTTTTCTTTTTATTCATTGCTGCCAATTGATTTCTGTTCGTTTTGAGGCTCCACGTGGTATGCATTTGGTGAGATTTGATTCAATGTGTTATGGTATATTGTTGTTATGGTAGGCGTGTTATGTGATTGGTTGAATCAAGTAGGCAAGAACATTTGATTGGTCCGAATTATAAAATCTCAGATTTGTACCATTAGTTGGATGATTCGGTGGTATACGGTCTATGGTTGTTTCGATTGGTACCGTTGTGTAATTGGTCATTCATTGGTCCGTATATTTTTATTCTTGTTGATGGTTTACATTCACGACGGTTTCTCTGAAGGTTACGGTTTTCTTGACCGGTTTACGCTAAAGATCGCGTCTTATCATATCTCAAAGTGAGTCGGGCACTTTTGAGATAACTTGTTTATCGTTAATGATGTGACAAAAACTTGATGATTCTAGTGAAGGGTGAGATCTACAGAAAGTACTTAATGCTCGCATTTGCTATCACTTTAAGGAGTTACATTGTAGTGCTCAGTGTTAGTGAAGGGGCGAGATCTATAGAAAATGTGCTTAATGCTCACATTTGCTAGTGCATCATCTGAGTTTGGAGTCACGTGGATAGTACAAGATATAAGACGCATGCCTTGGTGTTTCTACTGGTAGACTATTTTGATGCTGCTGCTGTTTTGGCTTCTCTGCTGTTATGCTTTATTTATTTTGTTTAGTTAAAAAATAAAAATAAAAATAAAATAAAAATCGTGAGATGGTTAGTATAGTTTAAGGGAAGCTTCTTTGTTATTTACTTACCATCTTTATGCATCACTTGAGGGAAGCGTTCTGAGTTGCACAAGACCCCTATTAGATGAAGGAAGTATATTCATCTTGTGCAACTTATTATTGTGATGGCATGTTTTACCATTGTTTCTTCATACGGTGGTTTTGTACTATCGGCGGAACTTAACATAGTCAAATTCCAGTTTAGGGGAAGATTGGTTGGAATTCTTCTAAATAAGAATTCTGCTGATGGATTCTGCTGACTCAGTGATTCTGCTGAAGAAGTGATTCGGCTGAATAAGATTACAAAACGAGCAAGAATGAAGAAAGAAGAAACAATGAGGACCAAATATGTAATAGTTGAGCAAGAATAAAGAAAGAAGAAACAATGAGGGCCAAATATGTAATAGTTAGCTTTCTAGTAAGCTAGGGTTTGTAACCTCCCTCTATTATATAAAGAGGGATGGCGGCTAGGGTTTCCAGCACATCCTTTCATTTCATTTCATAGAAGACTTCTCCTAATGAGAGTCTAGCAAACGCATAGAGCGTGTAGTAGTAGTAGTAGTAGTAGTAGTAGTAGTAGTATTAGTTTCTTTATGTTTTAATAAAGAAAACCTTATTAGTAATATTGATTGTGTCGTTTCTATTCCACTGTGCATCATTCAATCAATATTGCTTATACCCTAGTTGAGTCCGGATCTTAGGATTTTACAAAGGCAGTATGAACAAGGAAGAGGTGGAGTTGGTAGAGGTTTTCTTTGCAAATCGAATAGGGAAGGAATGGAAATCAAGGACAAGTAAAGGCGATCAAGTGTTACAAGCTGTGGTGGTGAGGACATATTGCAAGGCGCACATCGCCAAAACGCCTCGAATGCCGAGTACTTGAGGATAAGATGTTGCTAGTGCAAGCTCGGGACAATGGGGCGACTTTGGATGAAGAGGAGTTCTTGTTTCTTCTTGAAGGAATGCCAAGACATATGATCTTGATGTTGATGAACAACCAATTCAGAGATTGGTCATAATCATCGAATGCCTTTCAAGTAGCTGCTTGTTATGCATTTGACTCGATGTAGATGATGAACCTCTTGCTCAAACAATCTTCATGGCTAGCATCTCACCTATGGTTTCTCCAAAAGTTTCTTCACCACAACAAATGGTCCATCCAAAGACAAAATCATTTATGAGGTACTAAAACTTTACGATGAAGTTGATGAGCAAAAGATACATGATGAAGTACAATCAAGCTGTAATTATTGAGTCGGATATTGAAAATATGGGTAATGTCGATGTTGTCCTATATGATCAATATGTGAAACAAAGTGAAAGTGAGATTGTACCAAGTGATGTATCTTATGCGATCAATGATGACTATGCTTTTGACGAATACACCGCATGTACCCACGATGAGTCTGTTATCTCGAACTTAATGCTTATAAAGAGCGTGTTGCTATTTATGAACAACGAGCTAAGTTTGAGTTAACCACTCGTGAGTAGGAGATGGATGACCAAATCGTACAACTATTAGACAAAGTAAGTTTAGAGAAGAAGTATTAAAACAAGAGTTAAACTCCTTACAAGAAAAGCTTTCTAAAGCGCTAAGCAAAAACAAGAACTTCAAGAAAATGTTAAAATGCTTAAGCAAGAATTCGGTGCTAAGGAATCAAAACTTTTGAATGATTTTCTAATCTAAAACCTTGAAAACAAGCTTGAAAATAAGTTATGCGTACAAGGAAATACCATTCAAGCGCTCACTTAATCACTAAGCACGAGTTTTAAGTGACAAGCATAGTACTCCTCTTGTTGAGGAACCAAATCCAGAGGTCATTAAAAGGCTAGAAGTGCTCATAAGGTAATTTATGATGGTAATGAAATCCTTAAGCCTAGAGCGAAACCTAGTTGCGTTGAGTGCACAGAGGAAGATAAGAAATCGATGAAGTCACTAGGAGAAGATGAACAAGAAACTAGATGATCCTAAATGTAAAGAGAAGAAAATAATTATCACACCTCATGATTACAAAAAGGAGAATTGGATCTCCTTGAACATGTTTACGCCTCAAGCGTTGTTAACTCCCGAACAAGTGTTACGAAAAAGGATTTAGATAAGCAAAAGCGAGATAATCTTGTTGTTACAAACCCTCCCTTTAGGAAAATGCCTTGACATGTATCCTCCAAATACACCAATGCATCTAGTTCCTAGAACTATTGCCACTAAAAGCAAGACCTTAATCGGTCAATATGTCATATTTCAATTATTTGTTGATTTTGAGAAAACTTGTAAGAAAATGATCACACCCATGGGATAAGCGAAGGGAAAGGGGTTTGAGCAAACTAAAGAATGCTATTTAAGCGAGGTCATGCCTTTCTTTAAGCAGTTAAAAGGTCAATTTGAGAGTCTTAAAAGGGATGGACTTAGATATTAAAGAAATGGAAAAGGAATTTGATGCGATGATTGTTGAGGTTAGTGACTATGAGCGAGAACTAAAATATAATGAGATTGAGAGGAAGAACTTGCATACCTTGAATGAGAATCTTATTTTCGAATGTATTGCTCAAGATGTGTTTTACATTGCTACAAATTGTTCCATTAATGCTTCTCAATTTCATGAATTATCATTGCTCGAAAGTCTCCCATGATCGTGTCATTGAGCTTGAAAAACTAACTCTAAAGCGCATAATAAGGTTGAGCAGGATGATCATGATAACACGGTAAAACATTTTTCTAAATTGGAAGTTGAGCATCTTGCTTTGCAATTAAAATATCAACATCGAAAGAAAATGTTAAAACCTCAAATATCAAGACATCCTTGGATGTTCACGAATTTGATGCACTTTTGAAATTAGCAAGCGTGATGAATAGATTCGAGCTCATTGTAACACGATCGAAAGTTGAAAGCCCAAATTTCTCAATTAAAGGGTGAAATGAACAATGTGGTGGCTCCCAAATGCCTCCTCCTTTAGATTCTCGAATTCTCAAAATTTTCATCTTCAAAACTTGGTCAATGCTTTACAAAAGGAAAATGAGAGTTTTCTAGAAGAAAATGAAAAGGTTAACGTCATTTCAATGAGTTATTTGAGTCAATAAAAGTCACTCGTAATAAAATAATGAACAAATAACCCGTTGTAAAAGGAAATTGAGAATCGAAGAGTCGGGTAAAGGGAAAATGCCAATGACCAATGGGGAATGGTGCATGGTTGTAATAAATATGCTTTATCATGAAATATGTTCCTCCTCACCTTAGGAATAACAAACTTGCCATTCAAACATATTTCTCATACCTTAAGGATAGTCTAGAATGTCTCCGTGAGATTGTAGAAGAGGATAAGTTAGAGAAACCACTTGATAATGCAATTGGCCATGCATGCTTATATGCCAAACGATCTCAAGAACTTCTAGAATGCTTAATTACAATATGCCCTAAATCCCTAGGTAAGCAAGTCAACCCCTTGATACCTGTTCTATGCCTAATGCCAAGTATACAAATCATTCAATGCCCAATGTTATGAATGTGAACTTTAGTAGGCCTTCAAATAGTTCGAGATCCCGAACCTCCGGTGTTAAGAAAGTGAACCTCAATGTGCCTTTGAATAGTTCACATCCCAAAGACATCAAAGCAGGAAAGGCAAAAGTAGCAAAACCAACTAATGTTCCGTTCCTCTACGGGAGTAATCGGTGACATTAAAGCGGCGGTCAAAGTCTCAAGGCAATACAAGGAATGATAGGGCCTCGCAAGCTAAGAATGTGCATTGGAAGAAAGTAGAAGATCACCGTAGGAGAATTTGAATAAAGCGAATCGTGTTGATTCTAGTATTACCCATAGGCGTCTTGTAATTAATTCAATTCTAATACTATTTGCAAACCATGTAATGATGTCTGCGTGAATTACATTCCTAATCATGAATGTGGTGTGAATGCTTTGTCTAATGCGGTCAAATCCCGATTAATATTGTTAATGCAAAAATCATTCTAAGAAGGCTAAAAGGCAAAGGCGAAAGAAAGTTAGAAAACAAAGTGGAAACCCAGGAAGAACATTTAGTAAGATAGGTTATCAATGGATACACGATGGCCATAAGGTTAATCGACAATGCCCACTAGAAAATGGATGCCTCTTGGTAGAACTATTCCTTAAGAAGTGAACATACTTTGAATAGGGCAAATCACGGACACTAATCGCATCTATTCATAATGATTCCATTGCTTCTATTTACGATATGGATGTTTCTATTTACGATGTGGGTGTTCCAATCATCATTACTAACCAAATGGAACCCATTCTTGCATGGGGATCCCAATTATCCGATTATCCATTCTTGTTTGTGTTCAACTGCGGATCGTTCAAATCGTTACGTGGTACTGGACTCAGTTGTTCCAAGCATATATTTGGAGACCGGTCGCGGCTCATGAACCGTGAGTAAATTCATCGGAGACGATTAGATTCGGAGCGACCATTTTGGAGCTATTATGGGTTATGGAGATTATGTGGTTGGTAAAGTGTGATTTCGGGGTATATTATGTGGAAGGTCTTGGTCACATCATTCTCTGTTGGTCAATTATGTGATTCCGATCTAGAAGTGGCTTTTAGAAAACATTCTTGTTTCATTAGAGAACTTGATGGAGTGGAATTATTAAGAGGTACTCGAGGTTCAAACCTATACACCATCTCTATCGACGACATGATGAAGTCCTCTCCAATCGCTTCTTTGTCAAAGGCTTCTAAAACAAAGTCTTGGTTATGGCATCGTCGTCTCAATCACTTGAACTTTGGTACCATAAACAACCTTTCGAGAAAGGATCTTGTCGAGGTTTACCCATATTAAAATATGAAAAGATCATCTTTGCTTAGCTTGCCAATTGGGAAAAAGCACGAAATATGCCCACAAACCAAAACCCACAAACTCAGTAATGAAAGTTCTTCATACCCTTCATATGGATCCATGCGGTCCAATGAGAGTGCAAACTATTAATGGGAAGAGATATGTGTTAGTAGTGGTTGATGACTACTCCCGATTCACTTGGGTTAAGTTTTTGAGGACAAAGGACGAAACTCGGATGTCATCATTAAACTCATTAAACAACGGATCCGACTCAACAAAGCGGTTAGAATCGTCCGAACCGACAATGGGCGAGTTTGTTAATAAAGTACTCAATGAATTTTATGAAAATGTTGGAATCAGTCCTCAAAGAAGTGTTCCTCGAACTCCTCAATAGAACGGTGTAGTTGAAAGACGAAATCGAACTCTTGTAGAAGCCGCAAGAACAATGCTAATTTATTCAAAGGTTCCAATGTTTCTATGGGCGGAAGCCATTGTCACTGCTTGCTACACCAAAAATCGTTCCCTTATACACACCTCTCATGGAAAAACTCCATATGAACTTGTTCATAAACGAAAGCCTGATCTCTCCTACCTTCGTATGTTTGGTGCCTTGTGCTATCCAACGAATGACGGTCAAGACTTAGGAAAATTAAGAGCAAAGGCAGATATTGGAGTTTTTGTTGGTTATGCACCAAACAAAAAGGGTTACATAATCTACAACAAGAGAACACGAAATATCATGGAAACAATTCACGTTACGTTCGATGGTGACGGTCAAATGGCTCCTTAACAATCGAGCTCGGACCCGCGCTTCAAAAGCAGTCCCATTGGTTCATCCTTGTACCAAATTCCTCTCCAAGAACTCCATATGTACCTCCAGTGAAGATGATTTGAAGAAATTGTTTGATCCGATGTTTGATGAACACTATGAGCAAGTGCTAATGTTGTTAATTCCCCAACAGAGGTCGCTCATATCCACGTGAATGAAGTCAATCCTTGGTCTCAATATCACTAAGTCAGAAGCGCTGCTGCGATCACTCTGTCTCATCAACAAATCATCAATCTTCAAATGTACATCATGGAGCTGTTTATGGCATCAATGTTGAAGTTAATCCCTTTGCTACTCCCGAAGATGCTCCATTTGAAAACATATTTGCTCACGAATCATCATCGAACCATATTCTTAGGAGACATCGACTCTGCTACTTGATCCCTCAACAATGACCACATGAACACCTCGGAAAATGGACTCACGATCATCCATTAGACAACATCATTGGAAATCCTCTCGTCCAATATCCACACAAAATCAATTGGCAACCGATGCCTTATGGTGCTTCTTCAACTCCGTACTCTCTAAGATCGAACCAAAAGATGTTAAAACCGCCATGAATGAAGGCAATTTGGTTCAATGCTATGCAAGAAGAAATTCATGAGTTTGATCGACTTGATGTATGGGAATTAGTACCGCTCCAGTTGTGCTATGATCATTGCTCTAAAATGGATCTTCAAAGTGAAACTTGATGAGCATGGTGATGTGTTAAAGAACAAGGCTCGATTGGTTGCAAAAGGATACCGTCAAGAGGAGGGTATTGTGTTAGGTCACTAATTTTACAACACAAGCACAATAGAGCGAGATAGAGAAGAGATCGGATGAACAACTACACAAACATTATGCGTAGGAATCTAAGAAGAGTTATCGTGAGTAATGAAAGAGTAAATTGAATAACCAACCCTCAGTGAGGGTTATTACAAGGTATTTATAGGAAGGGAGCTAGGGCAACACTCCTAGTCCCTTCCTTTCCTTAGTGGACTTGGGCCTGGGCTTATGGGCCTTCTACATAAGCCTAAGCTAATAACTAACATAAAGGCCATAATTAAGCTAACTATTACATATGAATCACTAACACTTGAATTAGGTTTAGGAGTGATTTCAACAATCTCCCTAAGTGTTGGTGATGAATGAATGTAAGCGGTGAAGGTCTTGATGTAATAGTAGCTTTGGCGTCTTGACATTCTTCTTTCTTGTGAGAAGAATTGCCTTGATTTGAACAATCTCCCGGTGTAGAAATTGTTTTCTTTTTACGCTTTGGCGTCATCTTTATCTTTGTTCTTTGATCATTGTTCTTTGTGATGGAAGTGATAGTATGTTGTTGTGTTGCGCATCGCGTCGAGTGCCGCCGTTGCTCGGTGTCTCCGTCATTCTTCAACATGCTCACACGCTCTTTGACGTTGGATTTCGATCTTGATGAAGTTCTTTAAGTCTTTAAACTTTGTAGATTCTTTGACTTGATGAAGAATCATTCGACTTTGTGTTGCCTTTAGAGAGAACTTCCATTAGTGATGATGTTGGTATGAGCATGTGAAGAATCGCACGATCATTCCGCTCGGAGCTTCCATAAGAAGAAAACATAAGAAAGGTTAGTAATAAGCGGTTCGGCACTTACAAGTTTGAACTTTAAGAGTGTTATGACATAGTGTGAAAACACAACTCTAATTCTCACTAAGGCCGTTCTGAACTGGAGTCCCACAAGTGAGATAACACGATGTCGAAGTACACCTACGATTCGGATAGTCATTGAGGTACGAAGCATCACCTCACGATTGTAGACCATTTGAGACCACTAAGCGTAATCCACGGGAGTTACAAGTGACTGCTTTGTCGGGGCATTTGATGTTGACCTGGCGGGAGTTTCCATTCAATCAATGAGGATCAAATGTGAACCTCTCATAAATGTTCTCGACAGATTGCTAAGATCATGAAGGACTCGATAACGTACCGCGATGTTCTTATTGTTGAACAACAAGTGATGAAATGTCAAGTGTACCTAAGAGATCTTTTGATGAATCTCGTGGCTCTAGACTCAATAGTGCGTTTTGGTTTTCTGGCGGAGACTAGGAGAGGGTCTCCTTCTTCAATACCGGCAATCTCTAAGAAAGCCGATAGTTTACGTAGGGTTCCCGTGAGAATGAAACAAGCTTCTTTTGAGAGAAACTTGAGTGGCTAAGAAGGTTTAGTGCATGCGTCCTTTGGGTCCATGACGACTTTTAATCTTCAATACCGGCGTCATCAAGTGACAACCCGGTAGCATATGAATTGAACCGGTTATGCGCCTAAGTTGAATAATTTGGAGGGCTATTTCTTTTCACCCTTTTCTTTGCATTTCTTTTAATTCTTCAACTCCTTCTTTCTCCGATTCTCATTTCTCCTTTTTATAATCATACCTAAGGACTTCTAATTCTAACTATTGGTGATGTCCTTGGGTAGATCCCTCCGACTCTGGCGGATCATAGACAGTTATTCCTAACCTTAATCACCTTATAACTCCATTGCCATAAAACCATTTTCATGAAAATCTCTCAAAGTGTTTGTGAATGAAAAACATGTTTGAACACTTCAAGAGTTTTAGATTTTCGAAATACTCCCCTCCACATGTGCTTAAGAGTTTTACTGAAATCGCACGGTGAGGAAAGAGTTCGCACTTTTGAATTGATCGACTCAAGATAGACAATTCCTTGCGAGACACGATTCGTTGCATAGTTAAAGAGATACATTGTCGACTTTTAGGTGACAACTAGCTCTAATAACTACCTTGAAGATGTGGACAACCCGAAAGGTTGTCAAACCCGTCAAAGTTCATGTCTATCAAGAGCTTCTCGAATAGGTACAATTTACTTGGATAAGTCTTGGAAGACAAATCTTTTCAATGTATTTATTCGGATCCGTCAATTCATGGGTTGAAGTCTTTTCACACGAGGATTCAATAGCAACACACAACATATTTCTTATCACATAATTTTCTCCCCTCAAAAATGGCATATAAATGTTATTTTTGAAGAAATGTTGAGAATAAATATGACCATTTTGAGTTTTATGGGAAGATGACCACTTGTGAACAATTTGTGAACAAAGTTTTAAATCAAATACTCCCCTCAACAAGTGATATAAGCGGTTGAGGTTTTGAAAATCATAAGGGAAGTACTTGTTCTTTTGAGCAAAACCTTTGAAAAATGAAAGGTTTGATAGGTTTTACTCAAAAGTAAGAAGCTTTCGCTCCTTTTATAAGGATTGTGGCTTTGAAGCGTACCACGGGGTCCTTTCATTACAAGAACGGGTTGTACAACGTTATGTGTGCACAAGCCATAGTCATTATAAATCACACATCCAAATATAATATGAAATAGAAGCGGTTTAAGAGGTACCGGTAGTCCGATAATGTTTCCGGGAATGCGAGCCGGGCGTTGATAGCGGTGAGATTAATCTGGGACGACCACCTACAAAGCTTTCTAATGTTACAGGCTGGTCCCTTCGATACAACCTTTCATCAATCATAGTGATGATCCTCTTCACATCCTTCGATCACGAGAATTCCATCTCTTCTTGACCCAATGCCTTCATGTATCTCCTTTAACCTATAAGCCAAGCCATCCCGAACCTTCTTCAATGTGTGATCCCCAAACTTGTGAAGATCTCTACACGCCATCAAGCAATTTCGTTGAAGTTCACTACGATAAACTACGCCGAATGGTTTCTTGATGAGGTGTATTGTGGAAGCTGGTTGATGTCGGGAAGTTCTAGGCGAGGTGCGGTGAAGTTGACACGGGTGCGATATGATTCAACGACCGGTTGTAAGTCTTCTACGTTCCTTGATCACGATGCTTCGATGAAGATAAGTAATGACTTGATGAATTCACGTTGAACTTGATCGAGAATTGTCTCATGCGTCCCTGTACTTTTGCAAGATCCAGATCTTCAATGTCATTGAGAGACAAATTCTCAAAGTCTGCTTCACATAATGCATAATCTCTTTCGTCTTGTCTTTTGACCAGGATATTGTTTAGGAAAGTGTAGTCCCATTTAGACGAGAGATCAACATGCATAATAGCAACGATCCCTTTAGTACTATACACTGTATGTAGAGACTTTCGAACCTGGCAGCTCTTGTAGTAGATTCGTCGGCGTTCTGGCCAATGGTGAATCCCGTACATTGCATCGACGTCATACTGTTCCACATTGTTAGAAAACAAGTGAGTAGCCTTTTCTTCGATGGCTATGCAGTTTGAGTATATGGCTGCCGGGAACGGAAGTGTAAGTGATGTAGCGTATTTCCTTGAACCATCGCCACCGTGTAGAAGAAATTCCAAATCTTTGTTGAAGAAGTAGCGAAATGGAATCTTAGGCTGATCTGGTTGGCCAATTGTTGGTAGAGGTTTAGACCAATCGGTGTAGTAAGGAGCGTTGTCTCTTCTGGTAAAGTCAATGTTTGCTTCAGGGTTGAGCCAATCAATGTTGTTAGACATGGCTCGTGCTATGTTTTCAAGGTGATACTCAACCTCGATGGCACTTTCCGAGTTGTCTTTTAGCAGTTGAAAAGCTTCATTCTTGATTCGTTTCAACTCTGATTTCGTCATCTTCTTTACTGGGAATTTTTCTTGCAGTATCTTTGCATGCTCCAATGTACTACCGTCTTCCGGATCTTGACCTTGGATGGGTAGGGAGTAGAATTAACAAGTGTAGAAAACCGATCGTATTCATCGGTGTCATCCTCGTCTAGCCATGATCGACGTCGACCTTAGGCGCCTTCTTCTTCTTTTCTTAGGCCTAGATGAGGATTACGGTTTCTTAACTTTGTCGGGAGAGGTGGGTTGTTGTTGGGGCTCATGGACTTCCTCATCGTCACCACCCGTATACTCAAAGTGATCACGGTTTTACGAGTCGGGGTGGTAACTCGAGAATCTGAGGTTTGTCGATAGAAGAGCGAGGAGGAGATCTTTGTTGGTGGAGTCCTTTGGGGTGGAGGTTGCATCGAGGATGATTCACTAGACTTCTTGGGCGTTTAGGCTCGTTATTCTTATCCTTATCTTTATCTTCATCGTCTCTTGGGCGTTTAGGCCTTCGACTTCTTCTCTCGCATCTTGATTTGAGTTGGTATTCGGCAATGCTTCAAACAATTTACCTTCGTAGGAGGCAAATGTTGCGAGCGTTTAGACATTTGAGCTACCGACCGGTTGACCAATTCGACATCGAGAAGATTATGGGATCAAGCTGGATTGATGTTTACATGCATTGGTGTTGATTTCATAGTTTGCTTGGCGGATGTAAGAGATTCGGATAGAGTTGTTTGGTAAACATCTCCTTTGTAACTCGAGGAGCGATGTCAAGAAGGAACTTATGAGTGTAACCTTTGATCATTTCGTTCATTTTCCTTGAAGATCATCTTTCATGAGCTTACGGACATATTCCTTTCAACTTGCATCTTGTCATTCTCATCATGAAGATATTGCACACGATCGGCAAGAAAATTGACTTCTTGTAAAGCACGTCTTTCTTTCGACTTGTTTGTGACTTTAACGATTCGTGTCTTAGCTTGAGAGATCCAAGATGCAGTTGGCTTCTTCACTGATTTGGATGTGGATCTGGTTGATCTTTTGGATGGTGGTGGTGAAGAATGAGAAGACGAATCTGATGATGATGAGACGTGAGGAGACTCGGGGTCCTTAGGTGGTTCAGAGGTTTCCTCCTTAGAACGAGCGGGACTGTCTAGAAGAAAGTGATCATAAGCGGTTTCTTCTTCATTTCCAGACTTAGTCTTATCATCAGCAAGAGTTTTCTCAGTCTTTTCAGTTTCTGGTTCCTCAATATCAAAGTTGATGGAATCCTCAATCTGCCGTTGTTGTTGTTCGTGGGTGATGGTAGTACCATTTCCCTTATCGGGTTGATTAACCGCATCGAGTTTGGTGTGGCTTGAAGTGCCACCACTTGAACCTCGGGGCCACCGAGTTTGATCTTTTACGAATTCTTCGGCAAGATGTTTGAGTCTCTCGATTTCCTTCAACTTCTTTGATATTCCTTTTGCTCATCAATGGTTCTTCTTCATCGAGCTCTCCTTATCATGTTCAATCACCGGAGTTTTCCTTTTCTTGTTCGTTTGGTGGACTAGGAGGTTTGACTCTTGAAGGAGTAATATCGGTTGTAGTTTGAGTAGAAGATCTCTTCATCGATTATGTATCTTGAGCTTTCGTCCACTAGCTTTCTTGGCGGTTCGAGGCTTAGGAATGGGAATAGGAACAACTTCCTTAGAAGGAACTTTCCTTTTGCGTGGAGGTTTCCTCTTTGGGAACTTCCTTTGACTCTCGGTGCTTGCAACACTTCTGCACTTCCTCTTACGGGTTTTCCTTGTAGGTGTGCGGAAGATTTTCATCGAGAAAACCAACTTTGTTCTCTTCCACATCTACCAAATACCTTTTATAGGAGTAGAGCTTTTTGATTTCATCGAGAGAAGGTGATCGGCAACACAACACCTTGTTTCTTTGTTGTTGACTCCTTAAATCGATTGTTAGAGTGGGTTCGAGACAACATGTCGTGATTATTGGGGTCATTGATTCTCTTGGGGATATCGGGGTTATACCCAAGTGCTCTTTGGATCAACAGTTTTGTATATCGATATAAGGGATCTTTGAGCCAAGGCTTTTGAGGAATGATCATCATGTCATCCCATATCGAGCTTCAACTTCGATGTGCTTCATGTTGATCAAAGCCCAAAAGATTTGCGTTCCATGAGCTTGGGATGCTCATAGCCTTTGTCACGACCATAAACAAATTTTGTGATGATGATGTAAAGGGTTCTCAAGGTGAGGAATATTCTTAAGATCCACGTGTGAATGCTTAGTGATAACTCACGAAGCTTCGTCATACCCAATATCAATCAAAAATTGCGAGCAGTCTCTTGGTTGGTGCGACAGAGTATTCGGTTGGTATGATGTCGGGAATGAGGAGGACAACTCTTAAATCTGCGGTGTGATGGTGACTTGTTTGTCATTGAGAGTCACCGTCACGACATTTTGTCCTTTGATCTTTTGCATTGTAGTCAAAGCGTTGAATGTAGATCTCGAGCGATGGCGAATTGGAGAGCATATTACGATAAGGATGATTCTTGAGAATGTCCACAACAATTAAGCAAGAAGACTACGGCGGTGAGAGTTTCAAAGTCAACACGAAGGTTGTTCTTTACAATCTTCATTGGATAACCATTTGGGAAGATATCGGCAATGGTGAGAACATTTGGTGCATCCACATTCATTTGGCGTCCATGTCGTGATGCGAAATATATTTAGCCAAAAGAACCAACATATCGAAAGACATTATGTTAGTCAACGGATGGTTTTATTGTCTAATTATTGAATGTGATATGTTGATGATTATTCTGAGTCCAAAGTCACTTGTTTGTCCAATAGTCCAATGGCGTCGTGATAAGTTTCGTGAGTTAGTTAACTTTAAGTTTTAAAGTTCATGTTATCACTTATTTTCACAACATATTAAGCGTTTAAGCTTATTAGTGACATTATTGGTTTCGTGACGTTATGATTTATTTATTTACAAGTTTGCAGCGTAACAATTCATAATGAAGGTTTAATACAAGGCTTAGGCGTAGAAATGGTAGCTTATGCGTAAGCAGGAGAGGTATACGCGTAAAGCGCAAGCTTATCGTGGGACCTTGTCTTCTGGCGTAAGAAATATTACAGCGTGGGAAAAGGGGACCTTATGCGTAGAGCTTCGGCGTGGCGCATATAAAACCTTACGCGTAAGGCTTACTCGTGAGAGTAGACCTTATGCGTGAGGTCCTTGTTTACGCATATCCTTCACGGGATACGCGTGGTCCCATATGTAGAACCTTACGGCGTAAGCGCTACGCGTAAGATTTCTCTTACGCATAACATGCTACGCGTAAGGTGATCCTTATGCGTAGATGTCTAACAACCTTGATTACGATTTTTACGTGTTGCAAACACGAAATAAAATCATCATATCATCAATTTTAGCACATACATTCATTCTATAACGGATCATGGCATGAATACTTGTCAAGCAGTTTTGCGCGTAAAAACCTTATGCGTAGAACTTAAACCCTAGTTTCAAGAATTACGCGTAAGAAATCTAGCCATGGAAATTGCACCAAACTTTTTCTGGGAAGTCTTAGAAGCCTAATAAGTATGTTTATCCAAGTTTTAACATGAAACTCAACATGAATCAAGAATACCCAATTCGTATGAACTAGAACCCTAAATTTCAATTCTTTCACTTTTGATGTTTCTGGGCAAGTTCTAAGCATGGATATAGTCAATTCATCACATAAACAACATATTATAAGCAACTAATTGTCCAGAAACGTTCACACAAGAAAACACCCAATTTACGCATAAACCCTAATTCCTAAAAAACAATCAATTCGTGTTTCTGGGTAAGTTTTGAGGATAAAAACGGTATCATTGATGTTTTAGAAACGTTTTGACACTATCTTTTTAACCACAAACACATAAACAAGATTATGTGTTCATACGCTTATCGTAGAACACACAATCACTCATATCTCACGTTTTAACCGTTGGATTTGTAAGCGATTCAAAACCATTGTTTGTAAACACGTTAAGATTATGAAACAACTTACAAATTGAAGATCCAAAACACGGTTTGTTGAGCGATTTTTAAGCGTAGGATGAGTTTGGTGATATAATAAATGTGATGAAATAAATGAGTTAGGTGGGTAGTTTTATTAAAATTAACTTTAAGATTTTGACGGTTTAGTCCCTCCACCTTTTCCATTTTCATCCAATGCCTTTTAACTTCCATTTTGGTTACCAAGCGAAAGATTTTAAGAAAGAAACTTGACGACACTCCCCTCGGCTTAAGAAAATAATGAAAGGTTATAAATTTTAGTCCAGGGTGTCGAGAAACCGAAATGTGACCACCATTATTTTAAAGAATCAACGGGATAAGGTAACATGCAAGTACAATGATTTTTGAAGCGAGTTAAGTATTTATTTTCTCCCCTCAACACTTGATCAAAAAATACTGAATTTTGAAAGATTTGAGTGTTGTGAAAGAGATGTACTTGCCATGTTTGAAGAAAAATAGATAGAAGAATGTTTTTGTTGTTTTATCGATTTTATATTTTTGTATTTTGTTTTTGAAAAATATTTACAAAAGAGATTTTGGTGTTTGGTGGTTTTAAGAATGTTTTAAGAGTTCATCCAATTCCTCTTGAGTCAAACACCGCATACCAATCCGGTGGACCAACTCATTAAACCTAGCGAGGAGCTAAGGCTTTGGTGAGTAGATCGCCAATTGGTATTCTGTACCCAAAGTATAATTCAAGCTGTACCTGTTCCACGTGGTCCTTGATGAAATGATATCGAAGATCGATGTGCTTTGATTTTGAGTGTTGAGCGGGTTTGCGAGATCGCAATAGCACTCCGATTGTCGCGATACATCGGGATTACATCAAATACGTAACCATAGTCTTTGAGTTGTGTTCTCATCCAAATGACTTGAGCACAACACGCCGACATGGCTACATATTATGCTTGGTTGATGACATCGATGTACAATCACGCTTCTTCGATTGCCATGACACCAATTTATCACCAAGAAATTGTAGTGCTCACAAGTACTTTTCCGTGAGTCTAAGCATCCTGCGTGATCGGTCTGAAAAAGCTATTAGTTCAAAACCGAATCCTTCGGATACGGATCCCCAAATTAATGGTTCCCTTGATGTATCGGAGGATTCTTTTAGCCTCGAGAGAGGTGGGTTTCGATTGGTCTCGATCGATAGCGGGAGCAAAGATATCTGCAAAAACAATATCAGTGCGCTGTTGTTAGATACATGAGAGACCCAATAATACTACGGTATTTGGTAGGGTCCACCAATTTCCCATGTAAATCAACATCTAGCTTCTTGGTATGAGCCATTGGTGTGGCATAGGTGTCACAATTTTGCATTCAAATTTGTTTAACAATTCAAGGGCATATTTGGGTGACTCAAGAAAATACCACGGGGTGATTGATGAACTTGCATTCCTAGAAAGAATGTGAGTTCACCCATCATTGACATTTCAAAATGTTTTGTCATTAATTTTGCAAAAGCATTTGAGTATTTTAAATGTGTTGACCCAAAATGATGTCATCCACATAGATTTGAGCGATTAAGATGTGAGCCCGTGATATTGTATGAAAAGTGTGGGATCGACCGAACCTTTGGTGAATTTATTGGCAATGAGGAAGGATGATAACTTATCGTACCACGCCCGAGGAGCTTGTTTGAGACCATCTAGAGCTTTGTTCGGTTTGTAGACATGGTTCGGGAACTTGGGATCAACGAATCCTTACGGTTGGTGACATAAACCGTTTCTTTAAGTTGCCCATTCGAGCGGTTTTGGCGTCCATTTGAAAGACCGTTATATTCATATGAGCGCGACGCGAGAAATATCGAAACGACCTCAAGGCGAGCAGCGGAGCAAATGATTCTTCAAAGTCAATACCTCTTCTGTCTATAACCCTTAGCCACGGGCGTGACTTGTTTACGATTACGTTTCCTTGACATCAATTTGTTTTCCAAATCCATTTGAGACCAATAACGTAGACCCTGTTGGTCTTTCTACCAGTTCCCATACTTCAAGGCGTTTGAATTGGTTGAGTTCTTCTTGCATGGATTCAATCCGGTTGTCTTTTGTCATTGCGTCTTTAATGTTTTAGGCTCAGTTAGCGAGACGGTGAGAGCATAAATGCAATGTTCACCATCGTGTGAAGGCGTTGTCTCGTAATGTTGGTTGATTTGGGTTGCCAATAATATTCTCAAGAGGATGGTCTTTTGTCCAACGATGTGTAGAGGTTGATGTTGGTATACATTGTGCGATTTTGAGGATTCAAATGGTTTGTAGATGATTCCGCGACATCGGTGCGGCGATTTCATTGGCAAGCGGGTTAAAAAGCATTTGGATCAAAATCTGCGGTGGGGTACTTCATTAAGAACATCATCGATTGGTTCGGCGTCGTTGGAAGCGGTTTGTTCAAGCTGTTGTTGTAGAGTCAAGCGGTGGTGCTTCTTCAATGATAGTTGTTGTAGCAGTGTATCGGTATAAGAGTATTATCGGGTTGAGCGGTGAAACAACGGATACACAGAGCACGTTCATCAATATCATCATTGAGCAGAGGAGCAAATAGTCTTTCCATTTGTTGGCGAGTAAGTGGGGGCTTAGTTCGGTGATGATGGGGTTTGAGGAAGTTTAAGCGGTTGTGACCGGGTTCCAAGTGTTATACTCGAAGCCATTTCGGTGAGTTCATCAAAATGAGCATGAATCGTTTCCATAACTTGCTTTGTCTGACGATTCGGATCCGGTAACCTTTAGAATTCTCACAATATCAATAAAGACTCAATGTCGACTTTGGCTTTGAGCTTTCCAAAGTCATCACGATCATTATTTGGATAGCAAAGGGATCCAAATACATGAAAGTGTTTAAGATTCGGTTTTCGGTTGTGGAGAAGCTCAAATGGTGTTTTGTTGTGGCGTTTTGTAATCATTGAGCGGTTACGAGTGTAGCATGCGGTTGAGACGACTTGACCCATAAGTGTCTGGAAGTTTAGCATTGATTAACATCGTTACGGCGGCTTCCACTAACGTCGGTTTCGTCTTTCAACAACTCCGTTTTGTTACGGTGTGCGGGCAATAGATGTTTGATGCTCAATTCCCACTTTCTCATAATATTCTCGAAGAGTTTGATTCACAAATTCGGTTCCTTTATCATTGAATTTGTCGGACGGTGTTTGGATTTGAATTTGAATTTTCGTGAGAAAGGTGATGATCATCTGTGGAGCTTGATCTTTACTTGAAGAAAATAAACCCAAGTCCATCGTGAGTAGTCATCAACAATTACTAAGATGTAGCGTTTGCCATTAATCGTTTGCAGCGCGCATCGGGCCACACAAATCCATGTGAAGAAGATGAAGCACATCTTTGAGTGTTGTGTTCCACCTTTGAAGGAAAATGAGCACGAGTGCTTTTCCCTTGTTCACAAGCTGAACATAGGTGATCTTTAGAATACCGGAATCTTGGGAGACCTTCAACAAGTTTGTGTCGAGCAAGGTTGGTTATGGTTTGAAAGTTTAGATGTGAGAGGCAGCGGTGCCATAGCCAAGATTTTGTAGATGTAGCCTTTGAGAGTAGACGGATGGGAGATGAAGTGATCATGTCTTGCATGGAGATAGTGTGTAGAGGCGGATGGCGTTGGCGGACATAAGATCATTTCCTTGTAGATCACGAATGAAACAAGTTTTCTCCCTAAAAGCAACTTCCAAATCTCCATCACGAATTGACCAACGAGAAAAGAGATTGTGACCGAGGCCTTCCACATAATAAACCACGCTAATTTCGATGTTGCCATTGATGTAATCTCCGTAGCCCATGATAGCTGCGAAGTGATCATTCCCGAATCGGCGGTGCCAATGAACTTTGCAATAAAGTTTGATAACAGTTTAAGGTTGCTGTCATGTGTCGGGAACATCCGCTATCAACAATCAAAGGATGATCTGTATCACTGCATTACACAGACGACACGGATGGAATAGAAGTAGATGTGGAACCAAAAGAGTTAGAGGGTTCGAAGCGATTATAGTTGAAATACACCCATCAATGATTTTAGGCATCCATTTAAATCCTAGTGTATTATGTATCCATTTACGCCATCTCCAACTAGTCTTAGCTTTAGTCTTAGTGAATGCACTAGGTGGTACTACATTCCTTGGAGGTGATCTTGGAGCTACGAGGGACATCAATGTGTTTCTTAGAATCTAAAGAGGCGGTTTACCAAGCACGGACTTAGAAGCGATAGTGGGCCTAGAGGTATTCGTGTCTTAGGATTCCTTAAGCGAGACAAGATAGCTCTAGCAACACATTTGTCATGACAATCGAAGCATACTTTTACGACAAATAACACAAGAAGCATCGATTGAATATCAAAAGTACTTAAAGGTTTAGCATTAGTTACATCACTTTTTCTATTACATTTGTCGAGACGCAATATCTAAAGTAGGTGCAAGCGAGTCTTATTCAAAATCCTAGGGTGTTCTTCTACTTGACATTCCTTATTATTCTTTTCTTAGGTCGCAACTTCCTATTCTTCCTTGTATTGCTCTAGGCTTTGAAGTGCGGACGTTTGGAAAAGAAGCAACTATTCTTTGACGATGAGGAAGCACATTAGTTACTTTTGTTTTGTCGGTAGGCAATTCTAGGGTCACGATTACTAAGTGTTACATGTGCTATTCTCTTAATAACGGTGGCGGAAGTTGTTCATACTTTCCTAACATTTCTCTTAACTTAAAGATAGTGTGCACCAATTCTTGATTTTCGAGCGAAGATTTTCGGAAAAATTCATGACTTCTCTAGTGTGTGCAAGATAATGATCAAGTTCGTTTGATGCTTCATCACGAGTCTTTTAAGTAAATCAAATATGACACCATATTCCTGTTTAACTTTTGCAAGTTCTTGTTCATATTTTGAGATTTGACACTTGAAAGACACGTTTTGATCATCCAGTTGCTCAAATTTTGGATTGAACGTTTTGGATTGCAACTGGTTGATTTTGTTTTGCAAAGCAAGTTCACGATTGTGACAATCTTTTTGACACCATTGAAGACGACGTTTTGAATTTGAAAGGTCATTTATCAATCGTTCATTTTCAACTTTTAAAGATTCGATCTGATGCACATTATCCGTATTCTCAACAATTACAACAGAATCAACGATGTCGTGAGAGATAGAATCGGATGCATATGGTAAAGAATTCAATAACACCGCATTATAGACATCAAGAGATAACATCTTCCAAGAGTCGATCAACATCTTTTCGTAACATTTTCTTTTCGTTTGGTGTTAGAAATAGATGTTTCTATTTTCTAAAACGACTTTCATCAATCCAAGTTCCTTATGAAAGTCCGTTCCCAATACAATGCACAATTTTTCAAATTTTTAACATTGGGTAAAGTCTTTTCGAAAAATGTCTCTTTGTTCTCGCCAGAGGCGATTGAAAATGTTCAACTTTTATTTTAGAATGAAATTCAATCTCATGTTCTAAAATTTTGAGGTCGACCATGAAAAGGTCAAAATATCTAAGAATTTGACGATTTTCGGGTTTTGAATTAACTTTCGATGGAAGGTAAAGGACCATAAATTTGTGCATAATTTGGTTTGGGATTAACATTAGAAGACTCGAGACGTTTTGTGATAATCCTTGGTGTGTTAGAAGAATCCTTTGGTGGTACTAAAGTGATCGGTTGTGAATAATTAAAGGTTTGTTGTAAACAACTTTTTCTAATTTTGATCGACTCTCGTCTTACGCATCTAATTCCTCTTGACGATGATATTCAACAACACTCATAATGTAATCATCAATTTTATATTTCGCACTTTGGAAACTTGAGGATTTGGTTTGAATGCTTTGGTTGAAAGCTTAGGTTTATGTCGCAAGATTCGGTCCATATCCATCTGGATTGGGTTTTAAAGTAAACTTTTGAATAGTTGTGGTGACTCACCATGTTTGTAAACAACATTTGAAACTCTTTAAGTTTGTTTTGCAAGCCGATAATTTCTTCAAGATGGTCATTTATTCGTTTCGTTGAATGCTTTTTGTATTTAGAGAGCTGTTTTGACAATTTAACAACTCGACTTTAGCTTTTGATTTTCCAAGGTGAGGCGTTAATTTGTTGTTTATGTTCATGTTTGATTGTTCTATTTCATACAACAAAGCATTCTTGAGCGGCTAGATCACACATCTGTCGTTCTAAATATTGTTCGTTTTGATGAGATTTTGAAAAGCGGCTTCAAAACCTTTTTCACGGTTTTCTTGAGTTTTGAAAAAATTGAGTTGCATTTTAAGCATTCAAGATCCTTGGTTAATGATTGCATTTTCTCTTTAATTTTGGTATTGACATTATGGTAATGTTCCACTCGGGATTGTTGGTCTTTAACTAAGGTCATGAGCTCAAAATCTGGATCAAACATAGAATCATTTTGTTCAACATGAATCTCAACATGATCATTATTTAGATCCTCAAGTATAACCATGGAGTCAACTTGATCATCAATGGTAACCATAAGGTCATCTTGATCATCAAATATAACTACGGGTCTAGTTGTTGATCATTGGAATGAGATGTAGATGGCTCATGTTGAACACTCGATCCTTGTCCGATGGCGAATGTTGGCGGAGATATCAGATCATTAATGATAATTGTTTATTCAGGTACCTGAGACAAGCCATCAGTGTCATACACTAGGCCTGTGTCACTCATGTGTAGAGCTTGCATTTGTGCCATCAACATAACTGCTGCATTAGCTTGTAAGTCTTCCATATCATCATCTGAGTCTGCATTTGCCATAAAGCTTTGTTCCTTGTTGGAGAGAGTTCCACCAGCTTCATCCTTAAGAGCCAAGAGCATAGCCTCTTTGAAATAAGCACTGCCTCTTGTCCTCGGCTTAGGACATGCATTAGCCAGATGACCCTTTTCATTACAGTTATAACAACGAAGACCATTAACCCCATTCGAGCATTCCCTGTTCAACCACTTGAGCCCTTTCTTTGTTGTGGAGCACCCATGTTATTCCTTCCCATAGCATTAAACCCTTGACCACCTCCCATCGGCGACCATAACCATGGTTACGAACTTCAACGCGTCCATTGTTCACATGACTTGATTCCTTGTATTGGATGAGGAGCGAATTCGATTGTTGGACTTGTTTGTATATCGACCGAAGGCTTTAGCAATCATAACAAATCCTTGTTGCAAGTCATCGAAAGCGGTGAGTCCTCATCGACTTCACCGTAAAGTGCTTGAGCATTGTTGTTGTTGTATGGAACCAATTGATTTTGTTGAGGTTGTTCTTGTGTTGATCATATGGTGTAATGGTTGCGGTTGGTTGAGGAGCGGGTTGAGGAGGAAGATTAGTTTGAGCCCACAAAGCAAGTTGTTGATTATCCGAAAGTAAAGGTGAAACAGTTTGAGCACGGAGAGTCCTTTCCTTATCAACTTCTTTTTGATGAGGTTTCAAGTAATCGTACAACAATCCGTATATATCATGATGCATATTCTTCTCTTGACGGAGAAAAATGACATACTTCTCCCATTCAGGACCAAGACTGCTCAGGAACTTAGTATTAACTGCAATTCTTGGCATGATGATGTTGTGTTTATCCAGATCATTTATGATATCTGAGAATCGATGATGATAAGACTCTAGTGTCTCTCCAGGTTCAATCATGAAGTGTTCATAAGCCAAGTAAATTTTGGATTCCATATCCTCGATTGAGTGCGATCCCTTCCATAAGTAGATGAATGTGTTCCACATCTTCTTTGCGATCTTTTGAGCATCAACACTTGAAGAATTGGGTTTGGTAATCCTAAAAGGATATATTGCATTGCAAGCTCATCGACTTCATAGTGTAGAAGTTCATCTTGAGACGGTTGTGCAATAGTAGCAATGTGTGATTGATCATCTCTTGGTGGAACAACATTTGGATCTCCGGGTGTATATGATGGTAGGCATCGAAATGGACCTTCCAAGATAACCTTCTTTAAGAACTTTCCATGTGGCTTCTTGGATCACAAAACCTAAAGAACCTAATCACCCATTGATCGTAGTTTCTGGAGTGAGCATTGGAGGTCTATCAAGTGATCCGACCTCATGAATTGATTGTTGGTCGCTTAAAGCTTCACACATCTTTGCAAACCAAGTCGGTTCCTTTATAGTGTTCCTTGATGGATGTTGATTGAAATCGTTTGTGTAGGGTTGTACTTGAAGACTTGGTGGTGGTTGAACCATTTGAGGTTGTGGAATTCTTTGCAAGTTGTGGAGTATATTGTTGATTAAATTGTTGTTGATAAATTTGTTGTTGATGATTAAATTGTTGATGTTGTGGACTTAGTTGTTGTTGTCGTTGAGAATAAGTGTAAGGAAATAGTTAGAGTATGGTGGTTGTGACATGTTGAAAACTTGTGTTGTTAAATGGATCTTTGTAGTCGAATGAACCGTTGTTGATGAAGTATCCTTAGGCGTAGAAATCACAATAAAGCCAAGTAGCACTTATGCGTAAAAACACCAAAGTTATGCGTAATGACAAAAGTTACGCGTAGGTTTAGCTTCTGGCGTAAGTAAGGAGAAAAGCACTAAAGTTATGCGTAAGCGATGAAGTTAGGCGTAGAAAACTTAGGCGTGGGATTAACTTATCGTAAGACAAAGCTTAGGCGTAAGATAAATCTTATGCGTAAAAATTCTACGCGTAAGCTTATGCTTATGCGTAATTTTAGGGTTTTGCCAAGTGATCTTTTACACTATCATAGTGCAAAAGATATCCAAAGTCGACGTATTTTCGGGCTTATCCAAGCAAGAAAACACGGAGTAAACCCTGGCGAAGATCAAACCAAGGAGTAAGTTACGCGTAGTTTTAGGGTTTTGCTACGCGTAGAACTACTCGTAAGATGACTTTTGCCCAAAGATGTTTCTAAACCATATTTTTGTGATGAAATAGCTTCAATATCACCAAAATAACACAAAAGTGTGAAACTTGATGATCCAAAGCGTCAAAAGCGATTCTGCGTAGAACACTACCACGTTAAAAACCAAGTTAAAAAACGATGATCCACACGTAAAGGTTGAAACTTTTGCCAAAAGCAGATATTTTAACACCTTAAAAGCGTTGAAAGGACAAGAATCTTGGATTAAAAGTGTAAAAATGTGTTTTAAGCGAACCAAAGTTTGTAAACCGGTGTTACGCGTAGGACCGAAACCCACTTCAAAAACAAACCGATTCACCCAACTATTTGGCGATTGATACCACTGTTAGGTCACTAATTTTACAACACAAGCACAATAGAACGAGATAGAGAAGAGATCGGATGAACAACTACACAAACATTACGCGTAGGAATCTAAGAAGAGTTATGCGTGAGTAATGAAAGAGTAAATTGAACAACCAACCCTCAAGTGAGGGTTATTACAAGGTATTTATAGGAAGGGGAGCTAGGACAACACTCCTAGTCCCTTCCTTTCCTTAGTGGACTTGGGCCTAGGCTTATGGGCCTTCTACATAAGCCTAAGCTAATAACTAACATAAAGGCCATAATTAAGCTAACTATTACATATAAATCACTAACACGAGGACGGACGGTCTTTACCCACTGTATGCACGATCCACGACCCGTTGTGTGGCGTTTCATGTAAGACTATAAATACTCTCTACCTCCCAAGGTAGAGAGTTGGAGCTCATAATAATATTTTATTTCTCTCACTATAGTTCCCAACTCTCTTCCTTTCTATCACTAGAACTCTCTCTCTCTCTCTAACATACTTATACGCCTACTTTGATCATGGTTTAGTGGGTTTGTGAAATCTAATATCTTACAATTGGTATCAAGAGCCATGGTTTGATCACTCATCTTTCATGCTCTTTGTTTTGGTGGATTTCATAAGGTTTTTGGTGTATTAAGGGTTTAGGAGAGTTTGATTCATTTGAACAAATTCTAGTGGTAAAGTTTGAATTTTGCTTGTACTTTTGTGCTTAGGATCATCATAAGTGTTTATGTTTTGAATTGGAAGGCTTAAATCATTGTGGTTTGGTTGTTTTGGATTGATAAAGTGGTTATTTGTGGAAAAAGGACTAAGCGAGTTGAGTCTCGGACTTGTGTTTCTTCAAAGCGAGTTGCTTTGTTATTTGATCTGAGTTGGTACATGCGACTTAGTTGTTTAGCGAGTTGATATTTATGCGACTTGGGTTCTAAGCGAGTTGTTTCTTTAAGCGACTTGAGATCTAAAGCGACTTAGCTATTTAGCGAGTTGTAACGCTAGCGAGTTTCTCTAGCGACTTAGTGTTCAAGCGAGTTGAGTGTGTTGCGAGTTGATACTAAAGCGAGTTGGCTATTTAGCAACTTGATTTATTAAGCGAGTTGACCGTGTTTGCGAGTTGATCTTGATGCGACTTGGCTATTAAGCGAGTTGATTACTTAGCGAGTTTTTAATTAAGCGAGTTGTGTAGTTAGGTACTTATTCATTTAGGCTTGTTACTTCTTCGTGATACATTCTTACGGTTGTTCTTTTGGTTTAGTAAAATCCGTGAAAGAATCAATTTCCGGTTTAATCAAAGAATAGTAAAATCCGTTGAGCTTGAAACATGTCTACAAACGTTTCGACTATCATCTCCACCGTTGCCGAGGATGTTCAAGCGGTGGTTCGGATACTCGCCCACCCATGCTCGATGTAACCGACTACGACTCTTGGGCTCAACGAATTAGATTGTCTTGTCTTGGAAAGGAAAATGGAGTCAACATTCTTAAATCCATTGATGAAGGACCGATCGGGCCGAGGCGACTAGAGATGTACTTGATATCTTGAAGATGGAACTCGATTTACGGAATGGACGGACCAAAATGTATGATGAGCTTGATGATAAGGAGAAAAGAGATTTGATGTCGATATCGGGGCTTCTAACATTGTTCTTCGAGGTCTTCCTAAAGACATCTACAAGTCGATCAATCACAACACCGATGCAAAGGCGGTATGGGATAATGTCAAGATGCTTCTCTCGTGTTCGAATTAACTATGGAAGACAGAAAATCCCAACTCTATGATTTAATTTGAACACTTCAAGATGAAACCGGATGAGAGTGTCTATGAGTACTATGTCATAAGTCGGTGAATGATATGAGGAACATCGAATGACTATGCCTAACATTCAAATTGAACTCAAAATTTGTGAACAACATGAATCCCGAATGGCACAAGTTTGTTATACGTGAAGCTCACTAAAGGATTGAAGAATACAAATTATGAGCAACTCTATGCCTTCCTTCTTCGGAATGAGAGACATGCCATGTTTGAAAAGATGATTCTTAATCGGTTCAAAACCAACCGAGGAGAGACAAGCTCATCTAATGACTCAACCGCCTTCTACTCAAACATCGGAATCACAACCAAAGCCTCACAAGTCATACCCATGGGTAATGGTAATCACAAACTCATTCCCGATCCTATGTTCAAACAAGTCGATGCCGATGCACACGTGGGTAACATCATTAATCAACTAGCTCTTCCGATTAGTCAAAACATGAATTCTCTCCTACAAACCAACACCAACCTCGAGCAAAGATCTAACCCACATAATCAAGCTAATGTTAAAGATGGGAGGATCGTGGTGCAACCATTCGGGAAAGACAGTATGATCGGGAAGAGGTGGGTGGTAGAGGTTATGTTGGTAATCGAATCGAGGAAGGAATGGTAATCAAGGTCAAACTAAGCCGATCATATGCTACAACCGTGGTGGTGAGGACACATTGCAAGGAACCGCACATCTCCAACACGTCCACGAATCTTGATTATTTCGTAGATAAGATTTGATTGTACAAGCTCGGGATAATGGTGCCGCTTTGGATGAAGAGGAGTTGTTGTTTCTTCGAGGGCAATGCCAAGACCTATGATCTTGATGTGGATGAGCGACCTATTCGGAAATAGGTCACAATCATCGAATGCCTTTCAAGTCGCCGATTGTGATGCATACGACTCGATGTGGATGATGGACCCATCTGCACACACAATTTTTATGGCTAGCATTTCTCCAATGGTTTCTCCCAAGGTCTCATCTTCACCACAAGTGGCCCATCCAAAGACAAACTCATCTCGGAGGTATTAAAACTATCTGGCGATCTTGATGTGCAAAAGATGCATGACAAAGTACAATTAATCGAAACTATTGAATCAAATATTGAAAATATGGGTAATATCAATGTTGTCCCATATGATCAACATGTGAAACAAAGTGAAAGTGAAGTTGTACCAAGTGATGCATCTTCGCGATCAACAATGACTATATTTTGATGAATACACCGCATGTGCCCCGATGATTACGTAATTTTCGAACTAAATGCCTATAAAGAACGTGTTGCTATTTATGAACAACGTGCAAAATTTGAGTTGACCACTCGTGAGCGGAAATGGATGACCAAGTACGTACAATCATTAGAAAAGTAATTTTCGAGAAGAAGTATTAAAACAAGAGTTAAATTCCTTGCAAGAAAAGCTTTCTAAAGCGCTAAGCAAAAACAAGAACTTCAAGAAAATGTGAAAATACTTAAGCAAGAATTTAATACAAAGGAATCAAAACTCTTGAAAGATTTTTCTAATCGAAAACTTTGAAAAAAACTTGAAAACAAGTTGTACATACAAGGAACACCATTCGAGACGGCTCACATGATCACTAAGCATAGAGTCTTAAGCGATAAGCATAGCATTCCCTTATTGAGGAACCAAATACAGAGGTTATTAAAAGGCTAGAAATGCTCATAAGGTTCTTTATGATGGCAATGAAATCCTTAAACCTAGACAGAAACCTAGTTGCGTTGAGTGCACCGAGGAAGATAAGAAATCGATGAAGTCACTAGGAAAAGATGAACAAGTAATTAGATGATCCTAAATGTAAAGAGAAGAAAATAAAGATCACACCCCATGATTACAAGAAGGAAAACGGATTTCCTTGAACAAGTTTAAGCCTCGAGACATTGTTGACTCCCGAACAAGTTTTTGGAAAATAGATCTAGATAAGCGTAAAGTCGAAAACATTGTTGAAACTACCTCCCTTTGGAAAATGCCTAGAGCGATTGTGTATCCTCCTAATACACCAATGCATCTTGTTCCTAGAACAATTGCCACTAAAAGCAAGACCTTAATTAGCCAATATGTTATCTTTCAACTATTTGTTGATTTTGAGAAAACTTGCAAGAAAAGGATCACACCCACTAGTATAATCGAAGGAGAAAGGGTTTTGAGCAAATGAAAGAATGCTATTTAATCGAGGTCATGCCTTTCTTTAAACTTCTAAAAGATCACTTTGAGAGTCTTAAAAGGGATAGATCTTGATATTAAGGGAATGGAAAAGGAATTTGATGCAATGATAGTTGAGGTTAGTGACTATGAGCGAGCACTAAAATATAATGAGATTGAGAGGAAGAACTTGCATACACTAAATGAGAACCCGATTTACGAATGTATTGCTCAAGATGTGTTCTACATCGCTACTAATCGTTCTATTATCGCTTCTCGATTCCATGAACTGTCTGTTGCTTTGAAAGTCTCCCATGATCGTGTCATTGAGCTTGAAAAATCTAATTCGAACTAAATGAGAAAATTGAGCTGGATGATCATGACAATTTGGTCAAACATTTTTCTAAACTAGAAGTTGAGCATTTCAATTTACAACTAAAATATCAACATCTTAAAGAAAATGTCAAAACTTCAAATATCAAGACATCCTCGAATGCTCCGAGTTTGATGCGCTTTTCAAATTAACAAACGTGATGAATGATTCAAGCTCATTGCAACACGATCAAAAGTTGAAAGCCCAAATCTCTCAATTAAAGGGTCAAACGAACTATGTGGTGGTCCCCAAATGCCTCCTCCTTTAGATTCTCAGAGTTCTCAAAACTTTCATCTTCAAAACTTAGTAAATGCTTTACAAAAGGAAAATGAGGCTTTTCTTGAAGAAAATGAAAAGGTTAAACGTCATTTCAATGAATTATTTGAATCTATAAAGGTCACTCGTAACAAAAATAATGAAACGGTAGCCTTGTTACAAAAAGAAATTGAGAATCTAAAAGTCGTAAAAGGGAAGATGCCAATGACCAATGGGGAGAATGGTGTATCAAAGGTACATGTCGTAATAAATATGCTTTGTGCGTGAAATATGTTCCTCCTTATCTTAGGAATAACAAACTTGCTATTCAAACATATTTCTCATACCTTAAGGACAGCTTAGAATGTCTCCGAGAGATTGTAGAAGTGGATAAGTTAGAGAAACCAGATGATAATGAAATTGGCCATGCATGCTTATATGCCAAACGATCTCAAGAACTTCTAGCGTGCCTAATTACAATATGCCCTAAAACCTTAGGTGAGCAAGTCAATCCCTTGATACCGTGTTCTATGCCTAGTGCCAAGCATGCAAGTCATTCAATGCCAAATGTTCTGAATAGGAACCCTAATGTGCCTTTAAATAGTTCAGATTCCAGATCTGTCAATGCTAAGAAAGAGAACTCAAGAGTGCCTTCTAGGAGTACAAATCCCAGCACTTCTATTTTTAAGAAAGTGAACCTTAGTGTGCTTGCATGTAGTTCAGATCCCAGCACATCTAAACAGGTGATGCAAAGAGTTGTAAAACCAACTAATGTTCCCATTCCCTCTACAAGAGTAATCAGTGACATTAAAGGGAGCAGGTCAAAGTCTCAAGACAATCTAAGGAATGATAGGACCTCGCAAGCTAAGAATGTGCATTGGAAAAGAGTAGAAGAACAATCTAGGAACTTTAAGTTTGAATCGAATAAAACGAATCGTGTTGATTCTAGTATTAGCCATAGGCGTCTTGTAATTAATTCAATTCGATACTATTTGCAAACCTTGTATTGATGTCCGCTTGAACTCGTTTCTAATCATGAATGTGGTGTTAATGTTTTGCCTAATGATGTTAATTGTCCGATTAATATTGTTAATGCTAAAATTCATGCTAAGAAGGCTAAAAGGCAAAACGAAAGAAAGTTAGAAAACAATGGAAACCCCGGGAAGAACATTCGAAGAAGATAGGCTATTATTGGATACCGGTTGGTCGTAAGACTAATCGAGACAATGCCCACTAGAAAATGGATGCCTCTTGGTAGAACTATTCCTTTAAGAAGTGAGCACACCGTGAGTGGCTAATCTGCACGGTAGTATCTTGCATCTATTCACAATGATTCCATTGCCTTACTTTACGATATGAATGCTTCTATTTCGGATGTGGGTGTTCCAACCATTGTTACTAACCAAATGGAACCCATTCTTGCATGGGGATCCCAATTATCCGATTATCCATTCTTGTCTCGTGTTCAACCGCAGATCGTTCAAATCGTTACGTGGTACCGGACTCAGTTTGTTCCAAGCATATATTGCAACGGTCACGGCTCATGAACCGTGAGCAAATTCATCGAGACGCTTAGATTCGGGAATGATCATTTGGTGCTATTATGGGTTATGGAGACTATGTTGTTGGCAAAAGTGTTATCTCTAAGGTTTACTATGTAGAAGGTCTTGGTCACAACTTGTTCTCTGTTGGTCAATCTGCGATTCTAATCTAGAAGTAGCCTTGAGAAAACATACCGCTTCGTTAGAGAACTTGATGGTAAGGAACTTTTAAGAGGTTCACGTGGTTCAAATCTATACACCATCTCTATTGAAGATATGATGAAGTCTTCTCCAATTTGCTTCTTGTCAAAGGCTTCTAAAACAAAGTCATGGTTATGGCATCGTCGTCTCAATCACCTAAACTTCGCACCATCAATGATCTCACCGAAAGGACTTAGTTGTAGGTTTACCTAGACTCAAGTACGAAAAGGATCATCTTTGTTCAAACATGTCAATTGGGAAAAAGCAAGAAGTATGCCCATAAACCCAAACCTACTAACTCGTCACGAAGTTCTTCATATGATTCATATGGATTTATGTGGACCAATGAGGGTGCGAGAATATCTTTGGGAAGAAATATGTGTTAGTTGTGGTTGATGATTACTCTAGATTCACCGGTCAAGTTCTTAAGGACAAAGGATGAAACTCGATATCATCATCAAACTCATCAAGCAATGCGAGTTCGACTTAACAAAACCGTCGTAATTATCGAGCAGACAATGGAACCGAGTTTGTCAACAAACAACTTAGTGAGTTTTATGAAAGCGTTGGAATCGACCATCAAAGAAGTGTTCCACGAACTCCTCAATGTAGCGGTGTAGTTGAAAGATGAAATCGAACTCTTGTAGAAGCCACTAGAACAATCTTGATTTACTCAAAGGTTCCAATGTTTCTTTGGGGTGAAGCTATTGCCTTGCATGCTACACACAAAATCGTTCCACGATTCACACTTGCTCATGGAAAAACTCCATATGAACTTGTCCACAATGAAAACTTAATCTCTTTCCTTCGTGTGTTTGGTGCATTATGTTATCCAACTAATGAGGGACAAGACTTAGGCAAACTTAGAGCTAAAGCGAGACATTGGAGTATTTGTAGGGTATGCTCCAAACAAAAGGGATACCGAATCTACAACAAAAGAACCCGAAATATCATGGAAACAATTCACGTTACGTTTGATGAGTGACCGGTCAAATGGCTCTGGACAATTTAGTTCAGGACCAGCACTTCAAAACAATCCCATTGGTTCATCCTTGTTCCAAACTCTTCTCAAGAAACTCCATATGTACCTTCATCGAAGATGATTTAAAGAAATTGTTTGATCCTATGTTTGATGAACTTTATGAGCCAAGTACTAATGAGGTGTCAATTTCTACAACAGAGGTCGCTCATATTCACGAGAATGAAGTCAACCCTCGGCCTCAATATCCTTAAGTCAAGAAGCACTGCGGTGATCCTTGATCTCATCAACAAACTATCATTCTTCAAATGTACATCATGGGCTATTTTCGCATCAATGATGAAGTTAATCCTTTGCTACTCCCGAAGATGCTCCATTTGAAAACATATTTGCTCTGAATCATCATCGAACCATCTTCTTCGGAGACATCAACTCGCTACCTTAGTCCCTCAACAACCGCCACATGAACACCTTAGAAAATGGACTCACGATCATCCACTAGACAAAATCATTGGAAATCCTCTCTACCTGTATCAACATGGAAACAACTTGCAACAGATGCCTTATGGTGCTTCTTCAACTCCGTACTATCTAAGATCGAACCAAAAGATGTTAAAACCGCCATGAATGAAGATAGGCGGTTCAATGCCATGCAAGATGAAATTCATGAGTTTGATCGACTTGATGTATAGGAGTTAGTACCGCTCAGATCGCGTGCTATGATTATTGCCCTTAAATGGATCTTCAAAGTGAAACTTGATGAGCATGGTGATGTGTTGAAGAACAAGGCTCGATTAGTTGCTAAAGGATATCGTCAAGAGGAGGGTATTGACTTTGAAGAATCTTTTGCTCCAGTTGCTCGAATCGAGGCAATCGTAATCTTTTGGCAAATGCCGCTAGTAAGAACATGGTAGTATATCGATGGATGTGAAGACGACATTTACGAGCGGAGATCTTAAAGAAGTCGTCTCGTCGCCCATCCCGAAGGATTTGTAAATCAAGAGCATCCTACTCACGTTTATCGTTTGAAGAAGGCTCTTTACGGTTTAAAGCAAGCTCCAAGGGCATGGTATGATACATCGTTGGGATATGAAAGTCTTCAAGACATCAAAGTCTTGAAGATATGAAAGTCTTGTAAGTCGCAATCTTGGAAGAAGTCAAAGAGTCAAAGTATCGCTAAAGACGAGTCAAAGTAATCGCAAAGAGAAGTCAAAATCGCTAGAACAAACAAACTGTTATATTCGTTTATGGAAAGTATTGTATTCTATGTTTAGATTACTTGTCGTACAAGGTTATCAATTGTAAACCGACTAGGATATCCTTGAGCCTATAAAAGGACTCCTAGATTGGCATTAGAGGTGCGATTTCGGAAAAAGAGTTTTAGAGTTTACAATTAAGAGTTTAGAGAAAGTTCGAATATCTTAGAGTTGTATTAGAGTATCGCATAATAAGCGATTTAGAGTTTGTTAATAAAGTTTTCTTCTTAGCTTTGTTAAGTAAATTCGCGTACTTGATAAAGATTGCTCGGTGTTTCTTTGTTAATAACTTAGGATTTATCCGAGGTTATTAAACCTTAACAAGCTAGTTTAGTTTGATTAAAGTATATCGATCCAACAAGTGGTATCGAGCTTGTGTGGAAACTCGACTAGGAAGAAACCCTACAATTTTCAAGATGTCGATTGAAGTCGTTCCACAACCCTCAATCACCTCACTCGTAATTCCAATTATCAAGAAGGAGAATATGATCTTTGGTGCATGAAGATGAGGCGGTATATTGCCATTCTGCACCATGCTCGTGGAATGTAATTGTGAATGGGAATGAAGTTCCTCAAGAACCCATTCAAGTTCTTTGGACAACCTATAGCACCAAGGCGGTTTACTGCGGCAACCTTAAGGAATCAAGAGAAGGCTCTTAACATTCTCTTTATCGCCATTCTGAGATGGTCACCTTCTCAAATTTCATGATGCTAAAGATGCTAAGCGACTCGGGCTGCTCTCAAGACCAGATTTGGAGGAATGAAGCTCTAAGAAGATGCATGAAACTTCTTTGAAACAACAGTTTGAAACTTTCACAGTTGGAGAAAGAGAGTCTTGATCTGCATATGATAGGTTTTCGTAATCTCCTCAACATGTTGGAATTGTACAAGGCACAAGTATCATTGAGGATGCTAATTTGAAGTTTCTAAGAGTTTGCCATCTACATGGCATGTGATTGCTACTATGATCGGGAGGACAACAAGGATTGGATGTTATGGACTTTGATGATCTCTATCATCAATTGAAAGTATATGAGCATGAGATGAGTGGTCAACCCAATTCCAAATCTCACAAGATTGCTTTTCTATCATCGAAAGAAGAGCAACTTTCAAAATCATCGCTTCTCCTCAAAATCTTGTTTCTCAAAATCTTTTGTCTACAATCCCCATCATATGCTCAGCAGCCCCACCATCTACCACTTTGAACTCGGATGAAGTTGTGTGCTCTTTCTTTGCACAACAAGCAAGCTTACCCATCACTTATGAAGAGGATCTAGCACAGTTGAAGAAGATGCACTTGAAGAAATTGATATCGGTGGCAAGTTGCTTTGATCAACGCAAGGATCAAAAGTACATGAAGAAGACAGCAAAAATATTGATTTCAAACCAAAACAAGGAATAACTTTGACAAATCTAAAATTGAATGTTTCAATTGTCAAAAGACCGGTCACTTTGCAAGGAGTGCGGGTTTGCTAAGTATCAAGCAAACAGAGCATCCGAGAAGCCTAAACTTGAGCTCAAGGAGATTCCAATAATCGAAACAAAGGCTTTGGTTGCTCAAGAGAAGTTATCGAAGTGGTGGAGTGAAGAGTTTGATGATGAACCGATGACTTCTTGTATGGTAGCGATGGAAGATGCGATTGAAGACACCGTGGAAGCATTGACCGAGCATCGCTTTTGATGAAGAATCGAACATCCGCTTTGGAATCGATGATGGCTTTGGAAGATTTGATTGGAGCAAAGAAATTGAAGATGATCATGTTCTTCTTGCTATGGTGGCTACTTCACCAACTCGCCTCCTATCTACGAGGTATGCTCAAACTGTTATGAGTTTTATCAAAATTACTTATGAGTTATGTGATTGAAAGAGATAATTGTATTAGGGCTAGGTCCGAGGTAGCAGTTACCAAATCACTTTAGAGTCAGAGAAGCTAAAATCATTACACATGAAAATAATGAAATGGCTTGGTGAAAAGTATGAACAACAGGATTACCGGTTAAAACTCGTGAATGGAAACTAAATTGTAAAATTGTGAAATTGAGAAATTAACTAAGGAAAGAGATGATTTGTTAGCTAAGTTTCTTTGCTTGGGAGAGTCCGGCTTGTCCCATGTTGCTTATGTTGAAAAAGCAGAGCGGCTTACATTAGAACAGCTTAGGATTTGGAATGGACTTTAGCGGTGTAGATGAAAACCAACCTAGTAATCGGGATGATGGTGTTTTGAGGACATAACCACTAGTGATGATGAGCTCATTAACTATGTAGATTCATCTAGTAATGATGGCTCGATGAAGTGAACCACCTCGAATATAAGAAAGACAATGGTTATCATCTTCGTTCCTCATCCCATTAGTCATCACCCTCTAGGCACGAAGTTTCTCGTTATGGTGTTGATAGTCTAGAGTTTAGGAAGAAGCTTATTGCAAAATCTAGATCCGAGAAACCCAAAGAAACTGTTGAAAACAATGTTCAAAATTCAAGATAGCCTTTAAATCAAAGTATTGCTCAACAAGCGATACTCTACGCAAAACCTTTACAAAACAAGATCGCTAAACCTTTTGGGATAATTTTGGTCAAAACAGATTTCATCGGTCATCAAGAAGGCAAAATAATTTTGGGCATAGACATAGAAGAAATCACTTTGGTCATATGGGTCAAAAAGCGTGTTTTGTGTGTTATAGTCCTACTCACTTAATCAAAGATTGTGATGAGACACTCGTAATATCTAAGCAAGTTTCAAGGAATAAGTCTAACAATCGAGACCTAGAGAGCACAAACCGGTGTGGACAAATTCAAATAGGGTTAATCACGAAACTTCACACCGATCATAGATACCCACATCGAGAAGAACTTCAAGATCTTACAAGATTTCCAAAGTCTTTCGAGACAAGGTAATCGACAACCATACTTGGGATAGATATTCTAGGAGATCTCACTATCAACCTAGAAGTTATCACAGTTCATATAGGGATCTAGATCACAAGAACCACCTGTTAAAACCGAATGGGTTAAAAGGGAAAGAGCTGGCGAGAGACATACAAGACGTTCAACAAAAAGTGAATCGAGATGTTTTTGTGTCAAAAGAAAAGGCTAATAATCGGTGAAAGAAATTTATGTTGAAAACCGAGAGTTTTGAAAATCCACATGCTACAAATCAAAAGATAATTTTGGATCATCGGTTGAGAGATAGTGAGAATTACATACTCAAAGAATTTGAGTTTGTAATCTTCTCGGGAACACAAGTCAAGAATGGCTTGGGTTCCTAAAAGTTTCTAACTCTTTTCTTTGTGTGCGGGGCAACCCGGAAGAGGAGCTTAAAGATCATCTTATTGTGGATAGTGGTTGCTCGGGAGTATGACAAGCGATAAAGAGATCCTGTCGATTTTAGAAATATTAGTGGAGGAAAAGTTGCATTTGGGAATGACCCCAATGGAGGAAGGATTACAGGAAAGGAACAATTAAAGCTGGGAGAATCGATTTTGAGAATGTCGATATGTGAAGGAGCTTAAGTTCAACTTGTTGTCGGTCTCTCAAATTTGTGATAAAAGCATCCTGTGTTATTCATCGACACGAATGTCTTATCCTTTCTTCTGACTTCAAACCTGTTGATGATGACTTGGTAGTACTTAGGGTACCAAGGACAAATGATGTGTATAGTTTAGACATGAAGAGTCTACATTCTTATGGAAGAGCCACATGTTTGGTGGCTAAGGCAACATCTGAAGAGGCACATCAATGGCATAGAAGATTGGGCCATGTGAATTTCAAGAACATCAACAAACTGGTCAAAGGAAATTTAGTTAGAGGTTTACCTTCAAAGACTTACAAGAATGATCAATCATGTTTGGCATGCAAGAAGGGTAACAACACAAAGCTTCTCGCAAGAAGCTTGATGAAAGAAATATTAGAGAACCATTGGAGCTATTACACACGGATTTATTTGGGCCTGTCTCGTGGCAAGTTTAAATAAAAAGAAGTACTGTTTGGTTGTTACTGATGATTGTAGTAGATTCAGTTGGGTTTTCTTTTTGGGCTTTAAGGATGATACCTTTGATGCTATTCAAACTCTTATAATAGCACTAGAAAACCAATTAAGACTCAAGGTTAGAGGTATTAGATGCGATAATGGAACTGAATTCAAGAACAAGCCTATGGATGATTTTTGTGCAAATAAAGGCATAAAAAGGGAGTTTAGTATTGCTAGAACACCACAGCAAAATGGTGTTGCAGAGAGGAAAAATAGAACCTTGATTGAAGCCGCAAGGACCATGTTAGTGATTCTCATCTCCTATTCAATTTTGGGCGGTGTCGTAAGTCTCGCATGTTATGTACTCAACAGGTTTCGTCACAAAACCATGAGATGAAGACACCCTATGAATTGCTAATGGGCAATAAACCCAACATTCGCTTTATGAAGCCTTTTGGATGCCCTCTTACTATTTTGAACACCATTGATAATCTAGGGAAGTTTGATGGCAAGTCCGAAGAAGGCTACTTATTGGGATATTGCACTAACAATAAAGGATTCGAGTCTACAATGAGTTACTAAGAAGATTCAAGATTGTCTTCATGTTGAGTTTTAGAGGATCAAGACAATGAGAAAGGGAAGGGTCCCGATTGGATGTTTGACCTTGAGATTTTATCTCCTTCAATGAATTATGTACTGTTAGAGAAGAAAATCAACCTTTGCATAATGAAGAAGATATTCAATATGTTGTTCATGATATTCATCTTAGACACGATGTCGTTCACGATAAAGATCCTATGAGTCCAAAACAAAGCATCGATGTTCCTAAGCAAAATCTTGATTCTCCAAAACAAAGTATGTTGCACCACAATCCTCATTATCTGCGAGGATCAATCTATTCAAGAGGAACTTAATCGATGCTTCTTCAAGATGTATTAGCACATTCTTACACCGACGAACAAAGGAGAGCTTATGAAGAGGCAAAGAAGAAGAACAAGATCGCAGAGTTCTCTTACAAGATTTTGACAAGACTTTCAACCAAAGTCTTCTTGCACCTATTGATGAGACTTTAGATGATGTGGATGATCCTACCATGTCCGGGTTAGAAGAAAGCGATGATGAGCTTGAAGATGAAGGTATTTTCACAAATTCCAATGAAGGTGCTAATTATACTAACTTGGATGATGCATATGAAGTTCCACGTCTCCAATCTTACGAATTCATAAGAATCATCCAACCGATCAAATCATTGGTCCTTCTACATCCGGAGTTATGACAAGACACAAAGCTAAGGGTTTCACAAAACCTCATAATGCTTTACTTAGCTTTGTGTATAAACAAAACAAGCTAAATCATAAGGACCATCAAACTCGATTATTTACTTGTTTCATCTCTCAAGAGGAACCCAAGAATATTGCTCAAGCTTTGACTAAAGAAAGTTGGGTTGAAGCTATCAGAAGAACTTCTTCAATTTAAACTTCAAGAGGTTTGGGTTTTATGTGATCTTCCGGATGGGAAGAGAGTTATTGGAACGAGATGGGTTTTAGAGTCAAAAGAGATGAAAGAGGCAATGTTATAAAAACAAGGCAAGATTAGTTGCTCGGGGTTATAGGCAGGAGGAAGGGGTAGATTATGATGAGGTATTTGCTCCTGTGGCAAGGATTGAAGCAATTAGAATCTTTCTTGCTTTTGCTTCTTATATGGGTTTTCGTGTATACCGATGGATGTCAAGAGTGCCTTTCAGTATGGTACTATTACGGAAGAGGTGTATGTGAAACAACCTCCGTGTTTTGAAGATCCTAAGCATCCTAACAAAGTCTATAAGGTGGTTAAGGCTCTATATGGTCTTCATCAGGCACCTAGAGCTTGGTATGAGAGGCTCTCTACATTCTTATTACAACATGGATACGGGAGGGAGCCATAGACAAGACTTTGTTTATCAAGAGAGACAAGAAGGATATCATGTTAGTACGTGTGTATGTTGATGATATTATCTTTGGGGCTACCAAATAGTCCATGGTTAAGGAGTTTGAGCGGTGATGCGAAGGAATTTCAAATGAGTTCAATGGGAGAGTTAACATTCTTTTAGGACTTGAGTTAAGCGGTCAAGGAAGGAATTTTATTAGCCAAGACAAGTATGTTCTGAGATATACTTAAGAAGTTTAATTTTGATGATATGAAGGTCGTAACTACACCGATTAAATCTACCAATTCATTGGGAAAAGATGAAGATGGTCACTGTTGAAGTCAAGTTATACAGATCTATGATTGGCTCTCTTATGTATCTTCTCGCATCAAGGCCCGATATCATGTTTGCAGTTTGTTTATGTGCCGGATATCAAGTTTCACCAAAGATCTCTCACCGAATGTTGTCAAGAGAATTTTTGTTATTTAAAACAACAACCTAAGTTGGGGTTGTGGTATCCTAAAGAGTCACCTTTTCACTTAGAAGCCTTTTCGAGATAGTGACTATGCGGTGATAACTATGATAGAAGATCCACAACCGGTGGATGCCAATATCTTGGAAGAAGGTTAGTCTCATGGCAATGCAAGAAGCGGACAATTGCAAACAACATCATCTCGAAGTGAATATGTAGTCTGCTGCAAGTTGTTGTGGTCAAGTTTTGTGGATGCGTAATCAACTCTTGGATTATGGGTTCAACTTTAAGAATACTCCTATCAATATTGATAATGAGAGTACTATTTGTATTGTGAAGAATCTCGTATCATTCCAAGACAAAGCATATTGATTAGGCATCACTTTATCGAGAGGCATTATGAGCATAGGCTCATTAATGTGGTTAAAGTTCACACGGATGATAATGTAGCTGATCTACTCACCAAAGGTTTTGATGTGTCACGATTCAATCACTTGGTCGTAAGCATTGGGATGATTAACTACTAGGCTATGTTTAAGGGGAGGACTATAAGATGTTTGATATAGTCCTGTGTATTGCTTGAGGGAAGGATGTTAGCTTATACTTAGATTATATGAAGGTTTTTGGCAAAGTACTGTATTTCCTGAAAGTACTGCTTCTCGTGAAGATACTGTTTCGTTACAAGGTGATGTTTCTTCTGGTCCTGAGGTTCAAGTCGAGATTGAGCGCACACCTACTCCATCTCCACAACGTTCGCTTCGGAGGTTCAAGGTCTTGCTCTACAATTCCTCGTGAAGGTTTAACTATGGATAATTATGCTTTGACAAAGGCGCTTGCTAGGTTGAACAAGACTGTTGAGCGTCAAGCTAAAACTATTCGGAGGTTGAAGTGTAACTACTTCTGGTTGAGAAATTTTGTTAAACCCTATATTCAAGGTTTCAACTTATGGGTTAAGGAGGAAAACAAACGTCGAAAAGCACTTCATAAGGAATTGAAAAGAAAGACGGTTCCTAAATCATCTTCTGTCAACTTGGGGAGGAATTTAGACAAAGAAAATTTGAAAGAAGATGTTATGAAGACAAAAGAATCAAGAAGATGTTTTGAAGAAGAAAGAAGATTTTTCCGAGGAACAAGAAGTAGAAGTACAAGTTCAAGGTATCGATAATCAAGGTCTTGATGTTCAAGGTATTGTTGATCAAAGTACTGAACATCAAAGTACTGAGTTTCATAATACATCTAGGCCAGAGGTTATAACACCAATAACTCCAAGGGTTTTGAATTTTGAAGAAGAAGCTGGTCCTTCTACAATTGTTATAGAGGAAGAGGAGGAACCTAGATTTAAACCTATTCATTCACCTAGTGATGATGAATTAGTTGCTACAATTCTTGATTTGTCACAACCAAGAGGAGGAGTTACTATTAGAGATGTACAAGAAGAAGAACAACCAAGAACTGATCAACCTGCAATTGATCCAAAAGACAAGAGAAAAGGTATTCGGTTGAAGTTAAGAAAAAGAAACTCACTTTGCGTAACTTAGAGCATTTGAAGTTGCAAGGAATGAAGTGCACTAGAAAAGTTCAAGAAGAGATAGATGCTAAAGATAGAGAAGAACAAGAAGCTCAAGAAGCTCTAAATAGAGAAACTTGACTCAAAAGGTGCAAGATGAATTGGATGTCAAACTGTTGAACCTTTACAGTCTCCAACACCTGTTAGATTCATGTCAAGAAGACCTAATTTGGCTAAAGAAAGAAATGTAATGATGGCATATCTAAAAGGCAGAGGATTTAAAGGATTGCAAAAGCTAAATTATGTGGATATGAAAAGATTATATGATGCTGAGAGAGAAGCTTATAAGAGAGATGTTGCAGGCATTAAAGACTTTAGAGAAGAAGCTTATTGGACTGAAGCTAAAAGGAAGAAAAGCTTAAAGAGGAAAAGAAAAACTGATGCTACAGATGTTCAGTTTTCAAAGAAAGAGAAGGTTGAATTAAGATCTGAAACTAGTGATGAATTGAAGAATTATCTCAGAATAGTAGATTTTGATTATACCAAGGAAGATAATGACATGAAGATGAACAGATCAAAGATCAGTGTTTTCAAAGTTGAGAAATCTAAGAATGGAGATTACATGGTTTTTCACAAAGAAGATAAAAGTTTCAAAGTTTTAAACGGCTATGGATTTTTGCATATCATAGATGAGTAGATCTATTCTACTTATATCATCTTTGTGAAGACTTATTTTGAAGATAATCCATTAGAAGGGATTGGATTGGTTTTACAAGGGATCTCATAATCATGTGGGAAAGCGATGAAGAGAGAATCGATGATATCTGGAAGGATCAAGAAAACGGGAAATAGTTTTTGGAGATTCTTTGAAGAATCTGGAGTTCATGTCTTGGAGCTAGAAAATGGAACAATGTGTCACACCTCACGGAGGCGGAAATACGAGGTGTAACTAAGGAACATAAGCACAAGATAATAGAACATACCAACGTTAAGATTAAAAAGAAATAATACGCCATTACAATACTTGTTTAGCCGTCATCGGCAAATATATTACAAAGTTTAGTTCCCAAAATATTGCGTTCTATTACATAATGATTTGCAGTAATAAGTGAAAACTTCATTATGCAAGACACGTAGAAAAAGCTTACTAACGATCACCGAAATGCATGAGAGAAAACGGGTCAACTATGAAAATAGTTGGTGAGTAAACATGTTTAGTAAAATAAGAAAACTCGTATGAAAGAGTCAAAGGTTTCGGTCATCGAAAATAGTCCACAAAGCAAAGGCATTGTGTATCCACTCGGCCCAAGTTCGCCCATACAAAACTTGCAACCTGTGTGTACACAACCCATTGCATAAAATATATCGCGTCAAGTAGTCAAGTATAAACGGTCATAATAGTTCACAATATAGTACCACGAATATAATAATTCAGGTATGCTACCGATGAAACCAAATTAAGTTGGGTGCCACTACCCAAAGTTATGTTGGGTGCCTCTTCCCAAAGATATCTTGGGTGCCTCTTCCCAAAGATATACTTGGTGCCTCTTCCCAAAGATATACTTGGGTGCCTCTTCCCAAAGATATACTCCGAACATAGGAGTCTTTATAGTGATGCTCGAACATGGGAGACTTTATAGTGATGCTCGAACATGGGAGACTTTAGGTCAAGGCCATAACATGTACGGTTCAATAAGTCCAAATAAGTCATAATTTCCTAATTAAGTTCAAGGATTTGATTCGAGTTCACAAGTTCTAGTAAAACAAGTTAATAAAAGTAGTGATCAATTTAGCTCAAGAAAGGTTCATGCATTTCGCCCCAAAATATAGTAAAAACGGAAAAAGGGGGTTGTGATTACTCACTTGATGAATAGATGCGATGACAAAAGTGGTTACACCAAGATGTAGTGTGATACGTTAATCTTGACCTATTGTGAATGATATGATACGTAATGAGTTATGATGTAATGTTATGCATGCATTTCGTATGTCATTTATACCATTTTGAGTTTGAAAATAATAATACTTATCGTCGAAAATACTCTTTTGACGCCTTGACCTTTCAAAATGACTTTACAAGTATTTACGCCAAAATGTCATCCTACAATGGTTTCAGAATGATTTATGGTGAAATTTTCACTTTTCGTCAGTAAAATAAAGTCGTCGGAAATTTCTTGAAATTGACAAAATGGCTTCAAAAACTAGTCGTAAAATGGTGTGCGCCGATCGATAGGAAACGAACTCGACAGTTTTAGAAAGTTTGTATCAAAATTTAAAAGTTTCAGTTCATGAGTTTTCGTCATCGAGGTCTCGAACATAAAGATAATAAGGGTTAAAGATGGTGATTTTGTCTAATTGTTGTGTAAAAAGTGAGTTTCGCCAATTTTAAGCATCCCGTAAATAATTTATTAAAACTCCGCTATACAAACGGTTGGTCGTTTTAGAAAATATGCTTGGTGATCTTAATTTCATTAGAAGATATCTCGTTACAAAAAGTTCCACATCTTTGATAAAAACAGCCATCAACATGGTCATTTTAGTTACCGTAACACTTATCTCGTAAAAATAATATAGTTTTTCTAAAAATAATAGTTACGGCAATTTTATGAAAACGTGCATATCTTAGTCGTTTCAAACCGCTTTCACGTAGAATACGTCCTTAGCTTCGTATCAAAGTATACTAATATATTTTTGATAAGTCGAAATAATTTGTAAAGCTTAGGACTGCTTTTGACTCGCACAAACCAAAAATAGGTTGTGAATTTTTCGAAAAATATATATTTCGTCGTCAAACTTGTAAAATCCATAACTTCTTCGTTATAACTCCGCTTTTATCCGCTCAAGCGCCACGGATTCGCTTTTAAAGTATATTTTCTAAATATCAAGGCCAAAAATTCGTGCCTACCGTCGGATTTTCCAGAAAATCAAAACAAGGACAGAACACTTTTATACTTATCGAAAATAGTTTTCTCGCATCAAACCTATTCTAATCCCTTCAAATCAACTCCAAAGCTAATCTAATCCTACCATACACCTTCTTAGGGTGTCATGGGTTCCTAAACATCATCAAGACCAAAGTATACCAAGGGATAATTATAGGATGACCTTATATATATATATATCTAAAAATCATGTAAAATGGTATAAACAACATATGTCTTGCATGTTTGTACCAAATATGAAGAGATAAATATGAAATGATAAGGAAACATGAAAATGAAAGAAACATGCTTACAAGCTAATATGATGAGGTGATAAGAACCAAGGTTTAACTTAATCACTCTTGGTTTTATTTCAAAACCTTATAAAGAGTGTGATTCTAGATTGTTTAAACACTTGAGAAAAATTTTGTGATGATCCCTTGTGAAGACCCTTGATGGCCGGTTATGGAGAACCAAAAGAGAGAAAGAAAAGATTTTTACTAACTTGAATAATGAGATACATGTATGAGTGAATGAAGTATAAGACTTTTATGTTGAGTAAAATGCAAAACAATCAAGACCATGCTAAAATTAATGACACCCTCCCCCTTGGTCGGCCAAGGGGGGAGGAATGTGTAGATATTTATTTTATTTATTTTTTTTTATAAACTTGTATAATTATTTGTGTAATTATTTGATAAAGTGTATAAGTAAGATGTGTAGGAAAATGTACAAGTAAGGGTAAATGGAAATTTTTAGGTAAAAGTAATTGTTAATAGATCAAAATAGAGTATAATGATATCATAAAAATTGTAAAAATACATTTCTTGTGAAATTTGAGTGATAAAATAATTATCGTGTAGTTTTAAGAAACACGTCGTAATAATATAAATTTAACGATTTATATACAAAATAAATTTAAAACACTAGGTAACCTCAAAATATAGTTTTATAAACTAATGTAAGTATAAAAATATGTCGGGATCATTTTAGAAATAACGGATTAAATGCTCGAATAATAACTCACGCGATAACGCTTATTTAATATAAAATTTACGCGTTTAAGGTGAAATGAAAAATCATGAATAAATTGATATGAAATGATGAATATGGAGTTTGAGAAAAGACCGGAAATTGAGAATTGTGACATTCTTCCCATGTCAGCGGAATCACGTCCTCGTGATTCGATTAATGATACTATGGTCCGAACCTCGACAAGAGTTCTAAAAGTTCATGCTCGTACGAATAGTCTAAGTGATCATGTCAATGCTCATGCATAAGGGTTCCTCATCCAACTAATTACATGCCCGTGATTTGATTTGATGGGGTAAACTTACCCAATATCGAACGTGGCCCTCAAAAGACCTTTAGGTAGTCGATTCTAATTTAATCTCACAACTCATCAAACAAGAACTGTCATGAGATTAAACTAAACCGACTTGAATAAACTTGTCTCTTAGCTTGATTTTCGCAACTCATCAAACAAGAACCGCTCACTAGATCAAGCTAGGAAACAAGTTGTTAGAAAGATAGGATTCAACATCCTTGAATGAAGTCTTTGAAAGATTCGCCGATATTGGATTTGCTTACACAAATCGATCAAATCAACAAAATATATAACAACTAAGGTCGATATCAATAGGTCTCAAATTAATCAATGTCGTGAACGTGATATGAATCGGAAGGAAGTTATGCACTCAAAAATCATGTTGTACGTAAATAAAGTGGTTGCTCAAAAGAATGTACCCGTTACGCGTTGCGGGCTTCCTCTGTACCCGGATAGAATGCTCGACCACGCGGGAGGAATTTCAATGTTCGATCTTGTGGGCCTTCTATTGCCAACGCCAGTTTGGACGACACCTCCTTGATTGGGAGTTCTTTTCACTTTGGACGGTATTACGAAGGTGATCTAGACTTCCACACTCGTAACATGCTTTTCTCATCCTTGATTTCCGCCTGTTTGAGCAATTTCGCGCGAAGTGGCCCGTCTGTCCACATTTGTCGCACCTTCGCGCCTCCTAAGTGATGATAATTACATCGAGTGCACAAAGGATGTGGACTGATATCCTTTGCGCTCCCCGGTAGTCGCCCATAGTTCCCGGTTATTCGCTGCCTCTTGTCTTGCCGACCTCGGTCTCGGCTTCCGGTGATCCTCCCTGCGCTTTCGTCCATTGTCGCTTGTTTTGTTAGTTCTCCGCACTGATCACATCATTTGTCAAGCGATACGCCATACTCACGTGACTTGCGAGTGGTTGGGTTCGACGAGGTGACATCCTCCTAATTTCCGTATCAATCCCCATATATATCGGTCAATCAACTTCTCCACAGTGGAAACCATGTGAGGAACCATCCTAGTTAACTCGTGGAAACGGATCGTACTTGTCGATCTCTACTCCAATCATCAAGTGATTCCAAAATTCCGCTTCTAGCTTCGCACTTCATCTTTTCTCGCAGACTCATCGCTAGTAGTTTCTTAAATGCTTCCCAAGATAACGATTTGCAGCCCTCTTCCTCTAGTCCGCAATTGGTTGTTCCAACAGTCAATGCTCGACCCGTAGTAGTCCAACAGAGAACTCAACCTTGTTTCCTTCAAGACATTTCGTGATACTAAGTTTCGACTCAACATTTTCGAACCAGTTAGCAATTCAATGGCACCCTCAGTACCATGAAATTCCATTGGCTTGCATGTCATGAAAGTTTTGTAGCTGCATCCTTGACCAGCGTTTGAAGTACCCTCTCCGTTGTTGGTTCGTCTAGCATCGAGATGTGTTATAATTTGGGTGAGTAGATCCGCTATTCCAGTCGCGTTGTTGTTTGGATTGTCATTGTCGTTTGGGTTGCCATTGTTGTTGCCTCCTGAGCGTGTGTTTCTTGCAGCCATGATCCTACAGAGGACCAAAACATCGGGTTGAGTAAACGACATTCTAACGAAGTCAGATGAGGTGCAGAACGGTGGTAATGTGTGTTATAGTGATCGAAACATGACAGGAACAGAGGCATGCTATGCCTAACAAGTCGAAAGATGGAAAAGAGAAGATGTGAACAAGGTATGGTAATGTAGACGTGAACGTAAAAACATGCTATGCATACCCACCCGACCAATGCAACTTCAGGTGACCAGACTCAAAAGACTCGACTAAACATAATTTAAAACTACCACTCTTATCATTGTATGGTTCTTCATAAATTAGACATAGTTGATCAGGCTATGTATAATTTATGATTAACGATGCAACGATAGGACTAGATGACTCGGATGATGTTCAATGTTTAATAAAATAAAATAAAATTATTCCGGTTATAGTTGTGATTTTTATTTTTGAAAATCGGCATTCTCTATAACCTTTGGCTCGGTACCAATCTGTCACACCTCCGGAGGCGGAAATACGAGGTGTAACGGAAGGAACATAAGCACAAGATAATAGAACATACCAACGTTAAGATTAAAAAGAAATAATACGCCATTACAATACTTGTTTAGTCATCATCGGCAAATATATTACAAAGTTTAGTTCCCAAAATATTGCGTTCTATTACATAATGATTTGCGTAACAAGTGAAAACTTCATTATGCAAGACCCGTAGAAAAAGCTTACTAACGATCACCGAAATGCATGAGAGAAAACGGGTCAACTATGAAAATAGTTGGTGAGTAAACATGTTTAGTAAAATAAGAAAACTCGTATGAAAGAGTCAAAGGTTTGGTCATCGAAAATAGTCCACAAAGCAAAGGCATTGTGTATCCACTCGGCCCAAGTTCCGCCCATACAAAACTTGCAACCTGTGTGTACACAACCCATTGCATAAAATATATCACGTCAAGTAGTCAAGTATAAACGGTCATAATAGTTCACAATATAGTACCACGAATATAATAATTCGTATGCTACCGATGAAACCAAATTAAGTTGGGTGCCACTACCCAAAGTTATGTTGGGTGCCTCTTCCCAAAGATATCTTGGGTGCCTCTTCCCAAAGATATACTGGTGCCTCTTCCCAAAGATATACTGGTGCCTCTTCCCAAAGATATACTCCGAACATAGGAGTCTTTATAGTGATGCTCGAACATGGGAGACTTTATAGTGATGCTCGAACATGGGAGACTTTAGGTCAAGGCCATAACATGTACGGTTCAATAAGTCCAAATAAGTCATAATTTCCTAATTAAGTTCAAGGATTTGATTCGAGTTCACAAGTTCTAGTCAAACAAGTTAATAAAAGTAGTGATCAATTTAGCTCAAGAAAGGTTCATGCATTTCGCCCCAAAATATAGTAAAACGGAAAAGGGGTTGTGATTACTCACTTGATGAATAGATGCGATGACAAAAGTGGTTACACCAAGATGTAGTGTGATACGTTAATCTTGACCTATTGTGAATGATATGATACGTAATGAGTTATGATGTAATGTTATGCATGCATTTCGTATGTCATTTATACCATTTATGTAGTTTTGAAAATAATAATACTTATCGTCGAAAATACTCTTTTGACGCCTTGACCTTTCAAAATGACTTTACAAGTATTTACGTCAAAATGTCATCCTACAATGGTTTCGTAATGATTTATGGTGAAATTTTCACTTTTCGTCAGTAAAATAAAGTCGTCGGAAATTTCTTGAAATTGACAAAATGGCTTCAAAAACTAGTCGTAAAATGGTGTGCGCCGATCGTTAGGAAACGAACTCGACAGCTTTTAGAAAGTTTGTATCAAAATTTAAAAGTTTCAGTTCATGAGTTTTCGCCATCGAGGTCTCGAACATAAAGATAATAAGGGTTAAAGATGGTGATTTTGTCTAACTGTTGTGTAAAAAGTGAGTTTCGCCAATTTTAAGCATTCAGAATAATTTATTAAAACTCCGCTATACAAACGGTTGGTCGTTTTAGAAAATATGCTTGGTGATCTTAATTTCATTAGAAGATATCTCGTTACAAAAGTTCCACATCTTTGATAAAAACACCATCAACATGGTCATTTTAGTTACCGTAACACTTATCTCGTAAAAATAATATAGTTTTTCTAAAAATAATAGTTACGGCAATTTTATGAAAACGTGCATATCTTAGTCGTTTCAAACCGCTTTCACGTAGAATACGTCCTTAGCTTCGTATCAAAGTATACTAATATATTTTTGATAAGTCGAAATAATTTGTAAAGCTTAGGACTCGCTTTTGACTCGCATAAACCAAAAATAGGTTGCTGAATTTTCCGAAAATATATATTTCGTCGTCAAACTTGTAAAATCCATAACTTCTTCGTTATAACTCCGCTTTTATCCGCTCAAGCGGCCACGGATTCGTTTTAAAGTATATTTTCAAAATATCAAGGCCAAAATTCGTGCCTACTGTCGGATTTTCCAGAAAATCAAAACAAGGACAGAACACTTTTTATACTTATCGAAAATAGTTTTCTCGCACTCAAACCTATTCTAATCCCTTCAAATCAACTCCAAAGCTAATCTAATCCTACCATACACCTTCTTAGGGTGTCATGGGTTCCTAAACATCATCAAGACCAAAGTCTACCAAGGGATAATTATAGGATGACCTTATATATATATATATATATATATATATCTAAAAATCATGTAAAATGGTATAAACAACATATGTCTTGCATGTTTGTACCAAATATGAAGAGATAAATATGAAATGATAAGGAAACATGAAAATGAAAGAAACATGCTTACAAGCTAATATGATGAGGTGATAAGAACCAAGGTTTAACTTAATCACTCTTGGTTTTATTTCAAAACCTTATAAAGAGTGTGATTCTAGATTGTTTAAACACTTGAGAAAAATTTTGTGATGATCCCTTGTGAAGACCCTTGATGGTCGGTTATGGAGAACCAAAAGAGAGAAAGAAAAGATTTTACTAACTTGAATAATGAGATACATGTATGAGTGAATGAAGTATAAGACTTTTATGTTGAGTAAAATGCAAAACAATCAAGACCATGCTAAAATTAATGACACCTCCCCTTGGTCGCCAAGGGGAGGAATGTAGATATTTATTTATTTATTTTTTTTATAAACTTGTATAATTATTTGTGTAATTATTTGATAAAGTGTATAAGTAAGATGTGTAGGAAAATGTACAAGTAAGGGTAAATGGAAATTTTAGGTAAAAGTAATTGTTAATAGATCAAAATAGAGTATAATGATATCATAAAATTGTAAAATACATTTCTTGTGAAATTTGAGTGATAAAATAATTATCGTAGTTTTTAAGAAACACGTCGTTATAATATAAATTTAACGATTTATATACAAAATAAATTTAAAACACTAGGTAACCTCAAAATATAGTTTTTATAAACTAATGTAAGTATAAAAATATGTCGGGATCATTTTTAGAAATAACGGATTAAATGCTCGAATAATAACTCACGCGATAACGCTTATTTAATATAAAATTTACGCTTAAGGTGAAATGAAAAATCATGAATAAATTGATATGAAATGATGAATATGGAGTTTGAGAAAAGACCGAAATTGAGAATTGTGACACAATGATTCACATGTTTGCAGAAAGAAGATATCCTCTTACAGTTGATCTAATGAGAAGAATGCTAGAGCATGGATTGGAAGTAGAAGAGGTCGATGAAACCGCTTGCATGGTGATCAATTTGTTTATTGACCGGACTACCATTCTTCGAGAATGATCTATAAGCGGTATGATTTTGAATAAATACTTTTTGATATATCGCACTTTTATTCAAAGTATCGCTAGTCGACAAGACTTTCATCAAAGTCTTGTTTGTTGAATTAATCCGATTAAATGAATTTTAGAAGAAACCTTTTGCTAAATAATAAATATTTTTGAAATAAAGGTTGAATAAATGGTTTTGTGATGATAACATCAATAGGTTATCAATCCACCATGGTTACAAAAGGATTGACTAATCCATGAGCAAACGGCTCGTAAAGATATATCAAACCGCTTTTAGTTGACAACTTGCTAATAAGTTGGATGGTCATCAACTCACCATATCAAGAATGTGAAGAGTTGGCTAGCCCACAAGAAATGGCTTGTGGTAAAGGCGATGAAAAACCATTATTGGTAATTAGTTCACCATTAGATAAAAGAACTAACTAGTCCGTAAGGTACGACTTTTGGTAAAGACAAAACAAACTGTTGATAGTCGGTGGTTTGCTAAAAATCATATGGTTATCAATGTACCATGGTCTTACACACCAAAACATTTGGCTACTCCAAAGATAATGGCTTTGGTAAAGAGTTTTAAATCCATTGAATTTTCAATGATTCACTTAGATGTGATGAGAATAGTATGCAACTTAAATTAAATTATTGTACACATTGTCATATGTTGTCGTGTTCTTTGAAAAGATGGAGATTCTTCGGATGTCATTGTAAAGAAAACAATTCTAAAAGAGATACTTTGACAAAAGCACGATTCTACAGAGATATAATCTAAAGAGTAAAGAACAATCCATTTTAAAGATGAAGTCATTAAAGATATATTCACAAAGGAACTTGAAGTCAAGCAAGTAGAATTCAAGTTAGGGAGGATTGTTGGGATATGAAAGTGTCAAGACATCAAAGATCAAGATATGAAAGTCTCGAAGTGGCAAACCGGAAGAAGTCAAAGAGTCAAAGTCTCGCTAAAGACAGAGTCAAAGTATCGCAAAGAGAAGTCAAAGCATCGCTAGAACAAACAAACTGTTATATTCGTTTATGGAAAGTATTGTATTCTATGTTTAGATTACTTGTCGTATAAGGTTATCAATTGTAAACCGACTAGGATATCCTTGAGCCTATAAAAGGACTCCTAGATTGGCATTAGAGGTACGATTTCGGAAAAAGAGTTTTAGAGTTTACGAATTAAGAGTTTAGAGAAAAGTTCGAATATCTTAGAGTTGTATTAGAGTATCTCGCATAATAAGCGATTTAGAGTTTGTTAATAAAGTTTTCTTCTTAGCTTTGTTAAGTAAATTCGTGCACTTGATAAAGATTGCTCGGTGTTTCTTTGTTAATAACTTAGGATTTATCCGAGGTTATTAAACCTTAACAAGCTAGTTTAGTTTGATTAAAGTATATCGATCCAACATACACCGTCAAAGTTTCTTCTATCTACCGGATTTAGCAAAGGAGCATTGATCCAACATTGTTCACCGTGAAGTCGTGCAAACATTTAATTCATGTTCAAATTTATGTTGATGATATCATCTTTGCCTCGATCGACCCCAATGAGTGTGACCGTTTTCAAATGAAATGAGTTCAAAATTTCAAATGTCAATGATGGGACAAATGTCATTTTTCTTGGGATTACAAATTTCACAAAGTCCCAAGGCATTTTCATAAATCAATCTAAATATGCAACCGAGATCTTAAAGAAATTTGGATTTGATTCAAATGACCCCGTTGACACTCCCATGATTGATCGAACCAAACTAGATGAGGACCACTCGTGGATCATGATTGACCAAACGAAATATCGTAGTATGATTGGATCCTTGATGTACCTCATCGCTAGTAGACCAAACATCTTGTTCATTGTTTGCATGTGTGCTAGATACCGTGCTAAGCCTACTAAAAGGCACCTTGAAGCGGTTAAACGGGTCTTCGGTATCTCCAAGGAACCATCAATATGGGTCTTTGGCACCAAGGACACCGTATGATACTAACGACCTATCAGAGATGCCGATCATGCAGGTGTCAAGATACTCGTCAAGTACATCCGAGGTGCTTAGTTTTGGGTGATAAGCTTGTGAGTGGTCTTCAAAGAAGCAAATGAGTACTTCTATTTCCTCTACAGAGGTGAATACATAGCCATGTCATCTTGTTGTGCTCAAATCTTATGGATGAGATCTCAATTATCGACTATGGCTTTGAATTCAACAAAATCCTCTGATTGTGACAATAAAGTGCTATTGCTCTCTCATGCAACAACGCTCAACACTCAAGAGCAAAGCATATCGACATTCGACATCATTTCATCGTGGAACAAGTGGAAAAAGGTGTGGTGGAACTCTATTTTGTGAGGTCCGAATATCGTTAGCGTACATCTTCACCAAAGCTCTTCCAAGAGAACGTTTGAGTTTATTCTTCCACGCCTTGGCTTGAAAAGTCTTCAACCGAAACACTCAAACGTCTTCGGGAGGAAGACGAGGAGTAAAGGTCTATCTTCATCCATCTCTTGTATATATCTATTCGAAAACAAAATACAAAATTATAAAATCCTCAAAAATCAAATAGAAAATATAAAACCTTCAAAATCCATAAAATCAAAAATTCTCGAATTCTTAAAAATATTGTCAATTTGTTATGTTTTTCTCGGTTCGATAATATCTACGGTTTTGTCTTTGTCATTCAAAGAATGACACGGACTTTAGATGTTGTTCGAATTCTTAAAAAGAAAAAAAATCAAAAATGTTTTGGGAGAAAGAGAAACAATGGTTTATTGTCATTTCGGTAGTAACCCGCTTTTCAAAGAAAGAACGAGCCATGCTTTTCATGTTTTTCAAGATTTGAGAATTTGTTTGAACATTCATCATAAGCCTTCTTATCAACCAAATTCCATGCTCGATTCTATTAACATGTTATCTTGAAAACAAATTGTTTTGAAAAATAACTCGGACTCTATTTTGATGATCATCGGGACTTATTTGTCAAAATATCAATCTCTCAATCAACAACCTACGTCATTGATTGAGGGGGAGAATGATTTCTATTAAATTAAAAAGTTATTTGGCATTAAATTGTTTTCAAAAGACATTTATGCATGTTTTTATCAATGGAGTTTAAAGTCTTAATTCAGTTAAAACGCTTTCATAATCAAGTCACAATTCCCATTAAAAGCTTGCAAAATCAATTTTAAATCAATAAGAGATCACAAATCTCAAATGATTTGATAATTGTGATCGGGGGAGAATGTGAGATTTAAATTGGATTTAAACTGATAATTTGGTAAATGGTTTTATAAGGATGTACATGCTATCCTTCCCACATGTGACAAACGATTTCAAATTTTCCATGCACATGTTGAGGGGAGCATCTATCTTAAACCTATGATTTGAAACGTGATCACTTATCTCAATGTGCGTGTTCCTCCAAGATGAGCAAAACTCTTTTCAAATCTCGAGGCACATATTGAGGGGAGCAAAATTATGAAAATCTCATCCTTCCCAAAATGCTTTATCTACTTGTCTTGATTAGGGAAGTGATGTTGATATCTTTAGAAAATGGTAATCAAAGAAGTTAATTCTTTCTCTTGCCTCCATGTGCAAAACGATTTCAAATATTTGATGCACATGTTGAGGGGAGTTCTCGTTTAAAAATATCAAAAACAATTCGGTACAAAATGCTTTGATATTATATCACAAGTATCCGGATTGATTTTCAAATGGTTTTCAATTGGTCCCAATGGCGATGAACAATACCAAATAGAACGACCAACTTTACTTTATGTTCGGTGATATAAGGATGATAAGGTTAGGTATGTGTTCCCATGATCCGCCAGAACCGGAAGGATCTAACCATGGACTATCCACTAGTTAGTGTAGAGTTCTTAGGTTTGATGATAAAAGGAGAAAAATGGGATATGGGAAGAGTGCGGATCGAGACCGAACTAGTATCGAATAAACCCAACAAGGTTCTAGCTATGAAGTCTCGGTAAGCATCAAGGGTTAAAGAATTAAAAGAATTGAATGAGAAAAGGGTGAAAACAAATATCCTCCATTTATTCAACCTTAGGCGTAAACCGGTTCAATTCATATGCTACTCGATGGTAACATCGGTATTGAAGACAAGACGTCATGGACCCAAGGACGCATCGCACTTCAACTTTCCAAACCACTCAAGTTCCTCTTAAAAGGACTTGTTTCATTCTCACGGGAACCGACATTATCTATCGACTTTCTCTTAGAGATTGTTGATATTGAAGAAGGAGACCTCTCCCTTGTCTCCCAAGACAGATCCAAATATGCACAAATTGAGTCTAGAGCCACGAGATCATCAATAAATCTCATTAGGAAACTTTCAATGAAGACTCTCTGCTTCACACAATGTGGAAAGAGAGATTATATCTTGAGTCCCACGATTATCCTTGTGGTTTTGCGTAACATCCGAGTGATATGTGAACATATTCACGGTGAAGATGGAAAACCTTCGAGCCAACATCAAACAAGCTCTCGGTAGGTGGCATGTGAGATCTATTATATAGATCAACCATGTGACAACCGAACAGAAACAATGGGCGATTCAATCTCTTGAATCAATCCCGGTTCAGTTATGGATTGACGGATACCTTTGAAAAATCGGTCTTTGTGCTTAAAACTCTTTTCTTTAGAAAATCGACCGTGTACGGATATTTCAAATCAAAAGGTGTTTTATGATTGATAATTGATGTTCATTAAAACCTTTGTTGTATTGCAAAACAATTTCTATTGAGCAATACACGATTGTTTTTCAAATCTCTTTTCATCAATCGCTGGACTTAAATTATTTGGTTCACTCACTCCGTGTTGTCTTCTTTGAGATGTTCCGGTTTGAGAACGGCTAGAGCAACTGAAACCCCGTCAAGGAAATTCTTGAATTATACCGATCACAGCAAGACTTGTATCGATCAACGGGAACCGTGGGCGTGTACCTCAATTCAACGAAGTGATCAAAGACACTTTCGTGTGCTTTATTGCTAATCGCTTTATGCGGTACATCCCACGCTTGCGGTGATCGTAATGAAGCGGTCAATCCATAGCCGCATGCTCACATTACACATTCATCTCAAAAGAAATCATGATAAGTGCATCAATGACTCGATATTTTCACTCCATGCTTCGCTACGCCGCCAATATCATGAATCAACGAAAGCTTCCGCTACTCGATGAAAAGACATCTTGATCCGTAAGGTGAGCATGTCGGTCCGAATGTCACAACATCACAAAATTCCAACACCACAATGGATGTCTCGAGATTTTTCATAGCCGATGATCTCAAAACCGGCTCAAAATTATTATCACGTGGATCAAGAAAGACCTCCACCGAGTAACCAAACATGCAATGAGAAGAATCAATGACTACGAGCTTGAGCAAAGTACTACATCAACAATGCAAGAACAATTGTTAATGAAATATCTGTTTGTATTCAATGTAATTTTAGTATATGTTTGAGGTGACCTCCTTGGGGAGATTGTTAGGAATTAGAAATTCCGTGTATTAAAGAGTCGGTCACCTCAAGTATATGTAATCGTTAGAAAGCTCGTAGTCGTAGTTATTTTAAGTTAAGTAGTATTTAGTTAAGTAACACCGTGGAGGACTGACGGTCTTTACCCACCTGTATGCCTAATCCACGACCCGTTGTGTGGCGTTTCATGTAAGACTATAAATACTCTCTACCTCCTGTGTAGAGTCGAGCTCATAATAATATTTTCTTTCTCTCACTATAGTTCCCAACTCTCTTCCTTTCTATCACTAGAACTCTCTCTCTCTAACATACTTATCGCCTACTTTGATCATGGTTTAGTGGGTTTGTGAAATCTAATATTTTTCAGTTCACCGTAAAGTCGCAAACATTTAATTCACGCTCAAATTTATGTTGATGATATCATCTTTGCCTCGACCGACTCCAATGAGTGTGACCATTTTTCAAAAGAAATGGGTTCCAAATTTCAAATGTCAATGATGGGACAAATGTCATTTTCTTGGGATTACAAATTTCGCAAAGTCCGGAGGCATTTTTATAAATCAATCTAAATATGCAAATGAGATTTTAAAGAAATTTGGATTTGATTCTAGTGACCTGATTGACACTCCCATGATTGAACGTACTAAAGTAGATGAGGACCACTCGGGGATCATGGTAGACCAAACAAAATATCGTAGTATGATTGGATCCCCGATGTACCTCACGCCTAGTAGACCGACATCTTGTTCATTGTTTGCATGTGTGCTAGATAACATGCTAAGCCTACTAAAAAGCACCTTGAAGCGGTTAAACGGGTCTTTCGGTATCTCCAAGGAACCATCAATATGGGACTTTGGCACCAAGGACACCGGTATGTCACTAACGACCTATGCAGATGCCGATCATGCAGATGTCAAGATACTCGTCAAATACGCCTGGAGGTGCTCGGTTTTGGGTGATAAGCTTGTGAGTGGTATTCAAAGAAGCAAATGAGTACTTCTATTTCCTCTACAGAGGTGAGTACATAGCCATGTCATCTTGTTGTGCTCAAATCCTATGGATGAGATCCCAATTATCGACTATGGCTTTGAATTCAACAAAATCCTCTCGCATCGTGATAATAAAAGTGCTATTGCTCTCTCATGCAACAACGCACAACACTCAAGAGCAAAGCACATCGACATTCGACATCATTTCATCGGGAACAAGTTGAAAACGGTGTGGTGGAACTTTACTTTGTGAGGACCGAATACCGCTAGCGTACATCTTCATCAAAGCTCTTCCTAGAGAACGCTTTGAGTTTATACTTCCACGACTTGGTCTTAAGAGCCTACAACCGAAACACTCAAACGTCTTCAAGAGGAAGAAGATGAGTAAAAGGTTTTCTTCATCTATCTCTTGTATATATCTATTCAAAAGCAAAATACAAAATTACAAAACCTTCAAAAAGCAAATAGAAAAATATATAACTTTCAAAAAAAAAAAAAAAAAAAATTGAAAAACTTGAAAATTTTCGAAAAAGATTGTCTTTTTGTCATGTTTTTCTCTATTCGATAATATCTATGATCTTTGTGATGTCATTAAAAGAATGACACGGGACTTTAAATGTTGTTCGAATTTTCATTAAAAAAAATCAAAAAATCAAAAAATATTTTTGGGAGAAAGAGAAACAATGGTTTATTGTCATTTCAGGCAGTAACCCACTTTTCAAAGAAAGAACAGAGCCATGCTTTATCATGGTTTTCAAATTTAATGATCCGATTCTTTAAACTAATCATTACTATCTAATGAAAACTAATTGCTTTGAAAAATAACTCGGACTTTATTTTTGGAAATCATTTGGACTTAAAGTGTGTCAAAATATCTATCTCAATCAACAACTTAGGTCATTGATTGAGGGGAGAATGATTTCAATTAAATTAAAAGTTTTGTGTCATTCAATTGTTTTCAAAAGATATTCATGCATGTTTAATCAATGGAGTCCAAAGTCTCAAAATCGATCCTTATCTCGTTAAAACGCTTTCATAATCAAGTCACAATTCTCCTTAAAAGCTTTCCAAATCAATTTAAATCTAAAGAGATCATAAATCTCAAATGATTTGATAATTGTGATCGGGGAGAACTTGTGATTTAAATTGGATTTAATCGATAATTCGGTGAATGGTTTTATAAGGATGTACAAGCTCTCCTTCCCACATGTGCCAAACTATTTCAAATTTTCCATGCACGGGTTGAGGGGAGCATCTATCTTAAACCACAAAGATCCGAAACGTGATCATTTTGTTTCAATGTGCAAGATGTTCCTCTTGTATGTGTAAAACTCTTTCAAACCTCAAGGCACATATTGAGGGGAGCAAGCTTATGAAAACCTCATCCTCCCTTATATGATTTATCTACTTGTTTTGATCGGAAGTGATGTTGATATCTTTTAGAAAATGGTAATCAAAGAAGCTAAATTCTTTCTCTTGCCTCCGTGTGCAAAACGATTTCACTTGATGCACATGTTGAGGGGAGCTCTTGTTCTAAAATATCAAAAACAATTCAGTACAAAATGCTTTGATAATATATCATAAGTATCCGGATTGATTTTCAAATGGTTTTCAATTGGTTCTAATGGCGTATGAACAATACCAAATAGACCGACCAACTTTACTTTATGTATGGTGATATAAGGATGATAAGGTTAGGTATTTGTTCCCATGATCCGCCGTAACCGGAGGGATCTATCCAGGACAATCCACTAGATAGAGTAGAAGTCCTTAGGTATATTGAAAAAGGAGAAAATGAGATGTGGGAAGAGTGAGGACTAAGACCGAACTAGTATCGAATAAACCCAACAAGGTTCTAGTTATGAAGTCTCGATAAAGCAAGGGGTTGAAGAATGAAAAGAATTGAATGTGAAAAGGGTGAAAAGAAATAGCCTCCATTTATTCAACCTTAGGGCGTAAACCGGGTTCAATTCATATGTTATCGATGGTTACCAATGTAACATTGGTATTGAAGACAAGAAGTCATGGACCCAAAGGACGACCGCACTACATCTTCCCAAACCACTCAAGTTACTCTTAAAAGGGCTTGTTTCATTCTCACGGGAACCTACATAATCTATCGACTTTCTTAGAGATTATTGATATTGAAGAAGGAGACCCTCTCCTAGTCTCCCAGACAGAACCAAATGTGCACAATTGAGTCTAGAGCCACGAGATCATCATTAAATCTCATTAGGACACTTTCAATGAAGACTCTGTTTCACACAATGTGGAAAGAGAGATTATATCTTGAGTCCCACGATTATCCTCGTGGTATTGCGGAACATCCGAGTGACATGTAAACATATTCACAATGAAGATGGAAAGCCTTCGAGCCAACATCTAACAAGCTCTCGGTAGGTGGCATGTGAGATCTATTCAATAGATCAACCATGTGACAACCGAATGTAAACAATGGGGCGATTCAATGTTTTGAATCAATCCCGGTTCGAGTTATGGATTGACGGATACCTTTGAAAACCGGTCATTATGCTTAAAACCCTTTTCATTAGCACATCGATTGTGTACTTATATTTCAAAAATAAAAGGTGTTTATGATTGATAATTGATTTTCATCAAAACCTTCGTTGTATTGTAAAACAATTTCTATTGAGCAAGACACGATTGTTTTCAAATCTCTTTTATCAATCGGTGAATCTCAATTACCGGTTCACTCACTCCGTGTTGTCTTCTTTGAGACGCCCGGTTTAAGAACGTCTAGAACATTGCGAAACCCCGTCAAGGAAATTCTTCTAATTATACCGATCACAGGCGGACTTGTCTCGATCAACGAGGAACCGTGGGCGTGCACCTCAATTCAACAAAAGTGATCAAAGACACTCTTGTGTGCTTTATTGCTAACTGCTTTATGCAGAACACCCTACGTTTGCGGTGATCGTAATGAAGCGGTCAATCCATAGCCGCATGCTCACACACATTCATCTCGAAGAAAATCATGATTAGTGCATCAATGACTCGATATTTTCACTCCATGCTTCGCTATGTCACGCCAATATCGTGAATCAACGAAAGCTTCCGCTACTCGATGAGAATATATCGTGATCCGTAATGTGAGCATGTCGGTCCGAAAGTCACAACATCACATTATACCAACACCACGATGGATGAGTCGAGATTGATGTTTGCCGATGATCTCAAAGCGGCTCAAAACTCACGATCACGTGGATCGCTTATAAACCTCCACTAAGATTATTCAAACATGCAAAAATAAAGTTTCAAAGACTACGAGCTACAGAACAATGAACATGAACAAGAATCCAAGAACAATTTCAATGTAATATCTGTTTGTATTCTATGTAATTGTAATGTGTGTTTGAGGTGACCTCCTTTAGGGGGAGATTGTTAGGATTTTGAAAATCAGGTATTAAAGTGTCGGTCACCTCAAGTATATGTGATTGGTGCTAAACCGTCAAGCTATCTCACACAAGCTAGCCACTTGTGAATGGCTAACCGTAAGAAGCTTAAAACCGCTTAAAACACAAATACAATGAAGATCGAGAATATAATGAATTCCGGGTCGTTAAGTCCCAGGAGACTAATGGTGTAAACACTAATTCAGATGATAGAGTGATCACTAAGGATATTGATCAATAAAGGTTTTGGATGAGAAATTACACTCGATTGATTGGAATGAGATTGGAAACGAATTGGAAAGCACAACAATCGATATAACAAACGAAACGACGTTTAAAAACTACGATACGTACAAAATAAAAGGTGAAATCTAAGAAATAAAAGACCTAAAATATGAAAATAACATTTTGGAATCCTAAAATAAAATAAAATTATTAGAAAAGAAAATTATTTTACAACTATTTATTTAATTATTATTAATTAAAACTATTTTAAACTATTTATTAATACTCTAAAATTAAAGAAAATATGAAATAAGGCTAGAAAAATAAAATTATGATTCAGAAAAGTCTAAAATATTATAAAACTAATTTTAAAATTAAAATATATTTTTCACACTTTTATCTAATTATTATTAATTAATTATTATTTAAAATACACTTAAATACTAGAAAATATAAAATAAACTTGGAAAAATGAAATTTTAACTTGGAAAAATCTAAAATATGATAAAACTAATTTTAAAACTGAAAAGATATTTTTTATGCTTTTTAATTATTTATTACTAATTAATAACTATTTTTAACTATTTAAAATTATAATAAATACTAAATAGATTAGGAAAATTATGAAACTTTTTCTAAAAATACTATATGATGACGAAAACTAACAAAAGTATAAAAACAAGATTTGTTTATAAATAAGATGAAAAGAAAATCAAAAGCTAAAAAATATTAAATAAACGCTATCACTATTTTTAAATTAATGTTTTGCTGGTTTTTCTTTTTGAAAACTACTTAAATACTAATTATATGAAACTTTAATAAAGGCAAAAATTTTACAAATTACAAATAAGCTGTTTGACAAGCTTATAAGCTCAACAGTGGGCTTATTAGCTTATTTTGATGAAAGAAGCTCAAACAAGCTCACCAGCTGAAACAGAAGCTAAAATAAGATGCAATAAGCTACAAGCTACTCAAATGAAGTTAAAAAACAAAGAAAAGCACACTGATAAGCTAGAATAAGCAGATAAGCACTTATCACTCTTGTGTTGAAAAACAGAAAATGGGACAAAGTTTGAGCTTATTGCAGCCCTAGCAAACAAGTTCCAAAATGAAAAACCAAGCTTGAGACTTCAAGATGGCCAGGTTGGCTTTCCAAAGAACCAAGAATCACAGGATTTGAGCAACAATTAAGCTCTGTGGAAGCTTTTGATTGAGCTTATGAAACCGGTGCATGTGGCACTTACGCAGATTGTGGTACTCAAAATAAGCCAAAAATTAAGCACTTAAAAAGCTGATTAAAGGAGAACTAGCATTTTTCTAATTTTGTTTAGCAACCAAACTTTGATAATCCAAAAGCTTATAAACTGAATCTCACTAATAAACACATAGTGAAATTATCTTTTTAATTCAAAAACGACCAATTGAAAATTTTGACTTTTTGATTTAAACTAGAAGTTTGACCAAAGTGAACTTTGATCTGATTCTATGTACTGAATTAGATGTATTAAGGTATATAGAGACTGATTTGATCAATCTTATCAACTTATAAACACAAAATCAAGATCTTGGATCATAAGAATCCAACAGTGAACACATAATTTGATCAAAAAGCTAATTTTGACTTTGGATGAACAAAGACTGGTTTTATTGGTTTCTTTGAGCTAAATAGACCTAATGAGACACGTAACAAGCAAACTCCAACAACACCAACAAAGCTCTGTTACAGTTTAAGCAGTAAATCCAAACACCCTTTACTTGTCTGTTATGGAACTTTTTCAAAGCAAATCACAATTTTAAACCATAAAACTGATTGCAGACTTTATATAATCATTAAATAAGACTAAATAAGCTTGAACAAACAGTAATATCAACATAAAACTAAGTATTGAGATTTAAGCTATTTAAACTGTCCAAATGAAATTTTTATAAACTACAATTTTAAAAGAACAACTAAGCGATTTTAATGCTTAAACACACTTAACTATATCTAATGAACAATAAGAAATGTAAATTCAAGCTAAAGAACAACTACAACAAGAAATGCAAAATGAACAAAAGGCTTACAAAAGCTTCCAAGCTCAAACCGAGAACAAGGACCAATTAACACCCCTATTAGCTTACCACTAAGCTTCTAACCCAAGGCCATCCAAGATTTACCTCGCTCAAATTGTGTACATCACTTCCACATGATTTTTTATTTTTCACTAATTACTTGGTATTTTAGTGATTTTTACATTTCGATTCTAAACTAAGTTTTAAAGTTTCTAAAAGCTTGAATAAGCTTTCTAGGAGCTTATGTGGCTTACTCGGTCAAAATGACAACTGCTAATAACATTCAACCATATTGAGATTTTTGATCAAGATTAAATTTTTGCATAAACAGAAATAGAACTTGTTACTGAAATTGATGATTACAAAAGTTTTTATTGTACAAAGGAAACTTGAAATACAAATCTTTAAGGCTAAACATACACTGGAAAGTTTGAAAATATTAAAACGACATTAAAATTAAAGATTACACTAGATACTTAGATACATTGCATCTCTTTCCTTTTATAATGACTTTTTAGACTCCATGTTGTCCTCTCGAATGTTTCCCACCATCTACGAGCCATTGGATCATTGAAATGCATCAAACCGCCCAAGTGGATTTTTGGCGCCAAATTCTTCATAGCAGGTTTTGATATTAAATGGGGTGGGTTTGAGTCAATTAAGGATTTTTGGTGTTAGTGGAGGTGGAGGGGACAAGGTAAGGTAGGGAGTGTTGAAAATGTGGAGAAACCATTACTGGTTTCTGGTTTAGGCGCGAAGGAGAGGGAGAAGCACAGTAAGGGTGGGTTTGACTATGTTGACCCGTGGTTTTAATAATACAAAGGGGGGTCACAATTGGTTATGACTGGGGTCAAGTGGTATTTTGACCTAGCTCAAGGGTCAAGTGGGATTGGGCTTGGGGTTGGGCCAGCTGGATAATGGATTGGATTTGGGCTTGATATATTAATAAGGGTCCGGTTTGGCTTTGTTAACACAAGGACTAGAATTGCAAATTTACCAAACTTGAAGGATTGATCTTGCCAACTTCCCAAACTTATCACAAGGACCAATTTTGACAAACTTTGATAGCACAAGGACCCTTTTTTGCATAAAATTCCTTTTTTATAAGTCCAAGGACTAATTTTGCAAATTTTCAAACTTTAGGGAACTTTTCCGCCATTTGACCAAAGAATCATTCAAGGACCATTTTTAACAACTTAGAATACTTCAGGGACCTTGAATGATCAAATTCCACATTTTTGAATTCCAGGGACTAGATTTGACAACTTTTAAAACTTGGGGACTAAAACTGCCAATTTTGCAAACTTGATACATTTTTCATCCGATTTTGATCTTTTGCATTTAAAACACATAAAACACTGATTTGTGATATTTTGATCATTTTGATGTGTTTCGAGTGTTTTCGGATGTTTTTCGATCTAGATAGTACAAAATGATGAGTATTTGACACTCATCAATCCCCACATCGAGATATTGCTAGTCCCTAGCAATGATTTGAAACTTTAATGGATTTTAAAACTCTTTACCAAAAGCCATCACTTCGAGTAGCCAATTGTTTTAGTTCAAGTAAGAACCTTGGTACAATGATAACCAAATGATTTTGAGCAAATCATAAGTCAGAACGGATTTGATTTGTCTTTACCGAAGCCGCTTGCTCGGACTAGCCAACTCTTAGATAAATTATCGAATTATCTTTGGTGAGTGAATACCAATTATGGATTTTCCACTACCTTTACCACAAGCCATAACCTTGCGGGCTAGCCAACTCTTCACTTTTTAGGATATGGTGAGTTCGAACCATACAATTTTGGGCAATTTGCAAGCCATATAAACGGATTTGAGAAATCTTTACCAAGAGCCGTTTGCTCTGGATTAGAAAATCCTTTTGTCTTACGACATGGCGGATCGATAACCAAGTCGAGTAAGTGAAAACACTTACTCAAAAAAAAAAAAAAAAAAAAATTTGCCAAAACGGGAATTGGGCGGATAAATATGATAAAATTCGTGAGAATTCTCCCCACACTTAGAAATGAATATTGCCCTCAATATTCAAAGTACCGCGGTTATGCCGAAACAAAGAACGTAAAAGGGAAATACTACGGCCATTATTATGAAAGAGATTTTTTTTTTTTTTTTTTTTTTTTTTCAAAAGATTTTATATACAACGATGTGGGGCAACTCCCCAAACTAGGGTGGTAGAAAGGGAAAGAAGATGAAATATGGGTGAAAACCCATATGGTGTGTGCTATTGTTTTGATTCCCGAGTCATTAGCTTGACTCGATCCCGCATTCATTGGTTCATGGGGAAAGTTTGTAGATCCGGACAACCACGTGGGGAATGTCCTCTCCAAAATAATGCTTCACTCGATGACCATTCACTTTAAAATTTGGACCATCGGGTTGAGATAACTCAACGGTACCATACGGATAAACCTTAGCAATAGTAAATGGACCAGACCAACGGGACTTGAGCTTTCCCGAGAAAATCTTCAATCTAGAGTTGAAAAGAAGGACTCGATCACCAACGTTGAAAACGCGGTTCTTGATTTTAGAGTCATGAATCTTCTTTGTCTTTTGTTTATAGATCAAAGAGTTCTCGTAAGCTTGATCACGGAGTTCATTTAATTCATTCATTTGAACTTTTCTATGATCACCAGCTGTCTGAATATCGAAATTGGCATGTTTTAAGGCCCAGTATGCCTTGTGCTCTAACTCAATCGGAAGATGACATGCCTTCCCGTACACTAGCTTGTATGGAGTACACCGATGGGTGTTTTGTAAGTCGCACGGAAGGCCCGAGCGCGTCATCCGTTTATCCGACCAGATGCACGATTTTCGCCTATTGTCCTTTCAAGAATCCTTTTAATACCACGGTCGAAACTTCCACCGCCCACTTGTTTGGGGTGGTATGCGATAGAGACGGTGGGTAACACCATACTTTTGCATGACTCTTTCAAATTGGTCATTGCGAAATGTGTACCACGATCACCGATTATCGCTCTCGGAGTTCCAAACACGGCAAAAGAGATTTTAAAACTTCACAACAACTCGGGCATCATTGGTGGGTAAAGCTTTTCTGCAACCCATTTTGACAGATAGTCAACCACCAGTATGTACTTGTTACCACGAGAAGATGGAAATGGCCCCATAAAATCAATACCCATATGTCAAATATCTCACAAACTTGAATGGCATTTTGTGGCATTTCATTTCTTTGAGATATATTTCCGTGACGTTGACAAGCGTCATGAGCTTTGACAAATTCGTGGGCATCTTTATAGATTGTGGGCCAATAAAACCCGAATCAAACACCTTTTGGCGGTGTAGTTTGGACTATGATGGCCCCGGTGGGTCCAAAGATGGCAAGTCGTGAGAATGTCAATAGCTTCGTCCATAAACACACCGCCGATGACTTGATCCGCACAAATTTTGAACAAGTAGGGTCGTCCGAAATAATGTTTAACATCCTTGAAGAATTTGTTCTTCGTTGGGTCGACATCCCTTTCAATATGAAGTTACCCGCATGGTAATTTGCAAAGTCGACAAACCATGGGTGGTAGAATTTTCACGAAAAGAAACCGCATTGAGTGTCTCGAGAGGAAATGTTTCATTTATTTCCTTTTCTCGAAAACATCTTGGTGAGGGTTTTCTAACACGACAGATGATCGTGACTAGATTCTCGACTCCTTTTTATCACGTATAATGATATCAAATTTCGGAGGAGGAGAATCCAACGGAGCAATCTCGACTTTGCATCTTGTTTTGCAAAGAGATATTTGAGAGCCGAGTGATCCGTATACACCACGCATTTGGTCAAGATTAAGTACGGTCGAATTTCTCAAATGCATACACCACGGCTAATAGCTCTTTTTACGTGGTGGTGTAATGAGTTTGAGCTTCATCATAGTTTTACTTGCGTAGTGGATAGGTGAAAATGCTTGTTTCTGCGTTGCCCTAAGACCGCACCGATAGCAAAATCACTTGCATCACACATGAGCTCAAAGGGTAAATCGATCGGAGCAACGAGAATGGGTGCCTCGAGAAGCTTTTTCTTCAATGTTTCAAAAGCTTCTATGCACTCGGGTGAGAAGATAAAGGAGAATCCTTTTCAAGAAGATGGGTCATAGGCCGGGCGATTTTAGAAAAATCTTGTATGAATCTACGATAGAAACCGGCATGACCTAGAAAACTCCTAATACCTTTGACAGTAGTAGGATGAGGTAACTTAGCAATAACATCTACTTTTGCTCCATCTACCTCAATCCCATTTTTGAAATTTTATGGCCAAGGACTATGCCTTCTTTGACCATAAAGTGGCTCTTCTCCCGTTTAGACAAAGATTGGTGTCTTCACACCTTTGAGCATTTTATCTAAATGGAGAGACATGTTTGAAACGAATCCCCAATGACCGAGAAGTCATCCATAAACACCTCCATTGTTTCCGATCATGTCGTGGAAAATGGCCATCATACATCGTTGGAACGTGTGAGCATTACATAAGCCAAAAGGCATACGTTTGTAGGCAAAAGTTCCGTATGGACGGTGAATGTGGTCTTCTCTTGATCCTGCGGATCAATGGGGATCTGAAAATAACCCGAGAAACCATCAAGGAAACAATAGTATTCGTTCCTCGCTAATCTCTCAAGCATCCGGTCCATGAAGGGTGAGGAAAATGGTCTTTACGGTGGCGTCATTCAACTTACGATAGTCAATACAAACACGCCATCCGTAACCAATCGAGTTGGAATTAACTCGTTATCTTCATTTGTGATAATGATTATGCCACCCTTTTAGGAACACAATGAATTGGGCTAACCCAAGGACTATCTCGAGATTGGGTAAATCAATCCCGCATCAAGAAGTTTGATAACCTCCTGCTTGATAACATCATGGATTTTGGATTTACTCTTCTCGATGTTGAGCCGCTGGTTTGAAGTCATCCTCCATCAAGATTTTGTGAGTACGTAACTCGTGGTTGATACCCTTAATGTCGGAGAGTTTCAAGCAATTGCTTGCTTGTGTGACTTCAAGACCTTTATGAGAGTAGCTTTTTCATCTTTACTCAAATCTCGAGCAATAATGACGGGTAATTTATCATCACCTTCTAAAATGCATACTCGAGATGAGGCGGTAAGTCCTTAAGCTCAACCTCGGGAAATCTTCGCTTTCTCAACCGACTTGACTTCCTTGTTATGAATCTCGACGGGAGGGAGAGGAGAAGAAGTGTCATGAGTCAACAATTCCTCAAGAAGAATATCTCCTCCAGTTAATCTCATTTTGATTAATCTCATCCGGGATTGAATCACTAGGGTGAGGGTTGATGATGGATCATCATTGAGCAACTTCTCAATAAGAAGTATGTCCCCTCAATATCAATTGAGCGTGATCAATTTCCCATGGAATGTAATCACTAGCCAAGTATGCTTCAATCTCATCTAAGATGAAGTCGCCTCAAACGGAGTGAGGAAGGAGTAGAATTGGCTATGATAGGTTGAGAAGATGTGGTGGGCTCCCCACTCACGTAATTATGAGAAAACCAAGAACTTCTTGAGAGTACTCTTGAAGCAACATCAATGATATCTATTCGGTTAACCGACTCGTAATCATAATTTGAGGAGTACCTCAAGTTTGATCAAGGTTAAAGGTGTGACTTCATTACCAACACGCAATGTGATTTCTGCTCAAATACATCAATGAGAGCACGGCCCGTTCTCGTGAATCCTCGTCCAACAATGAGAGGAACCCGATGATCGCATCAAAATCAACAACCACGAAGTCACCGAAATGGAACTTTCCTACTTTACAAATACGTCCTCGGCAATGCCAAGAGGACGGGATATGGAACGATCCGCAAGCTCGAGAGTCATGCATGTAGGAGTAAGTTCCTAAGAGAAAGTTTCTTCCACACTGAATAAGGCATAAGGTTTATGCTTGCACCAAGATCCGCTAAGGCAAAGCATTCAACCATTCCCGGAATACACAAGGTAAGAGAAATTTCCGGGATCTCCAAGCTTTTTCGAAGCTTCTTCGAATAACTGCGAGAGCAGTTCTCGTTAAGAGGAGTTTTGCCATTTCAAACAACTTTTCCTTATTGCTTAACATGTGTTTGAGAGTTGATGCAAACTTGGGCATCAAGATGATAGCATCCGCAAAGCTTATGTCAAAATGTAATTCTTGGAAAATTTGGAAAAATTTGTCCATTTGATGACCGGCTTTTTCGCGTAGCTTTTGCTCATTCAAACGTGATGGGTAAGGAATAGAAGATTTGGATTGTTTCTCAATAGGAGCTCAGGAGGTTCAAAAAACTCCGTATTTTACTGGGTTTCGGACAACTTGAGGTTGGACTACCGAAGGTGGGACGTGTCTTGATGCCGTGGGCTTGAATAATGCACCTTGTCCGTAGTTTCCTTGGTAACTTGACTCATTGCCACAGTGGAGGAGGCATTGGAGTCGAGGTCCATTGTGTGTCGGAGGTTCACTTTCCACTACCTTTGGGAGAGAAGAAGAAGAGGTAGTAGGAATAGCGGGTCCATCATATGAAACACCACTTCGGTTGTGATCGCCTTTGCATCGCCCCTCGGGTTAGCGATCGTGTTGCTCGAAAGTTTTCCGAGCCCGAGGGTTGATCATTTAAAGACTTCTTAAGATCAACAACTGACCGACCAACAACTGTTCATTTCATCTTGGGACTTCATGAATTGCTTCAAGAACTCATCGATGATGGTCTGGAGGAATAATGGCGGAGGAGCTGGAGGGATAATTTGAGGTCGTATGTTTTGATTATAGCCAAAATTCCCTTGATTAAGATTCATATTCCCATGAAATTGATTCCCTCGATTGAAATTGTTTTGATTAGGGTTCCTTGATGTTGGAAACCTTGATTTGGTCCAAGATAGAAATTACCTTGGTTTTGATAACCTTGGTTCATTCTTTGTTGGTTCGATTCGGTTTTGCATGTTATGATTTCGATTAAAACCGGTGGTGCTCGATTAGTGTTAGCACAATAGTGTGGTTCATTTTGAGGATGGTATTGATTACCTCCTGCCGTGAACTACCGGCTAGAGCATTAGCTTCAAACGGACTACCATCGGTGGCAGACAATTGTAGTATGCATGAGGACCACCACAAGTGACACAACTCTCGACTTTCTTCACTTCACCATGTGTTGGTGTCGAGTGAAGGTCACTTTCTTTGGTTAGCAAGAACCAAAGCTCGAACAATGTCGTGAGTTTGTCAATCTTAGCATCGGTGCTAGATGTACTCACGGGGATGAAGAAGAAGAAGGTACAAGATGAGACCGATATGTCTTTGCTCGGAAAGGCGGACCGAGATTTGTTCTCAATGATTTGCAAGGCTTCTTTGGTAGTCTTGCTCAGAAATTACCTCCGCGGAGGCATTCAAAGAGTGATTGGTCCGATTCGGACCATTGTAGAAAGTATCCATTTGCATTAACTCGGTAAAACCATGATGCGGACACTTGAAGCAACTCTTTGTAACGATCCCATGCCTCCCGAATGATTCATCAAATCTCGAGAAAATTTCATTATCTCATTCTTAAGACTTGTGGTTCGGGATGGAGGATAGAACTCGTTAACGAACTTGGTGACTAGATCTTCCCATGTCTCTATAGAACGAGGGGTTGTTTCTCAAGCCAATTCCGGCTTGTCCTCTAGAGAAAATGGGAAGAAGAAGCTTGATAGCTTCATGTGGGACATTCTTGTACTTGATGGTAGATGCAATCTTGTTAAACCATCGAATGTGTGCATGAGGATCATCCCGCTCAAAACCATAGAATTGGCTTTGGGTTACTAGATTAAGCAACCCGGTTTTGAGCTCAAAGGTGTCGACCACGATGGGTGGGACAACAATAGCATCTCCGTAACCCTCGATGGGTGCTTGGAGAAGCTCATTCATCGGCTTGTCTTCCGCCATTTCGACGGGGTGGTGGTGGTAGACGTTCCTCGATCACGGTGAAGGAGCCGAACGTCCCCACGCTCACGAGGAATGTTTCCAAGCTCGAAAGTGGACTTGTAGAGCTGGAAGAACGAGTGCGCATGCACTAAGTATAAAAATCAATTTTCAAAACAAATGCGAGGCAAAACGACAAGTGAACTTAACCAATAATCACAAATGAAATGGCTTCTTTGAAAAGGTACACCAAATCACAAGGACACAAAGGCAAGTTTTAAATCTGATGTTCGGGAACTTATTATGGTCACACCCCCAGTTAGTAGGTGTACTGCCTTGATTTACGGTGGTTGACTTTTATGTATATATCAAGTACCACTGAAAAGACGTAGGTATAGATTTGTGCAAATTGGTTTAAAAAATTTTTGGACAATATTTTTGGTATCGTCTCGTTTAACCAAATCGTATTCCTTTAAGAATCACCTTAAAAGAAACACAAGATAGAAAACGTTCCGATTGTTTTGTTGTTTTATATTTTTTTGGTGTTTTTAACACTTTAGGAAAAGTGTTAATGAACTTTTTGATATTTTATATAACTTTACAAAAAACTTTTTACAAATGGTGGTATATATGCAAGAATGGGTCTGAAAATGGCTAAACACACGCTAAAGCCTCCCCGGCAGCGGCGCCAAAATTTGATTGGTGCTAAACCGTCAAACTATCTCACACAAGCTAGCCACTTGTGAATGGCTAACCGTAAGAAGCTTAAAACTGCTTAAAACACAAATACAATGAAGATCAGAGAATATAATGAATTCCCGGGTCGTTAAGTCCCACGGAGACTCAATGGTGTGTAAACACTAATTCAGATGATAGAGTGATCACTAAGGATAGTGATCAGTAAAGGTTTTGGATGAGAAATTACACTCTTGATTGATTGGAATGAGATTGGAAACGTAATTGGAAAGCACAACAATCGATATAACAAACGTAAACGACGTTTAAAAACTACGATACGTACAAAATAAAAGGTGAAATCTAAGAAATAAAAGACCTAAAAATATGAAAATAACATTTTGGAATCCTAAAATAAAAGAAAATTATTAGAAAAGAAAATTATTTTACAACTATTTATTTAATTATTATTAATTAAAACTATTTTAAACTATTTATTAATACTCTAAAATTAAAGAAAATATGAAATAAGGCTAGAAAAATAAAATTATGATTCAGAAAAGTCTAAAATATTATAAAACTAATTTTAAAATTAAAAATATATTTTTCACACTTTTTATCTAATTATTATTAATTAATTATTATTTAAAATACACTTAAATACTAGAAAATATAAAATAAACTTGGAAAATGAAATTTTAACTTATATGATAAAACTAATTTTAAAACCGAAAAGATATTTTTATGCTTTTAATTATTTATTACTAATTAATTACTATTTTAACTATTTAAAATTATAATAAATACTAAATAGATTAGGAAAATTATGAAACTTTTTCTAAAAATACTATATGATGACGAAAACTAACAAAAGTATAAAAACAAGATTTGCTTATTAATAAGATGAAAAGAAAAATCAAAAAGCTAAAAATATTAAATAAACGCTATCACTATTTTTAAATTGATATTTTGTCGGTTTTCTTTTGAAAACTACTTAAATACTAATTATATGAAACTTTAATAAAGACAAAATTTTACAAATTACAAATAAGTCGTTTGACAAGCTTATAAGCTCAACAAAGGCTTATTAGCTTATTTTGATGAAAGAAGCTCAAACAAGCTCACCAGCTGAAACAGAAGCTAAAATAAGATGCAATAAGCTACAAGCTACTCAAATGAAGTTAAAAAACAAAGAAAAGCACACTGATAAGCTAGAATAAGCAGATAAGCACTTATCACTCTTGTGTTGAAAAACAGAAAATGGGACAAAGTTTGAGCTTATTGCAGCCCTAGCAAACAAGTTCCAAAATGAAAAACCAAGCTTGAGACTTCAAGATGGCGGTTGGCTTTCCAAAGAACCAAGAATCACGTGATTTGAGCAACAATTAAGCTATGTGCAAGCTTTTGATTGAGCTTATGAAAGCGGTGCATGTGGCACTTATGCAGACAGTGGTACTTAAAATAAGCCAAAAATTAAGCACTTAAAAAGTCGATTAAAGGAGAACTAGCATTTTCTAATTTTGTTTAGCAACCAAACTTTGATAATCCAAAAGCTTATAAACCGAATCTCACTAATAAACACACGTGAAATTATCTTTTAATTCAAAACCACCAATTGAAAATTTTGACTTTTTGATTTAAACTAGAAGTTTGACCAAAGTGAACTTTGATATGATTCTATGTCTTGAATTAGATGTATTAAGGTATATAGAGACCGATTTGATCAATCTTATCAACTTATAAACACAAAATCAAGATCTTGGATCATAAGAATCCAACAAAGGAACACATAATTTGATCAAAAGCTAATTTTGACTTTGGATGAACAAAGACCGGTTTTATTGGTTTCTTTGAGCTAAATAGACCTAATGAGACACAGAACAAGCAAACTCCAACAACACCAACAAAGCCTGTTACAGTTTAAACAGGTAAATCCAAACACCCTTTACTTGTCTGTTATGGAACTTTTTCAAAGCAAATCACAATTTTAAACCATAAAACTGATTGCAGACTTTATATAATCATTAAATAAGACTAAATAAGCTTGAACCAACAGTAATATCAACATAAAACTAAGTATTGAGATTTAAGCTATTTAAACTGTCCAAATGAAATTTTTATAAACTACAATTTTAAAAGAACAACTAACTGATTTTAATGCTTAAACACACTTAACTATATCTAATGAACAATAAGAAACAGAAATTCAAGCTAAAGAACAACTACAACAGTAAAATGCAAAAATGAACAAAAAGGCTTACAAAAGCTTCCAAGCTCAAAACTGAGAACAAGGACCAATTAACACCCCTATTAGCTTACCACTAAGCTTCTAACCCAAGGCCATCCAAGATTTACCTCGCTCCATTGTGTACATCACTTCCACATGATTTTTTTATTTTTCACTAATTACTTGGTATTTTGTGATTTTTACATTTCGATTCTAAACTAAGTTTTAAAGTTTCTAAAAGCTTGAATAAGCTTTCTAGGGAGCTTATGTGGCTTACTCATCCAAAATGACAACCGCTAATAACATTCAACCATATTGAGATTTTTGATCAAGATTAAATTTTGCATAAATGAAATAGAACTTGTTACTGAAATTGATGATTACAAAAGTTTTTATTGTACAAAGGAAACTTGAAATATAAAGCTTTAAGGCTAAACATACACTGGAAAGTTTGAAAATATTAAAACGACATTAAAATTAAAGATTACACTAGATACTTAGATACATTGCATCTCTTTCCTTTTATAATGACTTTTTAGACTCCATGTTGTCCTCTGAATGTTTCCCACCATCTCTGAGCCATTGGATCATTGAAATGCATCAAAACCGTCCAAGTGGATTTTTGGCGCCAAATTCTTCATAGCAGGTTTTGATATTAAATGGGGTGGGTTTGAGTCAATTAAGGATTTTTGGTGTTAGTGGAGGTGGAGGGGACAAGGTAAGGTAGGGAGTGTTGAAAATGTGGAGAAACCATTACTGGTTTTCGGTTTAGGTTGAAGAGAAGAGAGGGAGAAGGGTATTGGGGTGGGTTTGACTATGTTGACCGTGGTTTTAATAATACAAAGGGGGGTCACAATTGGGTATGACTGGGGTCAAGTGGTATTTTGACCTAGCTTAAGGGTCAAGTGGGATTGGGCTTGGGGTTGGGCCAGCTGGATAATGGATTGGATTTGGGCTTGATATATTAATAAGGGTCCGGTTTGGCTTTGTTAACACAAGGACTAGAATTGCAAATTTACCAAACTTGAAGGACTGATCTTGCCAACTTCCCAAACTTATCACAAGGACCAATTTTGACAAACTTTGATAGTACAAGGACCCTTTTTGCATAAAATTCCTTTTTTATAAGTCCAAGGACTAATTTTGCAAATTTTCAAACTTTAGGGACCTTTTCCGCCATTTGACCAAAGAATCATTCAAGGACCATTTTAACAACTTAGAATACTTGGGGACCTTGAATGATCAAATTCCACATTTTGAATTCCAGGACTAGATTTGACAACTTTTAAAACTTGGGGACTAAAGCGCCAATTTTGCAAACTTGATACATTTTCATCCGATTTTGATCTTTTGCATTTAAAACACATAAAACACGATTTGTGATATTTTGATCATTTTGATGTGTTTCGAGTGTTTTCGATGTTTTCTGATCTAGATAGTACAAAAATGATGAGTATTTAGACACTCATCAATATGTATCCGTTAGAAAGCTCGTAGTCGTAGTTATATAAGTTAAGTAGTATTTAGTTTAAGTAACACCGTGGAGGACTGACGGTCTTTACCCATCTGTATGCCCGATCCACGCCCGATAGGTGGAGATTTGTGTAATGACTATAAATACTCTACCTTCCAAGGTAGAGAGTTGGAGCTCATAATAAGATTTTTATTTCTCTCACTAAAGTTCCCAACCTCTAACTTTCTCTCTCTAAAACTCATCTTTTGTACGCCTAATTTGGTTATGGTTTGATGTGTATGTGAAATCCAATATGTTACATCTTTTGGATGGTGGTGGTGAAGAATGAGAAGACGAATCTGATGATGAAGAGACATGAGGAGACTCTGGGTCCTTCGATGGTTCAGAAGTTTCCTCCTTAGAACGTGCGGGACTGTCTAGAAGAAAATGATCATAGGCGGTTTCTTCTTCATTTCCAGACTTAGCCTTATCATCAGCCTTAGGATCATCAGCAGGAGTTTTCTCAGTCTTTTCACTTTATGGTTCCTCAATATCAAAGTTGATGGAATCCTCAATCTGCCGTTGTTGTTGTTCATGGGTGATGGTAGTACCAGTTCCCTTATCGGGTTGATTAACCGCATTAGGAACTGGTGTGGCTTGAGTGCCACCGCTTGAGCCTCCAAGGCTGTGAGTTTGATCTTTTATGAATTCATCGGCAAGATGTTTGAGTCTGAGGTTCTTCAACTTCTTTTCATAGTCTTTTTGCTCATCAAATGGTTCTTTTTCAGAGCTTTCCTTATCATGCTCAATCCCTGGAGTTTTCCCTTTTCCTGTATCTGCTGGTGGACTTGGAGGTTTAGCTACTGATGGAGTAACATCGGTTGCAGTTTCAGAGTAGAAAACCTCATCGTCTGATTCAGTTTCCTTAGAACTTTCATCCACTAGCTTTCTTTTTGGTTCAGACTTAGGAATGGGAATAGGAACAGCTTCCTTAGAAGGAACTTTCCGTTTGATTCCAGGTTTCCTCTTAGGGAACTTCCTTACACTTTCAGTGCTTGCAGCACTTCCTGCACTTCTTCTTCTGGTTTTCCTGGTAGGTGTGCCAGAAGGCTTGTCATCGAGAAAACCAACTTTGCTTTCTTCAATCGCTACCGGATACCTTTTGTATGTGTAGAGCTTTTCGATTTCATCGACAAAAGGTGATCCGCAACACAAAGACCTGTTTCTTCGTTGTTGATTCCTTGAATCGGCGGTTAGAGTAGGTTCGAGACAACATGTTGTGATTGTTGGGGTCATTTTGTCTCTGGGGATATCAAGATTAAGCCCAAGTGCTCTTTGGATCAACAGTTTGTATATCCGATATAAGGAATCTTTGAGCCAAGCTTTTGAGGAATGTCATCATGTCGTCCCATATCGAGCTTCAATTTCGATGTGCTTCATGTTGATCAAAGCCCAAAATATCTGCAGTTCCATGAGCTTGGGATGCTCATAGCCACCGTCACGACCGGAAACCGATTTAGTGATGATGATGTAGAGAGTTCTCGGGGTTGAGGAATATTCTTAAGATCCACGTATGAATGCTTAGTGATTACTCATGTAGCTTCATCATAACCAATGTCGATCATGAATTGGAGAACAGTCTCTTGATTGGTGCAACAACGTATTCGGTTGGCTCGATGTCGGGAATGAGGAGAACAGTCCTTAAGTCTGCGGTGTGATGGTGACTTATTTGTGGTTGAGAGTCACCGTCACAACATTACGCCCTTTGATCTTTTGCATTGTATTCCGGCGATGAATGTAGATCTCGAACAAGAGCGAGTTGGATAGCATGTTCGATAAGGATGATTCTTGTAATATCCACAACAATCAAGCAAGAAGACTACGAGCGGTGAGTGTTTCAAAGTCAACACGAAGGTTGTTCTTTCCAATCTTCATCGGATAGCCATTAGGGAAGATATCAGCAATAGTGAGAACATTTGGTGCATCCACATTCATTTGAGCGTCCATGTCGTGATCTGAAAGATATTTAGCCAAAAGAACCAACATATCGAAAGACATTATGTTAGTCAACAGATGGTTTTTATTGTCTACTTATTGAATGTGATGTGTCAATGATTGTTACGAGTCCAAAGTCACTTGTTTGTCCATGTCACACCCCCAAATTATCTGTTTTGCAGCGGAATGGAATTCCTGGGGATTTACTGTCATAGCATCACAATCACAGTTATATTGAACGACCTAAAGTGTCGTTTGGAAAACACATCGTTTGATATATTAAAAACATTCAGAGTTACAAAGATAGGTCCCAAATGAAGTTACTATGTGCGGAAATAAGTTTAGTACAAGTCAAACGATGTTTTAAAAATGTATAAATCCATGAAAGACGCGTCGTCACCGCGACTCTATGATATGTCCACATGCATGCCATGAAGTGAATGCCTTAGTTACCTGAAAATACATTGCTAAAAGTGTCAACACAATGGTTGAGTGAGTTCATAGAGTTGTTGAAAATGTATAATACGACTACCACAAGTATAAATTATGTATGACAATGTCGCCACAAAATGATACAATTGCTATAAGTCCATGACACCGAAACTAGACTGATCATGATGTTCGCCCCAACAGAGTGTTTGCCAAACAACTCAAATAATGTTATTAAATGAAATGCATCCGTTTAACCAGTTGGAATCCACCAACCCGGATGGAGGAGTCACCCTCGATAGATCTATCCACTCACTCTCGCTTCTATGAAATTAACGGCTCATGTTATATAATGGGGACATTCAATTGGCATGAGGTAACTTAAGCAATGTAAATGAATTTGATATACTTGGCATCGTAATAAAAATGATGTGCAATGTATTCTCCCCCGTAGGTTTGAAATAAAGTAAAAACTTGAATAAATCGGGGCTATGAAAACTCACCTGTTGCAATGATAATGATGATGTAATGGCAATACTGAAATGAGGCGCAACCTCTGACCGTGACCTATTATGAATTATATGTTCTAATGTAAATCATGAAACAATGTCGTGCATGCAAATCCATATGTAATCTATACCACTTGTACGCTTTTGAAAATAGAATTTATCGTCGAAATATATGTTTATGACATCTTGTCATGTTATAAAATACTTTACAAGTATTTACGTTGAAATGATATCCTACGATAATCATTTAATGATTTATTATGGAATTATAACTTTTCGTCGTAAAATAATGTCATTGAAATTTTCATGAAAGTGACTAAAACGGCCTCTAAAAGCTAGTCGTAAAATGGTGCACGTCGAGCGTTAGGAAACGAACTCAACGGTTTTGGGAAGCTGGTATCATTATCTCAAAGTTTTGGCATTTAAGTTTTCATTCTAGAGGTCTCGATCACGGAGAAAAATATAGAAGTATGATACTTTTGTCCAAAATATAGTTTAAGGATGGTTTCCGGCAAAGTTTAAATGACCGCATCTTACTCGTTACAACTCCGCTTGACGAACGGTTGGACATTTTGGAAAATAGACTAGGTGAACTTACTTTTACTAGAGGACATCACGTTATAAAAAGTACTACGTCAATATTAAAAACGACCCTCAACATGGTCCTTGTTTTGCCGTAATACTTGTCTATTAGAAATATAATAGTTTTTCTTATATAATAAAGTTACGGCAACTTTGTTAAATCACGTGTAATTTAATCGTTACAAGTCCGTTTTCTACGTTTTATATGTTCTCGGAATCGTAATAATATATACTAATATATTTTTGATAAGTCGACACATTTTATAACGCTTAAGACTCATTTTTGACTCGTAAAAAGTCGAGATTACATGCTGAATTTTCTGTACCAAATATCTTTCGTCGTCAAACTTGAAAATTTCATAACTTCTTCGTTATAGCTCCGTTTTAAGCCGTTCAAGCCGCCACGTTTCGTTTTAAAGTGTATTTTCCAAATATCTAGCCCAAAATATTTTACAAACTGTCGGATTTTCCAGATTTTCAAAATATGGACAGACCCTTATATATAGTTGTCGAAATGAGTTTTTCTCGCCAAACCTATTCTAACCAATTCAAAACAACTCGAAGCTATTCAAATCCTACCATACACCGTCTTAGGGTGTCATGGGTTTCTAGGCATCACCAAAATAATATTTAACAAGGAGTAATTATAGGATGGATTATATATATATATATATATAACACTTAAAAACTTTAAAAAGTGGTATAAACATCACATAACTTGCATGTTTTACTTGTGCATAATAAAAATGAACATAGTAATGAATATGAAAAATAATGATATGTATGAAATGCTTACTAGTGATTGATGAGGTTTATGAGAACAATGGATTTTCCTAATCACCCTAGGTTTATATTGTTGGAAAATTTAGTGCACTTGTGGGATTAGTTCACACCTTGCAATGGGTTAGGAGGTACGGAGTGTACACCCATAAGGACCATGAACTCCCCGACTCTTATAGTGGTTTGTATTGGTAGTCTTGGTGAAAGTCTTGCTTGGTGAAAGTCTTGCTTGTGGAAAGTATCGCTTGTGGTTTCCACCGATAAGCGGTGTTTCCATTGATAGGCGTGTTTCCACGAAGTGGTGTATCCACCGATAGTGCTATGAAAATCTTGATAAGCGGTGTTTCCATCGATAGGTTGTACTTCCACCGCAAGTGAAAGTACCGCTAGTAGAAAGTCTTGCTTATGGAAAGTCTTGCTAAATGGCGATTACAACTTCTTTATGACCACGCTTAATTGGTCATGTAACCACTAACGGCTATAATGGTGATAATTATGAGGCTATTAATGGGCGATTAATACTCATAATTCCATTGGAATAGCTCAAGAGTAACCTCCTATATATAGGAGATCCGAACATGCATGAGACACACGTAAAACGTAAACACTTATTAGCGAAAGGGTTATAGAATTGTGCCTAATTCTCTAAGCGCATTTGGTCTTATCCCAAGTAGATATTCGTGATACCCGGGCATTAGGGTCGAATAGTTTACTTTGGAAAGTGATCACACGATTCCAAGTGATATCCAAGAACCACCAAGTGGTATCTCATTACTACTAACAGTTTGTTTGTTTCTTTGAAGAGTTGCACATTTCACCGAATTGATTATCTTCACCCCGCTTTGGGACGAATAACCACCAACAATCAAAGTAAACTATTTTATGATAATTAATGGCAATCACGCAATGAACACATGGCTTCAAACTTTGCTGTCGGACAAGTTTGAAGGGTGGACTTTAGGAGGTGGCGAAGAAGATGCACTTTGGCATCAAGCATGAGTGTGGTGTATGTGCTACTACACCTATTCCCGATGATGGGGATGATGCTACCGTGGAGCGATCGGAAGGAGGAGCAAATGGGAGAATGATGACTACATATGCATAGGTCTTATTCTCAATGGTATGTCCGATTCTCTGTTTGATATTTATCGAACTTTGAATCTTCCAAAGAACTATGGGATTCCTTGGATGCCAAATATATGGTCGAGGATGCATCAAGTAAGAAGTTCCTTGTTAGTAATTTCACAAATTACAAAATGACCGATTCAAGACCGGTTATGGAACAATACAATGAACTTCTTGGAATACTTGGAAGGTTTACACAACACCAAATGAACATGGATGAGGCTATCAAAGTATCTTGTGTCATTGACAAGCTCCTCCTTCATGGAAAGATTTCAAGCATACCTTGAAACATATGAAGGAGGAGTTAACTCTTGTTGAGTTAGCGGTCATCCGCACATTGAGGAATCTCTCAAGGTGCGGGATAATGACAAGCCAAAGAGTAGCAATGCTACTTGGACCATCTGTTGTCAATATGGTGGAGCATAACAACTCCACCGTGTACAATGATAACAAAGGCAAACGCAAATATCATGACAACACAAGGGCGATCCTAACAAGAAGGCAACACCTACTTGTTGGAAATGTGGCAAGACCGGTCACATTAAAAGGGACCGCAAAGGTGTTAAAATTGGTGGTAAAGCCAATGGATCGTGCACTAATGGTTAAGGGAGTGGTGGTTCACCAACTCACCGAAAGGTCGAATATGTTTAATAAGTCTTTTCGATTTATTATGTTACATATGTATCTAAATCTTTTATGTGCGGGATGATGATGTTGCGTGGTGGGTTGATTCGGTGCAACAGTTCATGTGTAAAGATAGAAGTTGGTTCAAGACTTATGAGTCACCGAATGATGGTTCTATTCTTCACATGGGAAATGAGTCAACAACCTTGGTGCATGGTCGTGGTTGTGTAGATCTTAGGTTTAGTTCGGAAAGATTGTAACTTTGTTTAATGTTATTCATGTTCACGATATAAGGAAAAACTTGGTTTCAAGTAGTGTTTTGAATAATCATGGATATAAACAAGTTATTGAGTCGATAAATTTGTGCTTTCTAAGCATGGTGTTTTTATTGGTTTTGGTTATTTATGTAATCAAATGTTCAAAGCTTAATATTACCACGCGGTGTTATTTCGACTTTTGTGACCACATATGATCGAGTGATTCTAACCTTTGGCATGCTAGACTTGGTCATGTTCACTATAAAAGGATGCAAGATATGTCTAGGGATGGTTTAATCCTGATTTGACATGGACACCGAAAAGTGTAAAACTTGCATGTTGACCAAGATAACCAAGAAACCCTTTCGTGGTGTTAGTCGTGAGACTAAGATCTTGAGCTTATTCACAATGACACGTGTGATTTGCATGCCACTCCTTCTTTGGGGAATAAGAAGTACTTTGTGACATTTATTGATGATGCTTCTAGATTTTGTTATGTATATCATTACATACCAAGGATGAAGCATTAGATAAATTCAAAGTGTTTAAAAGCAAGTTGAATTACAACTTGGGTCTTTGATCAAAAGATTAAGGACTAATAGGGAGGTGAGTACATGGATACTCAAGACTTTCATCTGTTGGTATTATCCATGAAACTATCGCTCCCTATACTCCTCAAACAAAATGGTATTTCGAAAGGAAAAAGGTGTCAAGGAGATGGTTAATTCCATGTTGTCCTATTCAGATCGAGTCAAGGGTTCCGGGTGAAGCTATGTTAATGACTTGCTATTTATTAACTAGGGTTCCAAATAAAAGGAACAAGGTTACCCTTATGAACTCGGACTAAAAGGAAACCAAACTCGAACTATCTAAGGGTCCGGGGTTGTAGGGTCATTGTAAGACTTCCGATCCAAAGCAAAGACTTTGGGTGAAAGAGGCATTGATCGCATCTTTGTTGGATATGCCGAGCATTCCAAGGCTTTTAGGTTCTATGTTATTGAACCTAATGAATATGTTTCAATTAACTCCATTATTGAATCAAGGGATGCGAGACTTTGATGAGAATAGATTCTCATCGGTTCCTAGACCAAGTCAAAGGATTCCTAATGGAACTCATGACACCGTGTATCGAGGTACCGATGATGAACCATCGGTGGTCCCCGATGAGGTTGTGGTTCAAAGAATCGAACACGTGCTCGGGAAGAGCAAAAGGGTCGGGACTCCAAAGTCATTTGGACTGAGTTTCAACTATACTTAGTTGAAGGAACAAGGATGAGGTTTCGCACCAATACCCTATTGCTTCATTGTTGAGGATTGATCCGCAAAAGCAGTCAAGTTTTCTCACGCAAGCAAGAAACTTAAAGCGCCTAAGCACGAATGCAATGAAGATCCGAGGAGTATAGTGTTTCCCGGTCGTTATGTCCCAATGAGTTGTGCAATGGATTATCAAACGTTTAGTGATCGGGAAATTTGAACGGAAAAAGGATCAGATTATGATTATAACTACAACAAAAGCCAATAAGTTAAAACGGCTTAAATGCAAATTAAAGAAAGTTAAAAAAGATAAAATCTATTAAATAAACGCTATCACTATTTTTACAATGATGTTTTTGTTTTTATGTTTTTATAAAACTGAAATAAAAATCTACGCGACGTACAAATTAAAAAGTGAAACTAAAGCAATATTAACCCTAAAATTATGAAAATGATATTTTTACAAACCTAATGATAAAAGAAAATATTTAGAAAAAGAAAATTATTTTTAAAACTATTTAATTAATTATTATTAATTAAAAACTATTTTTAACTATTTAATAATTACCTAAAATACAAGAAATTAGGAAATAAAGCTAGAAAAATAAAATTATGAAATGGAAAAGTCTAAAATAACAAACTAGAATTTTCAAAACTATTTTTGTATTTTTCTGATTATTTTTCTATTTTCTAGGAATTTTAAACTATTTAAAACTAATTAAATTACTAAAAATTACAAAATAAACTATGAAAAATATGGAAAATTACTTTTTTTACTTTTTATATTTATCTAAACCTAAGAAAATTGAAAACTCATTTTTTTGAAGCTTTTCTTAATTTTTGTATTAAAACTAATTAAAATGATTAAAACTAATTTAAATTGAGAAAATAGCAAAACTACTTAGAAAAATCTGAAAATTTCAGGAAAAGTCTAAAATGATATTAGGAATTAAGTAAAATAGAAAACAGGTGCTTATGTGTAAGATTATGGAATCTATAGAAGTGCTTATTGAAATAAGCACTTGATAAGCTAAAAGCTCACCAAAAGGAACCAACTGCTTACGAAGCCTAAATAAGCTACAATGACCAAAATGCAATGAGAATCAACAGGCTTGAACCTCGATTAGCAATCTAGAATGAATTGATGTTTGAGCTTTGTGCAAAATCGATCTAGGGGCAACTGCGACCTATGAATAAGCTACCAAATAAGCTAGATACTAAAACAAATTATGGGGACCTAAAGATGACCTGGGTGACTAGCTAAATCCCAAAACTCAGACTTGGACAAGCTCAAATGAGCCTGTGCACTGTACCGCAAGAATCGAGAAAACCTCGAGTTATCTTGAAACAAGTGGCGCAGGCATCCGAGACCCAAAGTACAAGCTGTTTGGAGCTTGTAAAAAATTTGTAAAAATCAATAAAAATGGTAATAAGTAAACAGACCAAGAGAGGTTTTTAAAACAACAAATTTCACAAAATAAGACCCAAAAATGAATCCTAGAAAATTCCTTGCAGTTTGCTGAAAAACAGGATTTCAGTTTTTTGACTTTTAAAGCAAATATGCAAGTTTGACTTTGGTGATCTTTACCACTGATTTTAAGTACTAAGATAGATGTTATAAGATGCAATGAACCTAATGCAATCAAAGTTTAATGATTCTAAACACAAAACAATGATCTGCACTTCTAAAAATCACAACAGAGACAGTAGAGATGGATTACTCTTGATGTTTGACTTTTTTGGTGTTGCAGACCTAAACTAAAACAGATATGAGTTATATTTAACTCAACAAACATGAACCAACAAGACTTGATCAGAGAATAAACCCTTGGGACAGTTATCACAGTTGTACCAAACACACCTTTAGCACACTGACATGTAATTAAAATGATAAAACAACTGAGCAATCTTGAATTAATGATCAAACTACACTAATGTAACTTAAATAAAACTATTGGAACAGATTTTAACTAGTTTAAACTACAAATATTGATTATGCAAAAAAAACTTGAAAATCACTTACACAAGTCCAAAGCTGCTAGCTTGAAACCATGGACCATGAACCACTAACCTATCCAAAATCAACCCAAATCACTACTATTCAACCCAAATCCAAGCTCAGATCAACCCTTTCCTGCTTCCATAGCCATTTGCTCACCCAGTTGACTTTTGTTGACCCGGATACAAAATGAATGGAAACTTGACTATAAGCTTATGAAAAGCTATAAAAGCTTATCTAAGCTTATATAAACTGATAAACAAGCTTATTGAAGCTTGGGTTTATGAAATGGAAATTGGAATTTTCAACAAGAAGCACATAAGCATGAAACTAAATGAAACTTTGAATTAATGATTAAAACTTGAATAATATGAAAATGTAACTTGAGATTAGTCTCGAGAAACAAAATATTACAACTTTTGAGTTTAACTAAGACATAATTAGAAAAAACGACATAAGATTAAATTAAAACTATAACTTCTACCCCTAGCTAGCATCTCTTGCTTCTCTCTTATACCCCATCTCTTTCTCTCTCTATTCTGACTTATTCCCACTTCTTTCTTGACCCTTGGATTGCTTTGAACTCATCTTGGCCTTTAAAATGATTTTGGCGCCAAAATTGGCTTTTGACAACTGGGGTTGAGTGAGGGGGGGGGGGAAAGTGCATTAAATGCAGTTTGGATGTTAGTTGTGGAGTGGGGAACACTTTGGAGTGGAAATGGAGGAGGGGGATGGGGGTTCTGAGTTGCAGGTGAGAGTGAAAGACTTTTGGCGCGCTTGGGATTTTTGACCAGAGTTGACCAGGTGGTTAATAATAGAAAGGGGGGTTCACAATGCCAATTGACAGGGGTCCAAAGATAGGTAAGGGTCCAAAATTAGTTTAATGGTTTAATAATTGTAGGACCAAATGTGTAAATTCAAACTTCAAGGACTACACCGCCAATTCGAAAAGTTATCTCAAGGGACCACAAGTGACAATCTTCAAAGTATAAGGACCAAAATTGCCATTTTGCAATTTTCCAGGGCCATTTCGCCAATTTTGAAACTCAAGGACCATTTTGTAATTTTCTCAAACTTTTGATATTTTTCACCAAAGGACTAAATTTGACAACTTTTGATTTTAAAAGGACCTTTGGTGACTTTACTTTTGAAATTATGTGCTCGGGACTGCTTTTGACAACTTTTGAAACTTGGGGATCAAACCGCCAATTTTGCAAATTTGATATGTTTTTCATCCGATTTTGATATTTTGCATTTAAAACACATAAAACACCGATTTGTGATATTTTGATCATTTTGATGTGTTTCGAGTGTTATCGATGATTTTGCAGTTTATTTTGTACAAAATGATGAGTATTTACACACTCATCAATCCCCCACATCGAGATATTGCTAGTCCCTAGCAATAATTTGAGAAAACATAATGGATTTTAAACTCTTTACCAAAAGCCATTACTCGAGTAGCCAAATGTTTCAGTTCAAGTAAGAACCATGGTACACCGATAACCATGTGATTTTGAGCAAACCACCGACTTTCAACGGATTTGATTTTGTCTTTACCGTAAGCCGCACCCTTACGGACTAGCCAACTCTTAGATAAATTATCAACATTATCTTTGGTGAGTGATTACCAATTATGGATTTTCCAATGCCTTTACCACAAGCCATAAACTTGCGGGCTAGCCAACTCTTCACTTTTTAGGATATGGTGAAATGAATACCATACAATTTTGGGCAAATTGCAAGCCATATAAACGGATTTGATATATCTTTACCAAGAGCCGTTTGCTCTCGGATTAGCCAATCCTTTTGTTTATCAAACATGGCGGATCGATAACCAATTGAGTAAGTGTAAAACACTTACTCAAAAAAAAAAAAAAAAAAAATTGGCCAAAACGGGAATTGGTATAATTATATGATAAAATTCGTGAGAATTCCCCACACTTAGAAATGAATATTGCCCTCAATATTCAAAGTACCGCGGTTATGCCGAAACAAAGAACGAAAAGGGAAATACTACGCCATTATTTAGAAAGAAGATTTTTTTTTTTTTTTTGGATCACTTATATACACAACATGTGGGCAACCCCCCACACTAGGGTGGTAGAAAGAGGTAAGAAGACGTAAATATGGGTGAGAACCCATATGGCATGCTATCGTTTTTGATTACCGAGTCGCTAGCTTGACTCGATCCCCGCATTCATTGGTTCATGGGGAAAGTTTGTAGATCCGGACAACCATGTGGGGATGTCCTCTCCAAAATAGTGCTTCAACCTATGTCCATTCACTTTGAAGTTTGGCCCGTCTGCTTGAGATAATTCGACGGTGCCATATGGAAAACTTTGGCAATGGTGAATGGACCATCCATCGGGTCTTAAGTTTCCCGAGAAGATCTTCAATCTAGAATTGAAAAGAAGGACTCGGTCACCAACGTTGAAAACGCGGTTCTTAATTTTGAGTCATGGATCTTCTTTGTCTTTTCCTTGTAGATCAAAGAGTTCTCGAGGCTTGATTACGGAGTTCATTTAATTCGCTGAGTTGAACTTTCCGATGATCACCAAGACTTGAGGTCGAAATTTGCTCGCTTCAAGGCCCAATAGGCTTTGTGCTCAAGCTCGATCGGAGATGACATGCCTTTCCATACACGAGCTTGTAAGGAGTACACCGATGGGTGTTTTGTAAGCTGCACGGAAGGCCCAAAGTGCATCTTCAAGTTTGTCCGACCAAGAGGCACGATTTTCACCCACGGTCCTCTCCAAGATTCTTTTCAAACCACGGTTCGAAACTTCCACTTGCCCACTAGTTTGTGGGTGATACGCTGTGAGAGAGACGGTGGGTGACACCGATTTAAGCATCACTTTGCGAATTGGTCATTGCAAAAGTGTGTGCCGTGATCACTAATGATAGCACGAGGAGTTCCAAAACGGGCAAAGAGAGACTTTAAAACTTCACAACTACTCGGGCGTCGTTGGTAGGAGTGCTTTCGCTTACCCATTTAGACAAGTAATCGACCGCCACGAGTATATACTTGTTCCTCGAGAAGATGGGAATGGCCCCATAAAGTCAATGCCCCATACATCAAAGATCTCGCACACTTGAATAGCATTTTGAGGCATTTCAACTCGCTTAGAGATGTTACCATGACGTTGGCAAGAGTCGCAAGATTTGACGAGGTCATGGGCATCTTTGTAAATTGTAGGCCAATAGAAACCGAGTCAAACACCTTCTTGGCGGTGTAGTTCGGTCCATGATGTCCCCCCGTGGGTCCATGATGACAAGCCTTAAGAATATCAGCGGCTTCTTGGCCGTGAACACACCGTCGGATGACTTGATCCGCGCAGATTTTAAACAAGTAGGGGTCGTCCCAGAAGTAATGCTTAACATCTTTGAAAGATTTGTTCTTTTGTTGGGACGACATCCCTTTCACAACAAAGTTACCCGCATGATAGTTTGCAAAGTCGGCAAACCATGGGGTACTAGAATCTCCATGATGAGATACCACATTAAGTGTCTCGAGAGGAAATGTTTCGCATATCTCCTTTTTCTCGAGCACACCTTGATGAGGATTTTCAAGACGGGAAAGATGGTCACCGCTAGGTTCTCTCGCTCCTTTTTATCACGGATGGTGATATCAAATTCTTGTAGGAGGAGAACCCATCGGATCAATCTCGGTTTGCATCTTGCTTAGCAAGAAGATATTTGAGGGTCGAGTGATCCGTATACACTATGCTTTTGGACAAGATCAAGTATGGCCGAAACTTCGAAAGCATACACCACGGCTAGTAATTCTTTCTCCGTAGTGGTGTAATGTGCTTGAGCTTCGCTCAAAGTTTTGCTAGCATAGTGTATAGGTCGGAAATGTTTCGATTGCTGCCCCAAACCGCACCTATGGCGAAATCACTTGCATCGCACATAAGCTCAAATGGTAGGTCCCAATCGGGGCAACTAGAATTGGTGCTTCCGTGAGCTTTTTCTTAAGAGTTTGAAAAGCTTCAACGCACTCACTAGAGAAGATGAACGAGTGTCTTTTTCAAGAAGTCGGGTCATAGGTCGATATTTTGAAAAGTCGTGAATGAAACGACGATAAAATCCGGCATGACCAAGGAAACTTCTAACTCCTTTAACGGTTGTGGGAGGAGGTAATTTCAAATAACATCGACTTTAGCTTTATCAACCTCAATCCCATTCTTAGAAATTTTATGGCCAAGGACAATTCCTTCTTTAACCATAAAGTGACATTTCTCCCAATTTAGACTAAGATTCGTGTTTTACAACGCTCAAGCATCTTTTCTAAATGGGATAGACATGTTTGGAAAGAATCCCCAAAGACCGAAAAATCATCCATAAAGACTTCCATAGTCTTTTCGATCATGTCATGGAAAATGGCCATCATACACCTTTGGAATGTACGGGAGCATTGCATAAGCCAAAAGGCATGCGTCGGTAAGCAAATGTTCCATAAGGACATGTGAATGTGGTCTTTCTTGATCTTGTGGATCAATGGGAATTTGAAGTAACCCGAGAAACCATCGAGAAAGCAATAGTATTCGCTTCCGCTAATCTCTCAAGCATCCGTCCATGAAGGGTAAGGGAAAGTGGTCTTTACGGTGGCTTCATTTAACTTTCGATAGTCAATGCAAACACGCCATCCCGTAACCAATCGAGTAGGAATCAACTCGCTTTCATCATTTTCAACAACGGTTATACCACCCTTTTGGGTACACAATGAACGGGCTCACCCAAGGACTATCCGAGATAGGGTAAATCAATCCTGCATCAAGAAGTTTGAGAACCTCTTGTTTGATAACATCATGGATTTTTGGATTCACTCGTCTCTGATGTTGAACTGCTGGTTTAAAGTCATCCTCCATTAAGATTTTGTGAGTACAAAACTCAGGGTTGATACCCTTAATGTCGGAGAGTTTCCAAGCAATTGCTTGCTTGTGTGACTTCAAGATCTTTATGAGAGCAGTCTTTTCATCCTTACTCAAATCTCGAGCAATAATGACGGGTAATTTATCATCACCCTCAAGAAATGCATACTCGAGATGAGGTGGTAAGTCCTTAAGTTCAACCTCAGGAAATTCTTCTGTTTTCTCAACTGACTTGACTTCCTTGTTATGAAGCTCGATGGGAGGGAGTGATAATGGATCATTATTAAGCAACTTCTCAATGAGAAGTATATCTCCCTCTATGTCAATTGGAGCGTGATCAATTTCCCATGGGACCGAATCACTAGACAGGTATGCTTCAATTTCTTCCAAGATGAAGTCACTTTCCTCAAACGGAGTAAGAGAAGGGGTGGAAGAGTTAGAATTAAATAGACTAGGAGATGATGGATCATCTTTGAGAACTTCTTCAATAGGAAGAATGTCTCCCATTGGATCACTATCATCATCATCCAATCCGGATGAAACTGAAGAGAGTTTGGTTTCATCCACAGAGTTAACAAACTCGATGCGATAAACCGATTCGGAGGTGGGACAAGTGGTGTGCTCTTAGAGCTAGTAGTTTCCACCACTCCGATGAAGTCTCCGATTCTAGATCATCATCATCATCATCAAGAACACTCTTGACTTCCCCGGTACAACTTTCAAACCATTTGTTTGAACCAGGGTAATTTTCAAAGCTTTGAGCTCAAAGACGCTTTTGGTGAACACTCTTAACCGTGAAATTTGAGAGTGTTGCATTGATTCTTCGATTTTGATCAATTGTGGCAACACTGCTTGTATAGAGGTTTGGAGTTCGTTGATATTCAACGTGAGCTCTTCGTTGTCAACCCGTATGGTCAACTCTTCAAAGAAACACATCAATCGAGCACGACTGCTCTTAAGAAAGCTCTCCCAAGATAAGGGGAACTCTAGGATCGTGATCAAGTCTACTACAACAAAGTCGGATGAAAGTGAAATTTTCCCACTTTCATCACGACATCCTCGGCTATCCCAAGTGGACGAGTTACAGACGATCCGCTAGCTCGAGTGTCATACGAGTGGATGAAAGTTCGTGAAGAGATGTTTCTTCCATACCGAGAGTGGCATGAGGTTAATGCTAGCGCCAAGATCGCCAAGGCGGAGCATTGAAACATCCCCAAGAAATCACACGGGATTAAGAACCGCCGGGGTCTTCAAGCTTTTCGGAAGCTTATTAAGAATGGTCACGAGCATTGCTCATTGAGAGGAGTTTTAGCCATCTCGGATAGCTTATCTTTGTTGGTGAGTAAGCCTTTAAGCGTGGATGCAAATTTAGGCATTAGAACGAGAGCATCAACGAAGCTTATATCAAAATGAAGCTCATTGAAGATTTGGAAAATTTTTCCATTTGCTCTTTGTTTTGTCTTTGAGCTTCTCATCATTCATTCTTGATGGGTAAGGAAGTCGACTAGACTTTTGAGCCGGGATGGAAGTGTTTTTCGCTCAAGATTTTCCTCGGAACATCGGGTTCGGACTTAAGGCTTGACTACCGAAGGTGGGACGTGCGGTACTGCCGTGGGCTTGAATAATGCACCTTGTCCGTTGTCTCCTTGGTAACTTGACTAAATGCCACGGGAGGAGGGGCATTGGAGTCGAGGTCCATTGTGCGCCTTACCACTACGAGTGGTGACGGCTTTCAACTCGGCATTTGGATTGGGAATAGTATTGCTCGGGAGTCCTCCGTAAGATGGTGAAGCTTTGTTCATATTCATGTTCATGAAACCGCCATCATATTCTTTAACTCATTTGTCTGCCGAGACATTGTGGTATCAATTTCCTTTTAAGCTCAACTCTCATGTTATTGATCCGAGTTTGCATTGAACGCATGTTTGACTCACCATTTTCATGAATTCATTTGGCATGGGAGCTTGAGGAGGTGGTTGATAACTTTGATGATTTGGAGCTTGATATGGTTGAGGTTGGTTGAAATTGTTCCGGTTTTGATTGAAATTTTGAGAGTTATTGAAATTTTGTCCTTGATTCGAACAAAGCGATTCGATTGCCATGGTTTTGATTGCCATGGTTTTGCACAGGAGGAAAACCGGTGGTGTCATACCGCTAGGTGCAGTAGTGAGGATCACTTGTGGTCGGTATTGATTGTGGTTTACCAAGCTACGGAGCTTGGTAAAAGGAAGCATCGGTTGCTTGACAATCATAATACGCATGTGGACCACTACAAGTTTCACACACCTTGTTTACGGCTTTGATTGGTTCGGGCTTATGAATTTCGCTTTTGATTTCCTTTACCTCTTTTATCATACAATGGATGATGTCCGTTAGAGCAATTTATCGGAGTCGCTAACTCGTAAGAGTTACCGGATGAAGAAGGGAGTGTTTGGAACATTGACTTTGTTGCGAGAAATAGGAACTTTTGATTTTTGCTCGCAAATCTCAATCACATCTTTAGGTTTACGATTCAAGATATTGCTACCGCGGCCGCATTCAAAGAATCTTGATCATTACCGTTCAACCCATTGTAAAAGATATTGACTTGTTGAAGCTCGTGAATTCATGATGGGGCATTTCCGAGGAGATCTTTGAATCTCTCCCATGCCTCTCCAAAATTTTCATTGAAATTTTGACTAAATCCGAAATTTCATTTTCGATTAGTCGCCTTTGATGGAGGAAAGAAATAGTTGACAAACTTTTGAACAAGATCCTCCCAAGTTTCGATGGATCGAGGGGTTCTTTTTCCACCAAACCGGCCGCCTCAAGTGAGAATGGAAATAGCATCAACTTGATCACTTTTTGTGGCACATCCTTGAAATTGATAGTTGAGGTTAACTTGTTAAACCAACGGATGTGTGCATACGGATCATCTCGATCAGACCCGCGGAATTGATTCGTAGACACAAGTTGGATCAAATGTGTCTTCAATTCAAAGTGATCAGAATTGATTACGGGTAAAACAATGGCATCTCCATAACCCTCGGTGGGTGCCTGGAGCATTTCCGCCATAGTACGCTAAATCGCCATGGTGTTGCTTGAAATAGTACGAATCTCGGTTCGACTATTTGGGCAAAGACGCTCACGAGAACGCCTTCTTGAATTTCGCTAGATCACGCAGGGCTCAATGATCTAGAAGAACGAAAAGCATGCACTAGAGTTAACTCTAAGGAATCTCGAGTTAAGGAGAGAAATGAGAATTATGAAGATATTTCGATGAGAATGAGAATTATGAAGACGTTTTATAAAAATGGGGTGAGGAGAATCTTTAGGGTTTTCTCGGTTCAAACGTCGATATCACAACAAAACAATTAACACAAGATCGAGGCAAAACAATAAATGAACTTAACCAATAATCATAATATGAATGGCTTTTTGAAAAGGTACACCAATCACAAGGACACAAAGGCAAGTTTTAAATCTTTAGTTCGAACTTATTATGGTCGCACCCCGCTAGGTAGTGCAACGCCTTGGTTTATGTGGTAATCTTTTAAGTTGTTATTTATTAAAGAAAACGACGATTCTTTTGTATTTTTATTTTTGATACATATATAGAAACAAAAGGAAAAATATTTTTGTGTTTTATACGTTTTTGGATGTTTTGGGTTTTGGATTTTTATAAAAATATGGATATATATATAGATAGATATGGATGATATGAACAGATGAGTGAGTATTCAAACAACTAACTGCTAGACGGAAGACAATTAGCACAACTCCAAGAATGGCGCTTAAAATTTGATCCACAAGAAAGCACCAAATTTTCTCACGCAAGCAAGAAACTTAAACCGCCTAAGCACGAATGCAATGAAGATCCGAGGAGTATAGTGTTTCCGGTCGTTATGTCCCAATGAGTTGTGCAATGGATTATCAAACGCTTAGTGATCGGAAATTTGAACTAAAAAGGATCGATTATGATTATAACTACAACAAAAGCCAATAAGTTAAAACGGCTTAAATGCAAATTAAAGAAAGTTAAAAAGATAAAATCTATTAAATAAACGCTATCACTATTTTTACAATGATGTTTTTGTTTTATGTTTTTATAAACCGAAATAAAAATCTACGCGACGCATAAATTAAAAAGTGAAACTAAAGCAATATTAACCCTAAAATTATGAAAATGATATTTTACAAACCTAATGATAAAAGAAAATATTTAGAAAAAGAAAATTATTTTTAAAACTATTTAATTAATTATTATTAATTAAAACTATTTTAACTATTTAATAATTACCTAAAATACAAGAAATTAGGAAATAAAGCTAGAAAAATAAAATTATGAAATGGAAAAGTCTAAAATAACAAACTAGAATTTTCAAAACTATTTTTGTATTTTTCTGATTATTTTTCTATTTTCTAGGAATTTTAAACTATTTAAAACTAATTAAATTACTAAAATTACAAAATAAACTATGAAAATATGGAAAATTACTTTTTTTCTTTTTATATTTATCTAAACCTAAGAAAATTGAAAACTCATTTTTTGAAGCTTTTCTTAATTTTTGTATTAAAACTAATTAAAATGATTAAAACTAATTTAAATTGAGAAAATAGCAAAACTACTTAGAAAAATCTGAAAATTTCAGGAAAAGTCTAAAATGATATTAGGAATAAAGTAAAAATAGAAAAACAGGTGCTTATGTGTAAGATTATGGAACTGCTATAGAAGTGCTTATTGAAATAAGCACTTGATAAGCTAAAAGCTCACCAAAAGGAACCAACTGTTTACAGAAGCCTAAATAAGCTACAATGACCAAAATGCAATGAGAATCAACAGGCTTGAACCTCTGATTAGCAATCTAGAACAGAATTGATGTTTGAGCTTTTGTGCAAAATCAGATCTAGGGGGCAACTTGCAGCCTATGAATAAGCTACCAAATAAGCTAGATACTAAAAACAAATTATGGGGACCTAAAGATGACCTGGGTGACTAGCTAAATCCCAAAACTCAGACTTGGACAAGCTCAAATGAGCCCATGCACCACCGCAAGGCGAGAAAACCTCGCTTATATCAAACAAAGGCGCAGGCATCTGAGACCCAAAGTACAAGCCTGTTTGGAGCTTGTAAAAAATTTGTAAAAATCAATAAAAATGGTAATAAGTAAACAGACCAAGAGAGGTTTTTAAAACAACAAATTTCACAAAATAAGACCCAAAATGAATCCTAGAAAATTCCTTGCAGTTCTTTGAAAAACAGATTTCGCTGACTTTTAAAGCAAATATGCAAGTTTGACTTTGGTGAACTTTACCACCGATTTTAAGTACTAAGATAGATGTTATAAGATGCAATGAACCTAATGCAATCAAAGTTTAATGATTCTAAACACAAAACAATGATCTGCACTTCTAAAAATCACAAGAGACAAGAGAGATGGATTACTCTTGATGTTTGACTTTTGGTGTTGCAGACCTAAACTAAAACAGATATGAGTTATATTTAACTCAACAAACATGAACCAACAAGACTTGATCGTAGAATAAACCCTTGGGATGCTTATCACAGCTTGTACCAAACACACCTTTAGACAATCGATATGTAATTAAAATGATAAAACAACTGAGCAATCTTGAATTAATGATCAAACTACACTAATGTAACTTAAATAAAACTATTGGAACATATTTTAACTAGTTTAAACTACAAATATTGATTATGCAAAAAAAACTTGAAAATCACTTACACAAGTCCAAAGCTGCTAGCTTGAAACCATGGACCATGAACCACTAACCTATCCAAAATCAACCCAAATCACTACTATTCAACCCAAATCCAAGCCTGCATCAACCCTTTCCTGTTTCCATAGCCATTTGCTCACCCAGTTGACTTTTGTTGACCCGGATACAAAATGAATGGAAACTTGACTATAAGCTTATGAAAAGCTATAAAAAGCTTATCTAAGCTTATATAAACTGATAAACAAGCTTATTGAAGCTTGGGTTTATGAAATGGAAATTGGAATTTTCAACAGTAAGCACATAAGCATGAAACTAAATGAAACTTTGAATTAATGATTAAAACTTGAATAATATGAAAATGTAACTTGAGATTAGTACTGAGAAACAAAATATTACAACTTTTGAGTTTAACTAAGACATAATTAGAAAAAACGACATAAGATTAAATTAAAACTATAACTTCTACCCCTGGCTAGCATCTCTTGCTTCTCTCTTATACCCCATCTCTTTCTCTCTCTATTCTGACTTATTCCCACTTCTTTCTTGACCCTTGGATTGCTTTGAACTCATCTTGGCCTTTAAAATGATTTTGGCGCCAAAATTGGCTTTTGACAACTGGGGTTGAGTGAGGGGGGAAAGTGCATTAAATGCAGTTTGGATGTTAGTTGTGGAGTGGGGAACACTTTGGAGTGGAAATGGAGGAGGGGGGATGGGGGTTCTGAGTTGCAGGTAGCAGGTGAGAGTGAAAGACTTTTCGCGCTTGGGATTTTTGACCAGAGTTGACCAGGTGGTTAATAATAGAAAGGGGGGTTCACAATGCCAATTGACAGGGGTCCAAAGATAGGTAAGGGTCCAAAATTAGTTTAATGGTTTAATAATTAGAGGGACCAAATGTGTAAATTCTGAAACTTCAAGGACTACACTGCCAATTCTGAAAAGTTATCTCAAGGGACCACAAGTGACAATCTTCAAAAGTATAAGGACCAAAATTGCCATTTTGCAATTTTCCAGGGGCCATTTCTGCCAATTTTGAAACTTGAAGGACCATTTTTGTAATTTTCTCAAACTTTTGATATTTTTCACCAAAGGACTAAATTTG